>OX465096.1:19984807-20323462 GCA_949987625.1 Chalcis sispes
ACATTACGGGTGTGTAATTATGTAAGCATAGTTAAGTATTAGGAAAGATTGAAAAAATAAAAAAGTTAATTTACAAATACGATTAATTTGGTTGTGAGTCATACAATGTAGCTTTTTTTTTTTTTTTTGTTTTATTTTTCGTTCGACGCGAATGACATTTTTTAGATCGACATTTATCCAAAGTAAGTTCGGCAAGGATAACTCTGCATTTTTAATAACTGGATTAATGGAACGATTTAGATGCTTTCCTAAAGACGAAAATTGAAACAATTTCGATGATTTTAAAGTTTAAAGTGGATAAAAGAAAGTTTATGAAAACTTTATTAAATCAAAAATTCATTAAGAAGTTTTTTATTAAGTTACTTAAAATTTTCATTCATCAAATTGCGCATCAATATTAATAAAACGTGGACGTTATCATAACAAGTAAGTAAAAAAGAGAAATGAAATTATAAAAAAAAAAAAATACGTTGAGGATAACAACCATAATTTTATGCAGCAATAAATTTCTTTTCTTTGTCACGTTGATACGCATAATTTGCAACTTCAAGATTTGCAATAATGGTAATCTTTAAATTAAAAAGAAAGCTTGCGTACATTAATGTAAAATATAAAGAAAGAAAAAAAAAAAAAAAAAAAAAAAAAGGGAAAAGAAAAATAAATAAATTGTCGTTATACAGTTAGAATTTCACATCGTAAGCGTCGGAGTTATCGATTTTCATCAATTCAATTTCCCAACGCGATGTAGATTCGAATTTATTTTGCGGGAAAACTTCTGTCAAGTGACGCGATGACACTCGGTTTCTCGCCTTATTACCATAATTTCACTTTTGCACTTTCAATAAAGAATTCGGTTTTATTATATTTCGAGTTTCGTCACTTATTCGATATTGCAAAACTTATCCGTTACGTCGGCGAGTAATTATGCATAATTTCAACTTTCTTAATAAAACTACATCGAAATGAAACTTAACTTGTGTTACTCGCTTTAATGACGTAACGTTCTTTAAGTTCACTCGCGTTCAATTAATGATATACTGTAGCTCGATAAACTCTTTTTAACCGTTTCATTTATTGTATAGTTTTTAATCGTCTGCGATAATTCGATTACGGCAATAAATTAAGATACGCATAATCTTGGTTAATTTATTAAAATTATATTATTTGACCTTTCGCACGGCAAATAGAAAATAAAAAAAAATAAAAAAAAAAAAAAAAAACAACTAGACTAGTTATGCATTCCCATATATATATGCGTTCCAAGAGACATACGCGATCGAGAGCATATATCTAAATTCACGTGCGTGCGCACGCACTTATTTCTAAATATAACGGCATATTTTGATTCCGGGAATACGCTTTTACGATGTTATCGTAAAAGATTTTTTCCACAGCGGCCCTTATGGAAGCATATTTCGTCGCGTGCGACCCGTCTTTCGGCTTACTTTAAAAACAAGAAAATCGAAGAAAGAGAAAGGAAAAAAAAAAAAAAAAAAAAAAAATTTAAGGAAAACTGCAAAAATAAGGAGATAATGAAAAATAATTTTTATATCTTTCCCTCGAGTTACATCTTTGTTTTTGTTGTTTTGTTTTCTTTGCTTTTATTATTTCACAGCTCGCTCTCGCGCGATTCCCAGCTGCGGAAAATATCTAATTAACGTAATTCCCATGCATTTTACGTTGTCAGCGCGCGCGCGCGCGCGTTTTTTTTTTTTTTTTTTTTTGTTTTCCTCTACCATCGTATATTGCTATTTAAAGGTTTTTAAAGTCGTTACTTCGTGTTCAACTTACTTTCTTACCGCCTACCGGATTTTTCAATTAAGCGAATGCGCTTCGGAATATCCAGCGTCGCGTCGCGCCGGATAAATAAGTGCGCGAGAACGAAGTGAAAAAATAATGAAAACATTTACGTGGTTAAGTAATGTATGAGTGATTTCCGACGCGTTTTTTTTTTTTTTTTTTTTTTTATCGTTTTACTTTCGTCGAGAGCTCAAACGAGAGTAAAAACGTGTAGTTTAAATTTAGATTCGTTTTTGTAAATTTCGTTTCACCGTAAATTATGTGCTCGAAGCGATAATCTCATGAAGATTGAATACGACGATTGCAAAAAGGTCATTGAAGTGCTGAGAAAAGAATAGAACGTAAACATTGAACGAAGAGAAGTGCGTTAGACAAAAAAAAAAAGAGCTTATTATTTTTAAGATAATACCTGTTAAGTTTACAGTGAAAAAAATGCTATTTATTTCAGTTCATTAATTTAAAAATAATTTAATTATATTTTAATTATGAATTAGTGTCATATTTGTGTAGTATCGATTAATAAAATATAATTTTAATAATGGTTGTATGCATTTTTTGACAAAATTTTAATTTTTCACAGAAAGTTACTCAAACATTAAAAAAAAACAAAAAAACAAAAAAACAAAAAAAAAAAAAAAAAAAAAAAAGAATCGGCCAATAGCATTTTTCAATTATAATAAAAGCTTCCTTGTATTAACTACAACATGTTTGTATTCGATTTATTTTTTATCTTTCCAGTAAAAAATCTATAAATAAAAATGAATTGATGCAAACAATTCGTATTGATAATTATTTAAAAAATTTTAAATTTAAAATAAAAATTGTTAAAAAATAATGCGAATAAAATAAACAATAAAAGGTTAATAATCGTAAACAATTGAATATTTCAAGCGAAACGATTTGTTAACATTTAACTATTATTATTTTAAATTAATATTTACACAAGTGAGCGCATTATCGCATTGTTATCTTTATAATTGAAATCTAATACGGATTAATATATTCGCTTTATAAAAATAATACTGCGCCGAATACTTAATTTATGTAAATTTACGTACATGCGTTTGAAGTAGTAACGGCATGCCACTCGTCAGACACTTTTCATTTTGAAAGTAAAAAGTATACTGTCTCGTATATATGTAAAACTTTCTTTTGTTTTTATTGTTAGTCTTTATAAAGAACAAAGCAGGCATTATATTATTATTTCACTGTATTTAGATTTTATTCATTAGATTTTATTCATTATTCTTTTTTTTATGGTTAGGTATATCGCTACATTAGCTAACGTAAATGCTTGTACGATTTCAAGATCCTTGAAATTGTATTACCGACTCTATAATTATTGACGAAATTAAAAAACTTAATAACTTTATTTTACCTTATTGAATATTTTAAATAATTATAAATATATATATATATATATATATATATATATATATATGTAAAGAAATTAAACTTGCTAAAATCTTGTAAAAATAAATAATTATTAAAAATTTTTAAACAAAATTCGAACGAAAAATATCCGTTAAAAATTAAACTCACCGATTGAAACGAAAGGTTATCCAGCACCAATGAGATTCTCCCGCAGCGTCTGCCAAGATTCTTCGACGATCTAACAATAGCAAATTCAAATTTCATTGATCGCGTATCATTCGCAACACCTATTACCGTGGAAGACGGCACTACGATAAATATATATATATATATAAATTAATTTTTCGCCGTTAACCTGATTTCTCTTTCGAAATTAATTTGACTTACGTAATACCGTATAGTGCAAGTCTAAACAGACTTCGTGCAATGATATATATATATATATATATACACATACATATAAAACTTTTCTACCATCAACGTTAATCTTGACAAAAATAATAGCTTAAAATATTGTCTATCTAAGTGTTACATACATATATATATATATACTTTCGCGTCATAATAAATTATTAAATAAGTATATAAATAATACTTAGACGCAATCGATAACGCGATATATAAATCAAAACGAAAATCTTCGTTTTAATTATCTCGACGTTTTAGCAAAATAATCCATAAACACATATATACATACATAAAAACACGTTATATTTTCACAGTTATAATATGCGTCTGCTGGGTGGCGGGTACACTGGTAGGTTTCCTACCGCTGCTGGGCTGGAACGCCGGGCACAAGTCCGACGAGAAGTGCATCTTCACCGAGGTCATGGATTACGATTATCTCGTCTTTCTTTATTTCGCGACGATCGTCTTCCCGGCGTTACTCATCGCCGCATTTTACGCCCACATTTATCGAGTCGTCATCAAGCAGGTTGGTGTTTATAACTTTCCTCTATTTTCGCATTTTTCTCTTCTTTATTTATTTATTTATTTATTTTTTCTATCTTTTCCTCGTCGCTTCGTTCGAATGTATGCGTGTGTTTGTCTTTGCGTACATCTTATTTGTTGTTTTGTTTGGTTTTTTTTTTTTTTTTTTTTATTTCTGTTTTACTGCCTTGGGAATTCTATCCCGCATGACGGGACTAAACTTTTCTTTTTTTACACGCGATCGGCTGAGTGTGACATTGGCATTAACATTTTGCTTTTGAAAGCTGCAGCAATTCATCGATAATTTCTTAAGCACTATCTCTATTTTCTATTATATTAACCTATCATATTTTACCGTCTTGTTAAATTTTAAATAAAAATAAAATGATTTAGTTTAATGCTTTTTAAATACATCATCATTACAAGTATAATAAACGAATTTATTTAAAAACTACTTACCCTAAAAATATATCAACAATACTTTCAAATAAAAATTTATTTTAATTACCGTCTAAGCATCCATTTATTTTTAATATACGAGTATTTTATTCGCGTGCTTGAGCTCGATATGTAAATATATAATATTATCAAAAAATAAATCCCAATATTGTTTCTGTACTATGTTTGAGTTCGATATTAATTAAAAGCTGCTATAAAAATTCTAATAAAAGTCACGATATGAAAGAGAAAACTTTGTTTCTAACAAAATTATTGAAATCCTTGAAAATAACTTTGCCGACATAGTCGAATCTAAAAATATGAATATTAAATACAGAAATAAACCTTTCAATCTATATTCAAATATTTATAAACGTTTATTATTTATCAATCGGAATATGTTTTCGTTTCCGTATTCTTTGTTCAATATCCGATGGCTTAGTTTATCACTAAAGATATCAACCTTTAAACGCTGACGCAAATCTACCGTTTGTGTTCCTTTTAGAGACGAGGTATCAAAACTATTTAGTTTAAATAAATTATTAATATATAATTCAAAAAACAGGCTCGAGCGAAGACGAACTTTAAAATTTTTAACGATATATCCGTTGAATCTTTATAATTTGAAAAAAAAATGAAATTTATGTTCAGAATTGAATTAGTAAATTGTAATATTACTATTTTTTACATTAAAGCAGTATTTTATAAATAATAAAGTTATAAAAAAAAAATGACGACAACTAATAGAAAAATAAATCGTACAACAAATGTCATAACCAAAACGTTACTTCCGCTTCGAAGAATCTTTTACGGTCGATAGAAAGCTAAGCCATTTTAAACTAATAAAAAAAATTATCCGACGTTTCACACTTCCACAAAACTCTGCACTAGAAAAATAAAAAAAAAAAGAGGATCGATCGACAAAAATCGCACCCCCCCCCCACACACACACACACACACACACACATATACACATACGAAAATTGAAAACCCAGCCAATATTTACATAATTCAATTATTTGTAATCGTCTCTGTCTGTTTGCCACAGTTAAAGAAAAACGCGCACCGATCGTTTTCACAGCTGCAGCAGATAGTGACGATGAATCCGGGAAAGCAGCGAAAAGGCTGCGCCGCTCATCAGAGCCAAGGTACGATGCTGAGATTGCTCGGGGCGGCGCAGAAACGCGAGGTCAAGGCCACCCAAAATTTGTCCCGCATAGTTGCGTTTTTCATCGTCTGCTGGTTTCCCCTATACACGATCAACTGCGTCATGGCGTTTTGTCCGCAGTGCGAGGTCAGCGAGTTCCTTTTGAACTTTTGCATAATATTGTCGCATCTTAATTCAGCGGGAAATCCTTTGCTCTACGCTTATCATCTCAAGGATTTTAGAGCGGCCCTCAAGAATTTCATGCACAGGCTGTTGTTTCACGGAAGGGCCGACGGTAAAGATTTGATCGGCGCTCCCACCGGCTTGGTCAGCGTTATCCAGGAACCTAGAGGTACTTGTCTTTCCCTTTATTTTCTCTACTGAATTTTCTTTACCGAATACATAAACTTATTTTATTTTGCTTATCTTTTGATTAACTTAACAAAAAAAAAAAAAAAAAAAAAAAAAAAAAAATGATAATCTGTATAGTATCATTTAAATATTGATAATTATCTAAAAAAAACAATGAAATTCCTTATTTATTTTTCAACTAATTTATCGATTTTCTTTGCAAAACAATTTCATTTATAAAAAGAAAAAAAATTTTATTTATTTATGGAAGCCTATCTAATAAAAATTTCATATTTTTTTTTTTTTTTAATAAAACGTCACGATATTTTTAATTAACAATTAAATAAGAAAGCTCATTTCAACCTTTCAGGCTCCTTAATAGGATCACAGCGAGGATTCGCAACAAGGAGCCAAGTGGCAGGATCGCAACAACAGTTGCTACAAAATACCAGCTGCGCCAGTAGTAGGCAAACGAGTCTAATGCGTCAGATGCAGGAGTCGAGGTTGAAAGAATTGCAAGCCTCGGCAACTGGAACGATTAGGAATCCCGTCGAGTGAGTTTTTATCTTTTCAAAAATTATTTTTTTTTTTTTTTTTTTTTTTTTTTTTTTTTTTTTTTTCTTGTCTAATACACGAATTCATTTATATTTTTAATTTTTTAAATAATTTATCTATATATTTTAAAGTTGATGTATATTTACGTCCATCGAACCATTAATTTTCATTAGAAATTTGCATGCCCCTTTAAATAAAAGATGACTTTATGAATCATGATTAATGAATTCAACCTATAGACACCAAAGCAAAAGAATATCTTTTATGGAGGTTGATCATAATTCATAAGTCAGATGGTCTCGATTCTTTTCACAATAAATAACTTTATGGCATAAGAGAATTCATACATTTGCAGTTGTAATTTGGTTCGAATAGAGATATGATGTGTATATGTATATATATGATTTAACTCTAATTTGGATCATTCGGTTATATTAAAAGTTGTGTCTTTGAACTTTAACAAAAGGAACATCTAAATTTATGATTATTTGAAAAAAAAAAAAAAAAACAAAAAAAATATTTCTTTTAAAATCGAACATCGTCATTGTTATATAATAAATTAAACATTGTTTCTACAAGATGATTATAAATATTATTTTTAAAACTATAATTAAAAATAACATGCCAGTGGTTGAATCAAATATATACGTTAAAACATTTTTTTTTTTTGTTTTTTTTTTTTTTTTCAATCAACGCTGCCTTTATTTAATATTTTAAATAAGCAGCTCAATTTTTTCATTACAATGATCACATTTTTGAAAAGTACACGTATACTTAGAGTTTATTGTGAATCATGCTACTTCAATACACACTTGAAAACGTAAATTTTTCAGATGCCTTTAGATAAAAATAAACGAGTTAAATAAGAAAATGACTTCTCCAGCAGTAAAATTGAGAAAAATATTGTGTAATCTATACACATCCGAGTAGACGATAGTTGAATTAGGTCAGGCGTATATTTAACTTATTCATTTTTGAATCATCTCTTCTGAACAAAATCCTTTTTTTACCATTGAGACTATTTTTATGTTTAAACAAATCCAATTAGAGTATCTATCTATCTCTTTTACATCCTAACAACAAAGAATTTTTCATTCAATTTTTAACAAGCTACATTTATAAATATGCTAAAAATAAAACAAGCAAACAGTCTCATATGATTACACAATATATTAGTGGAATAACTCAGATTAAAAAATTTCTTCATTTCAGTAAAACTAAAACCGACGGCAGTCAATTAAACAACAGCAGCAACAAATTGCTTTCCTCCTCAACGTCGCCCGTACCGATTCTCGGTTGTAAAAATCGTTGCGACTCCGCGAGCAGCGGCAGCAGTCCGAGCGATTTCGTGACCGGTAACACGATTCGACCGACGGACGTTTACGTCGCACCGAATCCAATGAGCACCACGAGCTCACCCAGCGAGCTGCGTACGTACGATTTCGAGTCGGCGTTGCAGTTCTTCGATTGCGACGAGGACGAGGAGGAGGACGAGGACGGGGAGCCGGAAGAGGAGGCCGAAAGAACGACCGGTGGTTGTACTTCATCGCAACCCGAGTCCATGATGGTCATCGAGGCCGATGTCAATCGTAGCGCTTCCTCCAGAGAGAGGCTTACGTTCGACTCGGACGATGCGAGTAAAAAGACTGGGACCGAATGATTAAGAAAGAGAGAGAGAGAGAGAGAGAGAGAGAGAGAGAGAAAGAGAGAGAATGGATGGCTCGTTACGTTATTGTAATTAATCGTTTGGGTAGCACGAGAACGAAATACGACGCTTTTGCTCGTTCGATCGAATCTCGATGAAGATTCTGTCTAACGTCGTTACTTGCTGTTCCGCGATGATTAAACATTAAATTGTATAATTAGCGAAGGTGCTTTTCCGTGCATATATATATATATTATCAAAACAGAAAAATTTAAAGAGACGTTTATGAAACTTTGCAATATTTTTATAACGACTTGAAAAGTTATAACCACTCTGAGATGCGCTATGAGGGATGAGAATTTTTTTTTCAGTGTTGATCAAAGCTATATTTTTTGATTTTTTGATTTTCAATAATGTTTTTACAAAATTATTCTCGAACGAAACAGTTTTATAAATTTTATTTAATATTTTTTCGCTTTAAAAACATTGCAATAGTTTTTAAACTACGTATCTAAGATATTTTTTTCATTTTTGATGTATGAGTGAAAAAGACGTTCCAATTATTTATATTCTTTATGTATTATAGTAAAATCAATTTCATAGGCATAACAAATTTTTCATACTCTAAGTATATTAGAAAATTTTAATTTTATTATTTTAAAATGCATGTCGAATATTAAAATTTATAAAATTTTATTGTACATAATATGAGAAAATAATTTTAAAATTTTTAATTTTTAAAATACAATTAAACATTTTATTCAATTATTCAATTATACCTCAGTTTAAAAAACTTTTTCAAATTGTTTTAATTTTTTTTTTTTTTTTTTTTTCTACAAAATGATAGTTTATAAAGAATGAAGATGAGATGTATTTGCGTTGAATAATGTTTTTTAAGAGATTAAGAACAAATTGATAAATTATAAAAATATTTGTTCAAAAACATATCTTAAATCATAAAATTTTAATTCGATTTGGTATTAATTATATCAAAAACATTTCTAATAGTGAAATTAAAAGTCCATGTTTTTAGAATTTAATTTATAGTATTTTATATGAAAAAATATTTTTTACTTATTGTAATATAGATGTATAAATTTTAATTTTTAGCTAACATGATCAACTGGTATTATATAGTTTTACTTTATAACTTAAGTTAAAGTGCAATACAAGTCTGAGAACTGCCAAAGATAAATATATGTTTATCTTTTTTTATTATTTTTAGATGAATAATAAAATCCGTTACAATACTCTGCATTTTTTACTTTTCATTTGAAATACAAATAAACTTGCGTTTAAAAGTAAATTTTAATTCAAAATAAATTCAAAGTGTTATTTATTGTGATTTCTAGTTTGCAATTGTCATTTAAGACGATTCCCTATTTTCAATTGTACATAATTGTAACACTGTTACTGTCATTTAAGATAAATTAATAATGTATGTAATTTTAAAATTAAAAAATTATAATTCAATGATAAATTTCATATATTATTTCTTAATTACCTTCCCTTTAATTAGCACGTAAGTTTAAAAGTCTTTTAATAAATCCTAATTTTATAAATTTATATAAATTCATTAGTACAATAATTTTTATATAGTAAATATCAATGATGTCATTATCTTAATATTATAAGAGAGTATATTAAAATAATAAAATAAAAATTAACAGTAAAAACAACGTAAAAGATTATTTTTAAATATTAAAATAATTTAATTTTAATTTTACAAGTGGTAGACATTAACACTGCTGACATACGGGTAATGTCATATTGAAATCTGAAAACATAATTTGTTAATGCTCGACGTACATTTCATCGCTATTAAGCTGAAAAATTTTTCCTTTCTCTACTTAGTTACAAATTAGGCAAAATCAATCTTATAGATAACTTAATAGTTATTATTTAATCGTACTTACAATAAATTTATTGATAAAATCGCGTCAACATGCAAAGTATCAGGAACAAAAACATTGATGAAACATCCGTCGATAAAGTAACTTCGATGCGAGACAACCCCAGGTCAGTAAGACAGCAGAATCATTTTATCACGCACGACAATATTATAAATATTTTTTTCTTCTGTACAATCGTATTACATTAATACTCTTAACGAATGAATGTCGGCATTTTTACACCTTAAAAATTATATAGTAAAACACATAAATTTGCGTAAAAAAGTTTAAGTAACGTTTAAAATGTTATTAAATTTATTTATCTTAACATCACTTGTTAACGATTAGTTAATCTTAATACTAAAGCAAAAAATTATTAAATTTATGGCAGATTCAATAATTGTTTATTGTTAAATAAGATATTAAAATTTTAAAAGGATTTTTTTTAATCATCATTTTGAATTGTATGCCAATAAACTGTATAGAAAAATTACTTAAATAACATTTTTTTAAAAAACTTTATTAAAAATCCTTAATAAATTTATTGTAATTATATCCCTGTAATGAAAAATTATTTTTTACATTTTCTAAAATATCGCACATACTTCGCATTAAACTTTATACAATGATTTTTATTAAAATATTTTTTTTTTTTTATTCGTAGCAATGCATCAGTTGAGCAAAGAAGAAATCTGAAATTTTTTGTAATGCAAAATCATTGGCCATTTAAAATATTATGTATGGTGGTGGTCATAGGACAACGTGATATAAATAATATTGCATTGAAGAATGTAAAAGCTAAATGCGATATTGAAAAAAAGATATTTTTAAATAAAGTTATAATCGTTACTTAATCGAACATTGTGTAATGATAGAAGCTTTTTTTAAAAAGTGTAACACAATCAAATTTTTAATTTTATCAATAAGCGTTCATATTGATGAGATTCATAAATTTTACGCAGTCTCAAAATATGTTTATAATTTATAACTCTTATTATATACTGAAAATCACGTGTACATTATAGTATAATGTTATCAACATTGTTTCATTAATTGAATCTAATAGTCTCTTTTATTGAACTCACACAGAGTGAAAAAGAAAATCATATACTTAGCACCATTTTATGAAGCTGCACAATGAACCGTATAATAAATTACTTAAAAATGTTTTTATAATTAGCCTCTCATATATATTGTTTACAAATTAAATTTATATCAACACAATCGCGTTCATAATAAGATTTTTGAATTTTTAAAATGTTTTTATAATTTGAATATCTCTCAATAAATTAGATGAAATTTCTTTTTATTAAAAGAATGTTTTTAGTTATTTTATCTATGGATATAAAATTCTTGTCGGTTGATTTAGATTTAAGAATAGAATTTTATAAAGCTTAATATTTAATATTGATTTTAATAATCAAATAAACGATGTGAAAAGAGGTTACAGCGATTAATTTTAAGCGCAGTACTTGTGCGTCTTATATATTAAAATATTCCATTTTTCAAGCTTTTTCCATTAACCGGTTAACTGTGTTTGACGAGTATACTCGTCATGGAAAAGTGGCAGAATTTTTTGTCACGAAGAGTATACATATAACAAAAGTCGCAATTTTATTAAATAAACGTATCTGTTTCATGCAATATTTGAACAGCGACACTAACCCTGCGCTTGACGACTATACTCTTCATCGTTCAATTTTCGCGACATACAGATATGCGCACTGACAAACAGAGCGACACAGTTAACTGGTTAAATAATTAATGGTTATAATCACATAATCGTCTACGTGAATTTGACAATTATTAATAATTGATAATAAAACGGTCGAAGTTCATTAAGGAAACTAATACAGTATAATTTGTTTAAAATTTTATATATATATATATATAATTTATCTTCCATTATTTATTAAAAATATTGTGCTTGGTTGTCAAACATTAGAAAATAACATCACCGTTTATGAATTAAGATTAATAAAATTAGTAAGAAAATTTTGTTTGATTAAATCGTTAATTTATTTCAACAAGCTAAATTTGATAATATAGTATTTGCAAATTTTCAAACATGTCTAATTTTCTTATATAATTTTCTTATATTTATATTTACATGTTAAATCAATAGAAAGTAAAATTTAAATTATTTAGTGAATATTTTCAAATTGTGAATACGACGAATGAAAACAAAAGTATTGATTCGAGTAAATACATTGAAATTACTTCATAAAGTATAAAATTATTTTTTAAAACTTGTAAGCGAAAGTGTAAACTCGAATCATTTTACAAAGAGATTCGTAATGTTATTAATTAATATCACGTCATATAATACAATTATTACAAGTACCTTAACAAGCAATCATCGTAAACACGCCTATAATGATGTTAAAATGTGTACAGATTGAACACAAGGGGCGATCGGTTCGATACTTTTGCAAATCAAATCATTTTTAGGACATGTGCCGTTCTTACCAATCCTTTTTAATGAAAATTATTTTAAACGTTTTTAACACAAATTTAAAAAGTAATTTTTGACAAAATTGTGATTATTTAAATTTAAAAAAATTAAAAAAATTTATGGCAAAATATAAATTTATTTTTATACCTTTTCACATTAAAATAAGACTTTTTATAAATTTAAAAATGAAATTAAACATTTTTTATATTAATAATAAATTTTTGGAATTTAAAATTTATAATTGTTTTTTTTAATTTTTTTTTGAAAAATTTGTCATTTTAAATAGAAAGCTTGCTATTTTATTATCAAATTCATTATAAATTTACTATAACTATGAAAAAGTAATAAATTATTATTTAAAATACAAATAAACAAATAAGATAAACATATATTCTAATATACGTCGAAACATTGAATTTTTCATATTTTAAATACAAACATGAATTTAATTATATAATTCACTTAATTATTTAAATTATTAAACAAAAAAAATGTATTTTATAATATATATATATAAATTTTAATCGTCAAATTGAACATGAATCTTAGATACTATTTTAATATTCAAATGTTTATTGTTTTATTTTTTAATTATAAAAAATTAATTTAAGTGTAAATATTTATCATAAACCCATAAACGCCGTTATTACAAGATAAACAATCCTTTTGCAAAATTTTTCACACTGTGTCTTAAATAAAATTTAAGCATAACATTAATTAATAACCCTTTGAACACATCTGTACATCATTTTAAAAACAATCGACAAGAATTATCCATCGCAATAAGAGATCGAAATTTATATAGAAACGATCGATAAAGAGAAAAAAATAAAACGTCAGTAGTATATCAACGGTTATAACGAGACTTAACAAATGACGTCATCAATGTCGAGCTAACAGAACCTTGAGAAGGATGGGTACACTGGACCGTGATCATAAGGTGATAAGATACCGACAAAGGGTTTGTTTACATAAAAAAGTAATAAAAATGTAATTAATAAGTAACAATGCTACTTTGTTTATATAAACAAACCCTTTGTCGGTATCTTATCAACTAATGACCACGGTCCACTGTCCCCATCCTCTTCAAGGTTTGTTAGCTCGACATTGATGACGTCATTTGTTTAGTCTCGCTATAACCGTTAATATACTACAAACGCCATTCATGCATCGTCATATTTCTTTCACTGATCAACGTATAATCCTTTCTTCCAAGTCTACTACGCATCTCTCGTAACTCACACAAATATTTATTATCGCGTTCACAAAAATTATGAACGAACGAAGCACACACGGCGGCCCTTAATAACACACGTAAATGTTTTATTACACCGCGGAGCGACGACTTTTTTTCTTCACTGGCCTCGTTTAAGAATAAGAAAGAGAGAGAGAGAGAGAGAGAGAGAGAGTAAGAGAAATATGTATTCGTTATCTTCGTCGCTCGCGCACAGATTTATTTCTTACAGAAGAACAGAGAATGATAAAGCGAGCGACTGGACACGCGACACCGTTGTCTCCATGTGTTAGACGTGGCCGGAGACACGAGCGTTGTACAGCCTGGACAGATCAAGAAGCGACGGGGGAGTCGACGTTGGTCACGCGTTCGCCTTATTCTCCGACGAGTGCAACAAATGATCCAGCTCCAGTTCGCGCGCCATATCCTTCCACACTTGACCGTTCATTAGGACTCTGAAATTTAATGGCTTTTTACATTGTTGTTTAATATATTTTATTAACTTTTTATATTTATATCGTTTGATTTTTCATCAAGTAAATAAATAAATTTGTTTGATGAATTTTCATTTTGTTTTAATTTAATTTAATTTAAAAAAAAATTTTTCAAGTATTCATTTATCAATTAGGTAATGAAAAATTGAGCGAATATTAATGCTTGAATTTTATATTTGTAAATAAAGCTCCTTTTTATTTTAAATTAAATATTAATTAAAAGCATAACACGAACATTACAAATAATTTCAATGATTATTTCGTTTCGAAAATTGAGCTTTACAAATTATTTATTTATTTATTTATTTATTTTTTTTTTCAATAAATATCGATGCGAATTTATTTTTACATTTAAACATTTACATTTTAATAAATCGAGCAAATTTAATAACAAAATTTAATGGCCGTGAGTGCTTTTGAATGATTAATATCTATAAATATTTTAAATATAACTGATCAATCAGTTATGAATTTCCGAAATTTATTTACGCTTCCAATACACTCGCAAACTATATTTTATTTTACATAGCTGACAAATTCTGCAAATATTAAAAATAATCAATATGGTATCTTTATTTGCCTTTATTTATTTATCCATTCTTTTCTCTCAAATCTTTTTTTTTTTGCAGAATAAATTTACATGAATTGAGGTCGTGAGTAATCAACTGATACGAAAAATATGCATGCATAAAATAATTGTAATAAAATAAATCCAAAATTTATGATGTCACGATACAAAATTACCTTTGATACGAGTACCGATAAATTTTTTACGTCCGGGAATAAAATAATAATTATTCACGTAATACAAAATTAAATTGTCTATGTGCGAGCATCGATTGATACCCACGTAGATATGTTCCTACTTTTGGACCTAAGATTTCTCGCAATAGTCTGGGCAAGCGGAACGAATTAGCGTTAAGATGTGTTAGTGGTTAAGATATAAAATAAAAAAATAAATATTAGAGAAATGAAAGAATTGTGAATTATAAATCATAATTATTGAATAGAGACATAAAACAAAAATTGAAAATAGAAAATTATTATAAAAAATGGTATAGAAGGAATAGGAATAAGAAGCCACTTACACACAACTAGATTGACGGATAACCGTGAATCTAACAGGGACAAAGCCGTACTCAACCTTAAGGAAGGAAGCAGGGTGAATTCACCAAGGATAGAAATTGAACATGAAAAATTAAAAAGATAGAAAAAAAAAAAAAAATGAAATATTTGAAAAGTTAGAAAATCGAACTTATTGTTAGTAAAAATTGGAAATCAAAAGTTGAAAATAAAATAAAAATTGGAAATTTGAGATTAAGTCCTTTTATTAAAAAATTGAAAGGTCTCGATCGAGCGCACAGAGGCTACTCGGGACGAGGAGAGCGAGTTGCTTTGAGCTAGTGCTCGTTGGAACTGCTTTTAATGCTCTGACGATTTGAAAGAAAATCGCTTTTTTTATACAAGAAGTTTAGTACAAAAAGTTGGCCCATAAGGCCCGCCAGTATGACGGAGATAAAGAGGAGAGATGAGTATGCTTGGGGTTACTCCCACTCATGCGTTTTCCCTTCTTTAACTCAAGATATAAGGTAAAATTCTTATTTTATTTTTAAAAATTATACGCAAGTGTTTTAGAATTATTAATAACAATATATAAAATTAAGTTACCACATAAAAATTATAAAACTATTGTAAAATTAAAATTAACTAAAATAATACTTAAAACCAATTAAAAAGAAAACCAATTAAACTAAAACTAAATATAATAATAACTTATTTAGTTATTATTATTAATATTAATAATGACTAAATATTAACAAATATATACATAATTAACTACAAAAAAATTCATAAAATTATACTTAAAATTAAAAATATATGCAAAATTAAAATTAATAATTAAAAATAATAAATCGAGATAATTAAAAATTAATAAATAACGTAAAACGCAACCAAAGATAAAGTCAAATTAGATAAATGATAAAATTATATATAATAGATTTAATTTCAATTTTAATTAATATTAATATTAACAATAAATTATTCATAATTATAAAACATAACCTTAAAATATATTATCTTATATTTTAACTATTATTATTGAATTATATTTTTGATATATTTTATATTTCAAAATATAATATATTTTTGTAAAATTAAAATTAATTATGAAAAAAAAAAAGAATTGATTAAAGTTTATTCTATTAAAATAGGTAAAATATCAGGAAGGCGTTAAATTGTTTTAGGTTCAATAATTGGCATAAATTAGTTAAACAAATTTAAATTTTAAAATAAAGAAAAAGGAAAAAATGCATCTATGCATCCTTTGTCCTTCTCTACGCTCATTGTTTAGGCTGTGTAGTACACATGTGCGCATCTATTTTTAGCCTGCGAAGAGGGAGTAGGGACAACTTGCCTTCGTAAGACCTTTCGTATGAAGAGGTATAAAAGTAAAACGGAAAAATTTTAATGATTTTCGCTCGAGGACGTAACAAATTATTTGATCGTAACGTTTGATTTAAAATTAAAATTCATTTCGGTATTGGAGATCAACGACTGAATAAAAAATTCATCTCTAACAGAACAAAATCAAAACGAAAAACTAGAAGAAAAAAAAAAAAAAAAAAAAATAGCGCGATGCGTAAAATGTGAATAACAAAAATTTTTACAAATTATCAAAAAAAAAAAATAAATAAATAAAGAAATAAATCTCGAGAGCCTTACTTCCTCGTGTTGTCGCTAACGAATTTGTCTGGTGCGCCATAGTTGGGCGGATTGGCGTAAGGATCATAATTAAGGACGGAGAGCATCGGCGCGATCTCGGCCATGTCGCGCACCACGTCATCCGGTATATTGCCAACCCACTTGGTCAGCGCCTCGAGATTTACAGGTTTTATCACTTGATCCGAGGAACGTTCCACCCTGAAATATGAGAATTATGTTTATTATTATTATTATTATTATTATTATTATCCCTCTTTTTCTTTTCGTTTTTTTCGTGTTGGGTTTATCTATTATCGATGTCACGGTACATATTGACCAAAAACTTGGTTCATGATCCGTTTAACTTTCAGCAAAGATGTTTCGTGAAGGATAAGAGAAAAGAAAAAGAAACAAAATATTTCAATTGTTTTCGAGTTCACCTCGACAAAATTCGTAGACGTTCTTAAACCATAAATTAAATATAATAATTGATCAAATAAATTTAAAACGAAATAAAACAAAACATTCGTAATTGTAAGTGTTTTGAAATGTTATTGAAAATCTTTTAAAGCGAAATAATTTTAATCATTTCAATTTCGTCCTTAATTCAAAGCGACAAAGACACAAATTTTATGCTCTAAATACGCATAAACTATAAAGCAACCGTCGATCTTATCTTTAATGGATAGCTGCGCGTATCAAGACGCGCGATCGAGTTTCGACATCGAAGGACGTTAACGAAAATCTCGGGGGCGGCGTTCTATCTACGACGGGAATAGCGCTTCTTTAACTTTGCAGTTAAACTTGAGCGTTTACGACTTTGCGATTTCCCGTAATACTTATTGCGCTACCGCTCTATATTTTCGAATAACGAGAGAGGCGTAAGTTTTTGAAAGTTTTTCGCTCGCTTGACCGCGCGTTAAACAAATAATTTGTGCGTTTGAATGTAGGTATCCGCTGTGTGTTTTATTTTATTTTCAATAAGTAACAGAGATTATATATATACTTTTATATATTTTTATTCTAAATAACGGTGAGTACACTATATTACCTTGAAAATAAAAGTTTGATATTTTTATTTCAATATTGATTTTTAAAATATATTTTATAAAATAACTACTAACTAAGAACTATTTTAAAGCAATTTTAGTTAAAATTCGTTCGTGTACTGTAAAAATAATATCCAAGTAACATTCGTTATCGCTAACTTTATAGTTGTACGTATGCTTTCAAAAGATATGAAAATATATTTTTCGTTGCAAACGATCGTTTAATAAATCAATGATCGACATTAGTTAATAAAATTATAAATTTTCTTATCGTATCGTTACAAAACAGTATCAGTGTTAAGAAAAACAAAAGTAAATTATTTGAAAATAATAATACAAAGCGTCATTTGAATATGATTAAAAATAAATTGATTAAAAATTTAAAAATTAAAAAGACGAATAATTATTTAATTCCGACGTGTGTACGGAAAAAAAATACGTACTTGCTTAGAGGAACGCCACCGGGTTTATTGATATATTCCTCGTGATGAAGAACCGACTCGTTCCAGGGTACGTGGAGGTAGAAGAGTATCTTTTGCATCCATTCGCGCGGATGCAGCACCAGCTGCTCGTAAGGTACCATCAGGCAACGATCCGCGCCCATGTCCTTGCACTGCTTGTACATTATCTTGATCGATTGATTCCACTTTATCATGCATTGACGATACGAGCTCAAATCGAAGCCCGTTATCGTTACCTGCGTGATCATCAGCCATTGTTATTTATTGCTGTTTTTTTTTTTTTTTTTTTTTTTTTTTTTTTTTTTTTTTTTTTCATCGACTTGAAAAAATTTTTGAAAAATTGTGAATAAACAAAGATTTGTTGAGTAAATTTTGATAGTCACATTGCGTATTGTTATTTATGTCTTACAGAATTCCGGTATAATTATAGTTTAGCACTGTTTGACAAGTAGTTAAACGAGTGATTTCGAAACGCAATCGATGTTACAATATTATTGTATAATTTCTCCAGAATGTTAATATTTTTTTCTATAAACTTGTTTTACTTCTTTAATAATTCATTATTATCATTTAAACTAACTAAAAGTATTTTTAGTACTTGAGTATTTTTAATAAAAATTTTCATCAAATTTTCACAATATTCATCGAGTTATTTTGCAATAAAAATTTTTATTTTTTCATTTAAAATTTGTTTTATCACTCTTTTAAATTACGCGAAACTTTAATTAATGAAAAAACTTTTGCTTTTGACAGCTACGTAGCGATTGTATAACTTTCCAGAATTATTTAGAGTTTACATTCCTAAGGGGAGTTCTCTTTTTTTTTTTTTTTTTTTACTTTATTTTTATATTTTCTTTTTCTTTTTTTTTTTTATTTATTCAACGTTTTAAGATCAATAAAGTTAGAAAAGGTGGCAGAGCCTTATTATATCGATCAGTCTACTTTGAAATTCAAAAATCTCATTTCAAATTTGAAATCAGTGACCCAATAATTTTCTTACACTCGATCAGCATAAAATAACATTGGTAAAAAAAAAAAAAAAAAAAAAAAAAAAAATTTTGTGACGGACTTTCGACACTCGACATATACATGTTGAATATAATATTTGAGATATTTTGCAAATTGAATGAAATTTCGTTGAAGTTAATATTCTAGATTCTACAAAATTTAATATTTTATTTTTAATTATAATAATAATAATAAAGGATGAACATAAATATTTATTATAACATATTCATCGAAAATATTGAAAATTTCTGCAACTCGTTTTATAAATTTTAATTAAAATGGTATAAATAAGCTGTTTTAATCTTTACCTATTAAAATATTAACTGCATTAAAAAAAAAAAAAAATCGCATTGAAAATTTTAATTTACAAAAAACCGTTAATTTGCGCAATATTCATAAAAAATTTTGTTTAACAAGCAAACGAAATTCGTACGGAATATTTTATATTACGAAACTTAACCAAAGCTCGAACGAAACCAAATTATCAAAGTTAAATATTTCGAAACGCGAAAAAGCCAAATAAACATTATTATTATTATTATTATTCATGAAGGTTTACCTTTCTCGATATTATGGAATGTACGGTGGCGCGTCCATCGCGAATCATGAAGATGAATTTAGCGTTGGGAAAAAGATCGAGTACATAAGAGCCCATTTTCAACGTCAATGGATCCTTGTTGCAAAGCCTCGGCGCTGGCTCTCCGTGCCTCGCGATCACCTCGAGACAAAACGCCGCTATTGCGTTGTCCATTACCTGACGCAATATTATGTTTACATGTATATATATATATATGTGATATAACTATATGTATATACGTTAGAGTTAATCAGATATCTCTGTGTTGCGTTGTTTCGCCGCGCCATTTGATGCACTGACCGTCTGAATGCTCGTACGTGTGTACGTACGCATACATATGCGAATGTATATGTATAAGCATGTGCATACACGACATCTGCCTTGTTTTGAACTAATGGTGCACGTGTGCTCATAATATATACTGTATTGTTCTTTGAATTGGATAAAATATTGTTTCAAATACTACAGTGCAAGAGTAAAATACACCGTAGAATAAAATTAATTTTTTAGTATATAGAGAAAATTTTGTTTTTATTTGCATATCGTTATATATCCTTTATTTTGTGTACTGATAATTTTGCATTAACATAATTATTTGAGAAAAATGAGAATATTGTACGATACGTATCTTAATTTATACCAAGATTTCTCAAGATTTTTTTTTACAACTCGAGTGACATGGATTTAAAACAGCAGATAAAAGATTTTTCAGATTATTGATTGTATGTACAAGCCGCATGTAAATATATAATGAAAATAAAACGACTTACCTCTTTCGATACTCCAGCTTCCTCGAGACGTAGGCTTTCCCGTTCCGATTTAAACCAATGCGATCGCATTTGAAGAATCCTCGGAATTATTCTTGTCTCTTGGCCACATCTACAAATCGGACGAGCGTTCAAATTTTAAATTTAAGAATGTAGGAAAAATCAATTATTTATATCGAGCTGATCTTGAGAGTCGTTTTAAATTAAAAATCGTCGTATCGTTTTACGCGTTGAATGCTTCCAAAATATAACATTTTTACGAATAAATCTTTGCGATAAATTAAAAACAAATAAATTTCAATTTTATTCGTTTGAATTTTGTTTTTAACCATTTATATTCATCATTCGATAATATTAAATTTTAACAATAATTTATTAAAATCTTCGCATCTCGTACCAACGCACGCTTCTTACAACTTCTCCCTTTCTCTGCACATCGCCTTTTCGGTCTCTCTTTGATAACAATTAAAATCCGGCAAAGAAAATCACTAGAGCGATTTCGCCTCGATCGGAGCGCACACACACACACACATACCCACACGAGTATACTTCATCAATATCGCGACGTGGAGGCAGTTCTTGAGCATTCCCCGGAGAGTTAATCGATTCTCCGCAGGCTTACGAGAGCGAAAGAGAGAGAGAGAGAGAGAGAGAGAGAGTCTCGCGTGCGTTTGATTGACGTCGAAGGGTTTAATTCGTGAGAGGAAACTACACGCGCTGTTTGCTCTCTCTCTCTCTCTCTCTCTTCCTTTCGTTCATGTCCTCGGAAATAGGCAGCGAAATCAAACGCGTACGCGCACATATTGGCAAACAAGATGTTCTTTCTCGTATCGTACGAATTTTCGTTGACCAACTTTCTTTTTTTTTTTTCTTTTTCATCTCTCGAGCGCGATATTCAAAAAAATGAAAGCAGTTTTGAAAAATTACTTAATTTCGCGCGTTTTAAATAAAAATATGAATTATACGATCGTGTTATTTGTAATGATGAAAAGCAATATATTAACACATTGTTGGCCAGTGATTTTATACAGAAGTTATCTCTCGTTATCGGTTATTATCGTGTAATTGAGACTAAAATCAATTAAATACGACAAATAAATATTTGCAATATTCCGCGTTATCCCGAATTTCAATAATTAACTAACAAATATTCAAGTATAAAGATACACGAGTTAACTTGTGACACACGGTCAACGGTGCGTTAAAATATTCAAAGTCACGAAAGTTCACAAGAACGGATTTTACATATCATGCGTAATACGCAAGCATACACACACACACACACACACACACACACACACACACACACACACACACACACACACACACACACACACACACACACACACACACACACACACACACACACACACACACACACACACACACACACACACACACACACACACACACACACGCGCGTGCACGCACACACAATAAGCATATTCAGACCCGTTTGATCAACTCCCTATACGCGAATCTGTTTTGTTACAAAGCACAAGCTGTCTCGCAAATCTTAATGTAATCACGCGCTCTGCACATTAACATTATACGGTGTAATCCAACGGCGTATAACTTTAGGACGGTTATCTCGACTTAATCTCTGCTATTTTCGTAAACACTCGAGTTTTGATAGTTATAAAGCTATTAGCTGTAGAAAAAAATAATTAATTTTCTCATGGCGCATTATTATTGAGCGATGTGTAAAAGAAAAACATAAGAAGCGGCGTTTAAGAGAAAAATATAAATATTTCGCGCGCTCGATAAAATGGAATAAGAGATGCTTGATTCTTACAGCGAGGAACGATGAATAACGGAACGATGAATATGGTGGATGCAAAATAAGTAACGGTACGAGTAATGATTGCGCATTCGCGTTCGGTTATCGATTACCAATATATTACAGGTAGGATTGACAAAGTTTCTTCTCGTGTTATCGAGTATATTGATGTATTGATTTGTTAACACTGAACCAAACAACTATTCATTAAAATAGAATTTAGCTAAGAAATAATATACCGATACTTGTGGATATTCGTTTCAATGATATTTCGAATAGTACAATTGAAAAGTAAACTTTCAAACCTTTACTTTTCCAAATGCCCAAAGAATAAAAGATAAAAATAAAATACGTCGTTTTTCCTTATCGTTCCATAAAACTGTACCGTAAACAAATACCAATAAAAAAAAAAAGCAAATACAAACTTAAACGAAAATCTTTCACCATAATTGTAATATTCTTGAGTATACACTAACCTGACTTCTGGATGGGCGTCCATCATTGCACGCATGAGCGTCGTACCCGAACGAGGCATTCCACCGATGAAGATTAGCGGCATGTTACGATCGTAAGGATAAATCTTCTGGTCGTTCGGGCCGACTACGTATTTCTGTAAAAGCATAAGAAAAGACAAAAGTAAATGAAAGGACGCTTCGTTATTGCGTTTCGTCATCAACGTCGCTTTTGAGTTATCGTATGGTTACTCTCATAATTCCTATTAATAATAAGAATTATTTATAAACGTTTTTGGGTTATTTATTTTAAATACAAGCGCTTTCGACGTTGTATTTTTATTAAAAATGATAAAAAAAAAAAAGTCTTTATCGATAAAAGATTGCACATCAAAATATGAAATTGTGATTGATGTTAAGATAAAATACGAATATAATTTTTTATTTTGAGAAACTGCCAATTAATCATGGAATTCTAAATGTTTATCGTTCAATAGACGATATACTTTCATCAAATTTTTTCACCACAAAAACATTTATTTTAAACAATTATGAAATAATTCCACTAACTATATAAATATATAAAACGAAAATGCAATCAACGAGAAAAATAACGAATATTTATATAAAGTGTGGAGAATAAAAATTAGTAAATAAATTGGAATTCCATATAAAAGAGTGCAATATAAACTCATATATACGTATATATATATATCATTGCATAATCTATAATTATTTATTTCAAAATTCAAAGCATTCTATCAAATTTTTTATAAGAAAAAAAAAAAAATAATAATAAATAAAATAAAAAAAAAAAAAAAAAAAACTAAACGTATCGAAGCAATATTATAAAATATTGGTTTTCATAAATGAGAATTCTAATAAGATTTGTAGGTGAAGGATCATAACGAAATCATATAAACGATATACATATTTATAAAGAAAATGGAACCTACGAAAAATCGTTGATAGTCTAATCGAAGCCATGGCCTCGTCGTTGGCTTTTCCGAGATCTGAGAGGAAAGTAAAAAAAACATTTCGCATAAGTTATTCGGCAATTGCATTTAATAGCTAAATCTAAATTTTTATTTAAAATAAAAAAATAAAAAAAAACAATACAAATTTTTATTAAGATTTTCAACGATTTATCCTATGATTAAATAATAATCTTTTAAATTTTATTCGATTTTCATATTCCATTCGTTATGTACTTTCAATATTTTGATCGAGTTTTGTATATTTTATGTGACAACTTTTTCATGAATCGTAAAAAACAGACGAGTACTTTTTATGCGAAAGCGATGTAAAATCAACTCGTATAAATGTTAAAAATGTCTACAGGCATTAAATTGAGTATTTTTTACAGCTCGTTTTTGAAATATATCGAGTATAATTGAACTGTTATTTTTCATTAAATCAAATTTTTACGTAAAAAATGTAACTATAAGTCTAACGTTTTTCTACATTATAATGATTATCGATTTTTTTCTCGCGTAATATTACAAATTAATCACGTCGTCATTTTTTTTTTTTTTTTTTTTTTTTTTTTTTTTTTTTGTAATGAACAACTATTTTTATAATGCGTCACATGCAAATGTCAAGTTGTTCGATAACTCAAATCATTATCGATAACTCATCCTTTATAAAATCTCTCTTGTCGATATAAATCAATCGAAACTAGCTGCGCTAAAATATATAGCGAGTTTTTAAAAAAAAAATATATAGGTATATTTTACGACTCACTCTTAAATTTATTTATTCTGTCATCGCAATGAAATTTAATTTTCAAAAAGCAGCGTTATATTTTGAGAATCATAAACCTATTGCGACATATGCATACACGTGCACACGCGCGTATCCTATATTATTATTTAACCATAGCGAAAAACTGAGTGTTATCGGTACACTTGCTCGGTTAGTAAGAAAAAGAGAGAGAGAGAGAGAGAGAGATATTCAGCTGAATGTATCACGCAAGTACATATTGGACTCGTACTTTGAAAAAAGTAGAGTAACATTTTTATAGTTGTAGATTACCGATAAGATTGATTTCTATCCTATCGCTTATGACCTTAACGTGTAAGCAAACGTCTAATAATTATAAAACTTTTTCATAATATTAACGAATTATAGATTCTTTTACTTTAATTATTTTACATAATAAATAAATAGATTTATAAGTTGCTTGAAATTGACAGATACTTAACTAGTAGAAAAGTCCAGATATTGTAAGACACGTGTATTTAACGTACTTAGATATAGACTTTTATACTCTGCATGTTTAGTATAAATTATTGAATTACTATCACATATTATTTAGTAAAATATAATGATGATTAAGCTTGACAATCTTTTTTCATTTTTAATTTTCACGAAATTTCTTTTAAATAAGAATGCCTCATTTTCAATTATTTCTATATAAAAATTCAAACATACATTTTTTTTCCCCTCAAAATTCCCTGCGCATTTCAATTTTCCATTCGCAACATATCGAAAAAATAATATCGAAAACGCGGGCCGCCCACTACGGGCACATGTACATTTCATCCGTCCAAATACTGCACAATTACGATTCTACGACTAAAATTCTCCGACGAGCACGATGATTCAATCTAAAACGAGTACATACGAGCCGTTCACACACACAAAACGCACAAACGGTGTAACGTCGAGCGACGCGTGTGCGCGCACATATATCGACGGTCATATTTCAGATACGCGAAGCCGAGACGAGACGCGTACGTCGCGGAGAGGATAAGGTATATTACCTCACATTCCCTCGTCGACTCTCTTGTCGACGCTGTCGAGTCATGCGAGCGCTTTGTGTAAACGGGTACGTTAGCCGAGCGGTTCGTTAAGGAGAAAATGGACCGGCGCTCTCGTCTAGCTGCGAGAGGCGCATTTGCGTGACGTTTACGTCGGAGAACAGCCGAATGGTTTGTTTTCGTATTTTGCGCGATTTGCGAATTTAGGGTTAATTTTTAATTGTAATTCATATAATTTTACATACGGTAAGCTTCCGAGTTGCTTAGATTTTTTATTTCAGAAGCCATATTGTTTATTAATTTTTTTTTTTTTTTTCTTATTGAATGATTTTTTTTATTGAAAGATTTTTTATTTTATTTAATTAAATCCATTGTTTTAATTATTAATAATAAAATTTGTAATTACCGTAAGGTTTTTATTATTTTATCAAGAGGGTAATTTAAATGAAACAAAAAAAAAAAAAAATTATATGCGCATTTTTTTTTTTTTTTTTTTTTTTTTTCATTTCATTTTTTAAAGTGGTCGTAAAACTTATCCGTTATTTTCATTAAATTCAACATTCAATTGGAATTTGACGCAAATTAATTTTATAATTTCATAAATATTAAATTTTTATAAATTTCTATAAATGGTTCTTTTTTTCAATTAAATTTATAAGTTGCATTCTTTTTTAATTTACTAGACTTACGCAGACACGTATACGTAAAAAATTTATCACCATAAAATTTTTAAAAATTAATTCGCATTAAATTTCAATTAAAAATTAAATTTAATGGAAATAATGGGCAAACCTCATACGCAAGCGTCTTTGAAAAAATTTAAAAATACCGCACATCTAATTAACGTTGATACGTATAACGTGCAATAAAAACCATGAAAATTAAAGTTAACGTCAGCGGAGCAGGAAGAAGACAGACGAAGCGTAACATCCCGCGTATTCGTAACAAAATGCACACCCACGCGAGCGTACATACTACGGTTATAAACCAAAAAGAAAAAGAAAAAAAATAAAAAACAAAGAAACAAAACGTATAAACTCAACCCCTCCCTCCTCCAAAAGGGAGAAGGCGAAACGCCGAGAAAAAACCAGACGCGTGCGTGAAACTAGTGAAAAAAGAGAAAAAAAAAAAAAAAAAAAAAAAAAAATGAAATAAGTAACGAGAGGACAGCGAAACGAGCGCAACAAGAAAGTCTACGAGAAACCACTGGCCGCGGATGTGAGAAAATATTTTACAATTAGCGTTATTCGCTTTTTACCGCAGATTTTTTGTCTTTCTCTCTCTCTCTCTCTCTCTTTCTAAAATTTTATAAAATGTAATTCACAAGTATCCATTCATCTCTCATCCACTCTTCTCGTTTTGTTAAAGTTTCCCTTCTCCATTTCCTGAGCGTAGTAGAGGACAATAAAATGAACACAACTGAAAGGAGCGAAACTGGTGCATGCTGAAGAAAGAGAGAGAAAGAGAGAGAAAGAGATAGAGAGAGAAAGAGCACGAAACAGCGATTTATGCAGGCCCGTCGACGTCGACTACTACGTACGACTCCTGCTGTTACCGCTGTAGGAGGGAAAGCTCGTACCTTTCGCGCGTTTCGCTTTTCCGCTTTTATTTTTCCGAGAGCAACGCGAGAGAGACATATACACATGCCTGCGCGCGTTACGAGAGAAGAAGAAAATGCGAGACATGAGGTAAAATGTACGTTTAACGTTTATATATATTTACATACATACACACTCTCGCGCCTTTGGAATTCGAAACGCGCGAATCTTTAAGTTTTACTGGGATACAAAAAAGTAAAAACAAAGCACGACTCATATTTTTATGAATGGCTTCGTCGAGTTTTACTAGCACGTTTTGTCGTATACGTTTCTCTTCCTCCCCTCCCCCTCCCCCCCCCCGTTTTTTTTATCTCTCGCGTAGGAAAAGACGCGCGCGAGCGTTCTCCCGTGTTATCACAAACAAAATGAAAATTTGTCGTTTAACGCGATTATTACGTTTTTATGGGCCGGGATGCTTTAGCAAAATATTTTTAAGGATCTTTAAAAACGTAATGTTTTATTTGACTTTTGAAATGTTAAAGTTTTATATTAAGTATACGTAATTTTGAAATAGCTAAAATTCTTATTATCCACAAAAATAAAAGCGTTAAATTCAAATTTCCAAATAACGTTAAAAATTTTAAATAATTTTTAATATTTTAAAATATTTAGTCTCTCATAAATATTTACCATTTTCTCAAATATTTAACTTTTAAATTTTAAATTAATTAAAACTGTCGAAAGCCATAATAAAATCGTCGATTACTTTATAATGTACCCGAGCAGAAGAAACTAAGAGCACGCGAATACGACAAAAAGCATAAAGAGTTTTTATTAAACCGATAAACGTTTTTATACAAAATTATATATCGGAGGGTTAGTCGGTCGTACGGTTTGCGTCCTCAACACAAATCCCATCCATCATTACGTCGACGAGCCTCTACCGGAGACCAAGAGCGAACGAGAGGCCGAGAGACTTTGGAAAGAGAGAGAGAGAGAGAGAGAGAGAGAGAGAGAGAGAGAGAGAGAAATCGATGAGGTAAATAATGAATCGGTAATCGATATTACCATGCGCATATGCGACCTTTGTATTTTTACAGTTGCTCGGTTCGATTTAGAACGTCTTGCTAACAAAATCTCCGAACTGGATTTTCTTCTGACTTCCTGTCCTAGTTTCTTGTTTTTTTTTTTTTTTCCGTTCGCTTGTATACTTTTTTTTTTATTTTAAACGCGCGAACGAAAATCTCGATAAAAATAAATCGCGTCTCGATAAAAAAATTCCAGTATATCTGTTGAATGTTTTACCGCGATGTTAAAGTCGTAAGGTTGGTTAACAACGTTATATTTTGCGTGGAAATTTGAAGAAAAACTTTTATAAAAAATTAATGATTCAAATTGTAAGCGTAGTCGATGTGTATTATTGTTTGTGCAAAGTTGCATATTGATTGAATTGAAACTATTCTGTTGAAAACTTTCAAACGAATTTATACGCGTGTTTATTTTAGAAACAAATGAAAAATTCAAATCTTTTATAAATGTTTTAATACGAATGAAACGCGTTTCTTATTTTATAAAAATATGAATTAATATTTTTAAGTATAATTCATTTATCTTTGCAGATTCGTAATTATTCAATTAGTTGCAGTTTCTTTTTCATCAAATTTAAGTATAGTAATTAATAAATAATAAATGAAAAAGAAAAGTGTAATCAACAAACTCTTGCATTATTTAAGATTTAAACTTGTTACGCCTCGGATATATATGTATACATATATATTTTTGTAAATTCCCGTAAACTGATCTATCGAGGCATTACTCCCATTCATCCTTGATCCTTTTCCCAAAGCTTTTTTTTCTCACGTCTTGCAAAAAGCGCGCGTTGTTTTCAAAATCCTTCGGGAGTAAAGGAAAACTAGATGGAAGGAATTTCGATTCGCAAGGCTTGTGTTTACGCTCGAGCGAACGTTTTAATAGACCAAAGGAAAAATCGGATAAAAATAGATATAGGAAATATCGCGAAGTAGTAAGAAATTCTCGCTCTTTTCTTCTTGTTTTCTTTTTTTATTTTAATTTTGTTTTTGAATCCGTTGATTACTATTCGGGATGAGTCTCGATTAAACCGTTGTCCGATACAGACGTGTTTACGAGTGAGAGCGCGATTTCTAGTAATACCGTATACAAAATCGTGCGGCGTAGTGAACACAGTGTTCTGTAGTGTAAACAACGCTAGAAGCGTAACGCGCTTTTGCGTTTCGTGTTTAGTAATTTTTTTTTCTTTTCTTTTTTAAAAGGCTGCAAGAGTTTCTGCTCACAGGAACTCCTTGCTCCTTAAGGAAAAGAAAGAAGAAAAAAAAAAAAAAAAAAAAAAAGGGAAAATGAATCAATCCACGTGTACTTCTACATCCAAAGTATCATACTCTCAAATGGCTCAACAAACTGTTTTTCCAACAAAAGAACAAGCAATTATTTTAGATGCAATAGATGGAATATCTATACAAGACTATGTAATTAGTTTGGCTAAAGTTATAGACCCGTTAAACATAAAGTTTATTTCAAGAATTTCCAACAGTCGTGTTTGTATTTACGTCAACAGCAAGGAAACGGCAGACAAACTTACAAACAACCGCACAAAAGTAAACATTGGAGCACACAGCTTAGAAATAAGGCCATTAATATCCAGCGCAAAAAGAATAATTTTATCAAACGTATGCCCGATTATTCCTCACAACGTCATTACTGACGAGTTAAAAAAACACAATATAAAATTAACATCGAATATGAATTTTATCAAAGCAGGAGTCAACGGACTAAATCACGTTATGAGTTTTCGCAGACAGATCTACATAGAACCTAACGATGTTCCTAAGCTCCCACCGCTCATTAAGATAAATTTTGAAGGTACAGACTACTGGATATATCTCTCTACAGATAAACTAACGTGTTTCCGATGCAAGGAAGAGGGACACGTTGCGAAATTTTGCAAAAATGAAGAACACGCAACAAACCAAGAAGATACTCGCAGTCTTGCTAACTCACTCGAATTTCCAACACTCATTACAAAAAATTCAATCGACACCCCTCCATACAGTAAGGTCGACTCTTCATCTCACATGCCTCCTCCAAAAGGTTCAAAAAGGCCTTTGTCACTTACTTGTTCTGAAGGCAGCTCCATCAACGAAACAAATCAAGACTTAAGCCAAAAAACCTCGACAAATAGTGCAGAAGACAAGGTCAAAAAAACACTAAAAAGATCTAAAATCACAGTTAAACCATCCACCACCTTAGAAGAAATAACAACTCAAATCACTCCTTCGAAAGATTTATTCATGAGAAACCAGAAAGACTACCCACTTAATTTTGAAAACGCAGCAAACTTTATCTTTGCAACTTTTGGAAAACACAATGTTACGGAAATTGCGAAAGACTACACTAATAACTTACCGGATTTAATAAAAATGATCTCGGATATTAAAGAAAATATCACAGAAAAAAAACTCCAGCATCGACTCATCCGCATAAGAAAAAAACTGCTAGAAAATAATGATGACTCCCTCTCCGAAAGCTGTAGCGAAACAGACTTCTGAAAAAAAAAAAAAAAAAAAAAAAAAAGAAATGGCGTCTTCCAACAATCAACACTCCAATACTATTAAGTTATTATTTTGGAACTCAAGAAGTGTTAAACAGCGCCTCCCGGAAATACAATTAATAAAAAACAACTTCGACATCATCATTTGTGTTGAATCTTGGTTAAATATAAACGATAACATACATCTTACCGGATTTTCGACTTTTAGAAGAGATAGACTTTACTCTCGTGGAGGAGGTATCGTCATTTTCATAAAAAATAATCTTTTGTTCAAAGAAATATCACATATAAATTCGCCTCTTCAATCGGTCGAAATGTGCGGCTTAAACATTAACAACTTAGAGAACCCTCTCGACTTAATCATCTGCTATAGAGCTCCTGGCTTTACACTCACACAAAATGAATGGGACATAATTGCAGGTAATGTAAACAAAAACAATAGCTGCTTACTTCTAGGAGATTTTAACGCACATAGCAAGAACTGGAACTGTAGGTACACAGATTTAAATGGAGAAAGACTCGAAAAATCAATCGATAAGCACGATTTATTCTTACACAACGATAATACATACACCCATATCGACTTAAATAGAAACACAAAGTCTAACATCGACCTTGTTCTGTCCTCTACTAATATTGCACATAAAATTCAAACTATAGTAAACGATGACCCCTGGGGCTCAGACCACCTTCCTATCTTTATTAACGTTGGTATAGAAAAAAAATCTTACGAGCAAAAGTCATTTAAACTAAAATCTAAACGCACTGACTGGGAAAAATTTCACTCGAAACTCGATAACTCTTACGATAACTTTTTCTCCGCATCTTACGAGAACCTCTCTCCAAAAGGAAAATACGACTTCTTTCTAAAATCTATTACCGACACCTTAGTCTCCAGCACTCCCTGCAAAAAAAAATTCCATAAAAATAATAAAATAAGAAATCCTGTTCCATGGTGGGATGCTGACTGCGATAGAATCAAAAGACTTCGAAAAGCATCTTACAAAAAATGGAATTCCACAAAAAATTTAGAAGATCTAATTAATTATAAAAAAATGACTGCCCTAGCCAAAAGAACATTTAAGTTAAAGAAAAAAGAATGTTTTAAAAAATTTGCAGAAAGCCTAAATCACCGCATCGACCCTGGCTTTGTTTGGAAAAAATGTAAAATTTTTAAAAGTAGCTGTATAAATCCAAAACCTCAATCTATATCCGAAAATAGACTCAGAGACAATCAAATAGAACAATTAATAGACAAAATAAGTCCCCCTTGGGCCCAATCTGACCCGAATTGGCTGCCTAAAGAAACAGACTTCATAAACCGCCAATTTTTTGACTGTCCATTTAATTTCAATGAATTCAACACTGCATTAGAAAAAAAAAGTAATAAATCTAGTCCTGGAATGGACGGAATAGACTTTGAAACTCTTAAAAATCTTCCGATCAAATTCAAACTTCTACTTTTAGACATTTTTAATGAAATATTTCTCAAAAAAGATTACCCTCAAAGTTGGAAATACTGTTTCGTTCACTTTATAAAAAAAGCAGATGGTTTAAATTATAGACCGATTTCACTAACATCCTGTCTCTGTAAATTGTTTGAAACACTATTAAAAAACAGACTACAATGGTGGGTCGAATTTCACAACCTCATACCAAACAGTCAATCCGGCTTTAGACAAGGCAAATCTTGCACTGACAACCTTCTCAATCTCACACTATACATTGACGAAGCTTTTCTCGAAAAAAAGGATGTACTGGGCGCTTTTCTTGATGTCGCAGGCGCATTCGATAATATCAATTCGGATTTATTACTCACTAAGCTTTCAACAATCGGTTGCTCTAACAGCATACTCAAATTCATCCAATTTTTAACACACGAAAGATGCATTTTCACTGATTCCCTAAATCAACCTAGATTCACTTACAAAGGAGTTCCACAAGGAGGCGTCTTAAGCCCCCTTTTATACATAATTTATGTCTCCGATATCACCAAAAATCTTCAAAAAAATATAAAAATCTCACAATTCGCGGATGATATTGCACTTTTCATAAAATCAAAATCACTCAAAAGAGGTACAAAAATACTCCAAAATGCTATCAACACAATGAAAAAAAACCTTCTCGATTTAGGACTAGATATATCTCCCTCCAAAACTGTTTTAATGCACTTTAACAGCAAACATATCCCTCCCGGAAGCATTGAAATAAAAATTGACAATCACACAATCAAATCCAGTGAAAAAGTCAGGTTCCTAGGTATGTATTTTGACTACAGAATGACGTTTAATATCCACGTTGACTATATTCAAAATAAATGCACCAAGGCCTTAAAAATGATTAAATTTCTCTGTGGAACTTGGTGGGGGTCAGATCCAAGCACTCTAATTATCCTATACAAAAGCTATATTCGCTCAATTATTGACTACGGAATCTTTATATATCACACTGGCAATAAAAAAATAACAGAAAAATTAGAAAAAATACAACATGCAGCAATCAGAGCGGCGTTAGGATATCGCATAAGCACACCTTTAAATGTCCTTCTAGCTGAAACAAAGATCACCTCTATAAAAGATAGAACTTCATATATATGTAAACGTCACCTACTCAAGGCAATAGCAAATTCAAGTTCTCTCACAAGCAAAAGCATGCTTGGCTACTATCATATCAGTAAAAATAAAAAATCAGCTCTAACCAACAAGATACTTTCTAAATGCGTCACTTCTACGGTTAAATTAAAAAATTCTCTAGAAATCCGCGTAAATTATTGTATCTACCTTCACGAATATAAAACCGTAACTACGTCTATTCCGATAGATACCGATCTAGGACAACATCTAAAAAAGTCAAAAAATCCTAACGATCTGCTCAATCAATACTTATGTAAAAACAACGCAACTGCTGTGTATACAGATGGTAGTAAATCTGTAAATTCTAACTATGTAGGTTCTGCATGCATAAGCCCAAATTTAAATGTCAGTATAATAAAAAGCATAAATAAAAACGCATCTATATTCACAGCAGAATGCGTTGCGGTGAAAGACGCACTCGACGTGGCACTGAATAACGGTAATAAAAAAATCTACATTTTCTCTGACTCCTTAAGCGTTCTTCAAAGCCTAAATTCTACCAAAATTAATATAAAAACTAACCCACATATATTAGAAATAAAAGAAAAGTATAGTTCATATATTCAAAATAATACTGATAACACAAACATAAAACTTTACTGGCTCCCTTCACACATTGGCATTCTTGGAAACGAAGAAGCAGACTTACACGCTAAACAAGCTTCTAATGCAATTTCCACGCAACCTAATGTAAATAAAATTCCATACACAGACTTTTATGAATTACTAAAAAAAAAGGCTTCAAAATCAACGCAGAAGAAAATTAAAAATCAAGGATTAATCAAGGGCAAAAACTATTTCAAATTGTATTACGAGGAAAGTAAAAAGCCTTGGTTTCACCATCGTAATTACAGCAGAGAATTTATAGTTACTATCAATCGTATTAGAGCCGATCATTACAACCTACTGGATTCCTTAGCTCGAATTGGGATTGTCAAAGACGCACTATGCAAATGCTCCGAACAGAGAGAATCCATTAATCACATTCTATGGCAGTGCAAATTGTATGAAAACCAAAGGCAAAATCTTATAAAAAGACTCCTTGAAAACAAATTGCAACCGCCACTAAATATTGAGTCCCTCGTCGCCGAACCGAATTCTATAGCATGTCTTATTATATTCGCATTCTTAAAAAAATGTAATTTGAGCGTATAAAATTCACTGTAATTATCCTTGTAAACTTATTCTTTAATCATTGTATACATGTATACGTAACTCTAAAATATGTTATGCGTTATCATGTAAAATTATTGTATACTCATGTAATTCCTATGTAGCCTAAATAAACCTATAATGGTTTAAAGGGCTTAAAATAAAAAAAAAAAAAAAAAAAAAAAAAACTATTCGGGATATAAATTTTATGTTATTCGAGTATAGAAGTTTTTTCATTCATAAGGAATAAGTAATACAAAATAATTCATATGAATTAAATAGCAGATTTATTATTTATTTTGTACCTTACTAACATTACATTTCCAGCAAATAATAAAGTACAAACTTTTCCATTTTCAAAATCATCATTCGAGAGCGAACACTCGAAAATTTCGATAACACTTATCCGTAACGTTATGTAAACAAAAAAAAAAAAAAGTAAAAAGAAAAAAAAATTCTTTCCCAAAAAATATAAAAACTTTATCCGCGCACATTCAGATTTCCAACTAAAGCCCCTTAAACTCAACTCACCTTCAAAACTTACCTCTCTCTTCTTCTTCGCGAAAGAAGAAAAAGTAAACGAAAAATAAAAAAGAAGTAAAGTAGCGAAAGTAAATCAAGACCGGGACAGAAGAGCCGAGATCGGCTAAGCGAGCGCGCACTCATTAAGCTTCGTTGGCCGATGAATTTTTAAAAAGTTGGCCCGCGCTTATTCTCGCCTGCCGTACCTTTATACACTTACTTCGGGGTTTACGTTCGGGCAATTTTTCTCTCCTTTGTCGTCACTTTGAATCGAGACGGAAGCGAACAAAGCTCCGTCCGCCGAGTGGTAAAGCGCTCGATATATAGAGGCTGCTTTCCTAGTGGGCGTGAGACCTTTTGAAAAATGGAAAAATTTCAAGAGAAAGAGAGAAAGAGAGAGAGAGAGAGAGAGAAGGGGGGGGATAGAGAGAGGTTTTAACGAGCCGCCGTACCGCGGTTCATGAACCTTTGACCCGCAGTCCGTAACGTTCTCTCTGAGTGACACGTCTGAAATGTCTGAATCGCTGCAGCGTATGCCAATCAAGGGATAAGGTCGAGCAAGAAGCCAAGTTAAAGATAAATGGTTGATTGGTTGGCTCGAGTACTAGACACGAAAGGTTTTAACGTTTGAAATTCGTTGTAAAATCTTAAGGAGTTTTCGAGATAATTCGAAATGATATAATTTCAGTTTTCAGAGAATTTGATTTTGAATTGTTTGATTGGACGGGTTAAGCTTTGAGCACGTTTAAAAAGTCTATTTTATTTTACGAGATTTTCAACTGTTATTACAAATTCGATAATATCATTTTTGATATTCAGTAAGTTTGTAACGTAAAATGAAATAAAATTTATTACTTTTTTTTTTAGGAATAAGAAATTTATAAAAAAAAATAATAATTATAATAAATGGCGCGACAATTATCTTTATTAATGGTACTTTCTTTTTATATAAACATTAACAGAACAAATTTTAGTAAATCAAATCGTTAAAAACGTTAAAAAAATTATATCTGAAGCGGTAATATAACGGTATTATACAAAATTTTAACTATTAGATAATTTTACATTGATTCTCGCATACAAAAATTTGCAAAACTAATTAAAAAAAAAAAAAAAAAAATATTATTAGAAAAAAAAAGAGCGACGTCCCTTTGTCTTTTTGACGCAAGAGCTGAACTGTTCGAAAAAAAAAAAAAGAAAGGAAGAAAGAAAGAAAAAGAAGAGAGCTCGGTACACGGGCTATACAATCCAGCATAAAAAACTACGTAGGAAGGCTTCGAAGAGCCATACTTTCAATAGACCTACTTTTTATAATAACAAAAGTAAACGAACAAAAGAACCAGCTGAAGCCAGAAATCAAACGTGGGAGTTCATTTAGTTGGTAGTTCAAATACTAATCGATTGAGGCAACGGACTGACTCTTTTGTTACGCGGTATCGGGCGAGGATGATGAAGAAAAAAAAAAAAAAAAAAAAAAAAAAAGGAACAAAAATATACGTTTAAATTTATACGTTATATTTGTATCTCATTCAAAGGTATCACTGATTAATAAAATAAAAAATTTACAAAGATTACATGCATGAAAAAATGTTGGAACGATTGGACAATGAAATCTTAAATAATAAATACGTCATCGATGATTTTTTAAAGAAAATCATATTTACTTAGCAAAACTCGAAACTAAACCTCTTTATAATAAAAAAGTAAATAAAAAGCGCCTGCATCACTTCTTTCTACTACTCTCTGAAAAACAAAAAAAAAAAAAAAAAAAAAAAAAATCACGAGCGCAATCTGCAGTTTTCAAGAAAAGCTTAGAAGCCCAAGAACGAAAAAGGACGAAGTAAAAAAGAGGGAGAAATGAAGACGGAGTAATTGGAAATATAGCAATAGTAAAAAAGGAAAGTGTTTTTTGCTCTTTTATCAGTCTTTCGGTCTTAGCTTTGACTATCGACGCGACGAAAAAACGATTTCCCCGTATATTTCCGTCATTTAAATACAATTAATGGTACACATTGTGAGCCGCTTTACAGATTTGATTTTTTAGCGATGAGTTTAAGGGAAACTGTTTTTTCGAATGTTTTTATCGCGACGATTATTAAATTAGTCAGTTATAAGAATTGAACTTTTCTTGTTTATTTCGTTTGGAAAGAGAAATTCAATTAAAATGATTATAACTATATACATAAATCAAATATTTATCGCTTAGTGCACTGTCTAAAATCAATACAATATTTCATTTGTGGATTTTATTTTAAAGAGTAAATATTGACTTCTACCAAGCAATAATGTGTATCTTGAGATATTACTTAATATCTCATTCATTGAAACTTTAATAATAGCTTTATTATGTTGGCTATCGCTGCGAATAAATAAACATTTAAATTTAAATTTATATTTATTTTTAATAAACATTTAAAATTTATTGGAAAATTAAAAAAATTCTATTAAAAAAAGGTAAATTAAAAGTTAAAATATTACTTTACATTTATTTCAATTAATTGGTCGTTATTTTGAAAAATAATTTAATTTAAAAAATGAATTATCTTTAATTTCTACAATATAAATTTAATATTGCAATAAAAAAATTTTATTAAAATAAATATTCTGAAATAAAATGAATATTTTTTTTCAATTTTTTATTATAATAATAAATTATTTTTAATAATTTTAATTCGCACTTGCGAGTAACGAAAATTATTCCCTTTATGAGATTATGTTTTATTAATTCGCAAAATAGCAACAAAATAATTCACAATAACGAGAAAAAAAAATCGTAACGCAGGCGTCTATTAAAATTGAATTTACAAATTAAAGAGATATTATTTCGTAATACAATCATAAAAGCGTTGAAACGTTATTAGACGTATTAAACCAATAGTTTTGATGAGCAAAAAATGAAAAATATCTTAATTATTTATATTATTTTTTGCATTACCAATTCTGCTTTTTATATATTTTTTTTTTGTGAATAAGGTGAAATAATTTTTTTTATATTATATTCATATTTAATCGATAGTAAAACTGTACCCAATATTTAAAAAATGAAAGAATTGCAATTCATTTACACAATCATTTTTATGCAATTTTCTATTCGCAAAAAGAAAAAAAAAAAAAAATAATAATTATCAGAAGAATAAAAAAAAAGGCTTACCTCCTTGGCAACCATGATGGCGACTGGCTCCTTCGGTGCGCTGCAGATTATTCCAAGCTGATAAAGCACGAGGAAAAAAAGCAGCGTTACGATGCAAAGTATGGGTCCCCTTCTTAGGGGACCGCGCGAAAACTGAAAGGTCATTCCTGTATTTTTCGTCTGATAGTCATGCATATCCTCTTATATCAAAGAATCGATCCAGCTGGAACTCTTTATTCTTTTCCTCCAACACTAGCTCATCGTTTGTCTGAAAAAAAAAAATAATAAATAAATAATTATGGTAACGTGGTAAGATATTTTTCCGTGCTTTGTTTTTTAAATTCTTGGTAAAAATTTTTATAAATATTTCACAACATTTTTTAAGACACATTTATGCTTTCTTTCATCAATGTTTTCTTCAACAAAGACTGTTTGTCTAATAACAATTTTTTTTTATACTTGCGTGAATATTTTATAAACGATTGTTTGGAAAATAAAGTTGCTTTCGAAAGCGACGGATATAAATTTGTTTACTTGAGTAAAAGTTTATTTTTATAAACGTCTAAATTTTAAATAATTAATATTTTACTTAATGAGTTATAACTTATAACGTGAACATAAATGAATCAAATTAAAATAAAAGTTACATTTTATGATTCGAATTTATTGTAATTATCGGATATTCATAATATAATTTCTTTAATACATAAAAAATATAATAATGCAGCTAATTCGTAATTAAATTTAAGATTTGATTTCGAGAATTCAGTTGAAATATATTATATTTGTAATTAAACTATAAAGAACTTTTTCTTCATTTATTTACGAAGCATCATAAGTATTCGATATCGATATCTAATGATAAAGTATATTTTACCAATACAATTGATTTTGAAATTTAAAATTTGTTTATCCATTAAAATTTATCGCAATATTAAATCGTAAGAAATAGTAAAAATTCTATTATTAACGAAAAATCAATAAAATTTTTTCCAAAGAAAGCGAATATATCAATAAAAATATATAGAGAATAAAATAATCGAAAAGTTGGCATGGAAAGGCAGCATCGCAGTTCGCAGTTAAATATTTCGTGGCTCTTCGCGCGTTTTATTGGCTCTCTTTACCTCTCTCTCTCTCTCTCTCTCTCTCTCTCTCTCTCTCTTTCTTTCTCTCTCGTGGTACACGCGGGGCATTGCTTATGCATTCAAAAGCCATTTCTCAGTTTTGGCTTCTTCTCTCCATACATACGAGACGCGCAGGATAATAATTCGGTTCGAAACGACAGGCGAACGCTGAAACCGAATGAAAGGGAATGAGGAGAGCGAGTGGGTAGCGGGTATTTGGATACGTGAATTTCTCTCAGGCGATAGTGTGAGTATAAATATATAGATATACTTAGATGGATTCGTGTAAGGGCTCTCGTATAAGGAAAATTATTTGCCGCGTCGTAAATAGCCAAGTGGTGGGATACCGTTAACGACTCGAGGCGACCTAAAAATTTTGACGTCATTAGGAGATAGTAGTATTGAAATAGGTTTATGATTGAGCTGACTCGTAATATATTTGTCATTTTGGAAACGAATTTTCTTAATATTGTTGAAGACTAATTTTAATTTTATTCTTATCTATTAGTTTTGTTATTTTTATTCATATAAGTAAGCTGTATATAATAAATTTAAAAAAAAATCCGTTAATAATATAAAGAAAAAGTTTTAATATATATTTAACAAATTTTCATTGGAGAGAAGATAAACATTCGTTTAATTAAAACAATGCTAACTTTATTATTTGAATAGTTATTTTCCTTTTTTTTTTAACAACCAATTCATATCCTCTGCAGAATCCTTTTATTTCAATCGGTCAATCGATGTTTATACAGACAAGGAACAACTTTGTTTTGAGAATTTGTTGCTACCAATAACCGTATTTTTGTACCGCCGACAGAACAACTCGAGCGAAATTGAGTCACGGATGCCCGCCTGTATTCAATAGTTGAATTTCCATTCTCGAGCGCAATAATTAACTTGTTAAGTACTTTAATTATTTTTGCAGTTGAAGTTAATTAAACCAACTCTTTTTTTTTTTTTTTTTTTTTTTTTTTATGTATATTTTTTAATTTACAGATATTTTTTTTTAAATTTTATTTTCAAACATTTATTTTGATGCCGGAAAAAAGTTTTATAGAAAATGAAAATTTTCCGTTTGTTTTTCATTTAAAAAAAAATTGAAAATTTTTTTATTATTTTTATAGAAAATTACATTTAATAATTATAAACGTTATATTTTGACGTTTTATTCGTGGCAATGTGCGAATTTCGTACGAATACACGACTAATTATTTAACAAAGAAACTTGAAAATTCTCGTTTAAAAATTAATTAAAATTTTCTGCATGTAAATTTTTACATTCCATTTAAATCCTGCACCTTTATCGAATAAAATAAATAAATATTATTCAATCCAGTCAACAATAATTCGTCGCGTACGCTCGACTCAAAGCAGTCGTATCGCATAGCGATGCGCAAAAATAGTCGACGCGATGACGCGCATCCAAACGATGGATTTCTCAAACAGTTCGCGACAACGACGATGACGATACAACGGCAACGCGAAGAGTTCCGCGTCCGTGAAAGTTGAAACGGCCGAATTTCACGAAGCGGATCCATAACTTTTGAACTAGCAAGTGGATTAGTAGCGTTGCCGAGCAGTTGAATATATAGAATAGGGTAAGGTAGGAGTATTAGTAGTAGTAGAGGTAGGAGTACCAGTAGTTGGAGAAAAGGGATAAGGGATGCAGAGAGAGAGAGAGAGAGAAAGAGGTGAACCTACTGATTTAACTCTCTAAATCTCGTTGGGGAATTAGGGCACGCCGGCGTTGCGGTACTCGCTCTCTCTCTCTCTCTCTCACCTCGATGAGAAAGCGCGCCGATTCTCTCTCTCTCTCTCTCTCTCTCCTTCCCTCTTTTAATCGTTTGATTTGCCCGCTAGAGAACTTTGTGCTTTGGGTAACTCGGAGAAACGTTTAAGGGAATAATTGCCCTTGGGATCGGTATTTTAACGGACGTTCCAAGAAATTCTTTTCATTTTTTTCCCCAGAATTCGGGATCCTCTTACAATCGTCCGATTGATTTTTCTTGAGCTCTAAGAGTGATTTCGGTTTTTTCTAAATTTTGTAACAATCAAGTAGTACGACTGTTGTTTTAATATAAAAACATAAACTTTGATTTATAAAGTTTCAATACGCATATCTATTTAAATATTTATAATGTAATTTATATAAAAGTAATAAATATTTTTCAATTTCTTTGACTTTTCAGCGACGTGATCATGATTTTTCAATGTAACCAAATATTTCCAGTTGTGGCTGAGTCGAAGCTTATCAGATCAAATTCATTCATTTTTAAAATATATTTTATTATGTAAAAAGATATAAAATTCAGTTTTCATGAAAAACTAGCAAAAAAGAGTGCCTAACGGCAATGGATTAAATGTCGTTTCTATAGAAAAATATAGGCTAAAAAAGTTGATAAAGTTTTTTACAATTTTTTTTGAAATACAATATCTTTTGTAAATAAAACGAAAGGAAATGTGGCTCCAAGCTTTTTTTTTATTTTATATATGGCGAGCGGAGAGAAAAAATAAAGTAAAATTCTCTCGATGTTAAAAGTAACATCGATTTCATTGGAAATACGAAACAATTTTGCCGGAAACAGTTTTTTCTCTTTCTTTCTCTTTCCCTTATTCGCTCTCTGGTCCATGTATCCGTACGATAGAAACCGCTTAAGTGGACAAAAAGGCCAAATGCGGAATAAAAATAAGTTAGTAAGCGCGGTAAAAAATTTCCGGATGATAATGAAAAAGTGGGATACATTTCAATTCAAAATACGAGTATATTTAATTTTTCATTTTTAAGTTACTGCTTATTTATAATTTATAAAGTATTCCATTGATAATTGTCTGAAAGAAGTTCATTTTAAAAATTTTGTACGTAAAAGTTTAACGGACTATTCGTACTTTAATCAAGGAAAATTGAAACGCACATATAATATATCCCTGACATTATACGCAAACATATTCCAATGATTAAACCGATCGGATGCAAACACATGGGCGCGCATATACCGCGTGGCTATAATTAACATTAAAATATGACGCAGGCAAGCGGAGTCAGCTGGAACCGCTTTGAGCCGAATCGCGCGCGCGCGCGCGAGAGAGAGGCGCGTATACGTATAACGATTGATCGAGAGCGGATTACGCGAGACGCACTTACGCACACGCGGGCTCAGCTCGACGAATAATGTGTCTAAGCCGTCAATCGGTGTACGCCGTACGATTTTCCTGCTAAAGTAGCCATGCCCGATTTACCCCCTTGTTATATACGAGAGAGAAAGAGAGTAAGAAATAGAGAGAGAAAGAGAGAGACATCAAACAAGCCAATGAAACGTTAATTCAACGCTGAATAGATTGGCGACGAACGCGCCAATGGAGCGCGAATTAAATAGGCCGCGTGGAAAATGGCGCGGAACAAAGCCGACCGATTGCCTCCCTCGCTCGAAATGTTCTTTTGCCTATTTGCAAATTGTTGATGATACGTGTATACACGTACAGTCATATGTTATATAATCCATTACCAAAGGTTTACGCCGTTGTGAACTCTACACTGAAGATGTACATGAACAGATGAAAGATTGCTAAGTTATTTTTCGTTTAAATCGTTGTTGAACGAGTACACGATATAAAAATAGTAATTATGATACGTTTTTGTTGTTTCTGCATCGATTAATACGAATTACTTATCGATGATTGCGAATGTGAAACAATTTTTTTTTCGAAATTCTTAATTTTCGAAAACAGTTGCTATTATATAAAATACGCGCAATTCAATTAAATTTTTAACATCCATTATTAATAAAATGTATAAAAAAGATGGATAGTTATTGATAATCGAAATTGTAATCATAAAACTTGCAAAAAATTTTGTATACGTTCGTTTTTAAAGTAAATAAGTCAGTGTAATACTCAAGTACACTTGAAAGAAATGAATAAAATTGACGAAACAAAATGAGAGATCGAACGTAAAACGGAAAATTATAAAAGTAGAATATCGGAATAGCTGCTCGTTATGAAGAACGATGAATAGAACATATAAATAAAAAAAAAACATCGTAAATATTAGAACTATACCAAAATTTCGCGGTAGGATTAACATAGAAGTAAGAATTTTTTTCCATATTTATGTATTTTGAAATAAATAACGGGTTAAATTCATAATGTATCGTATGCGAAAATTGGGACGCATAGTATTATTGACGTTTACGTCAATTACTGCTGACTTAGATATCAAGAGTCGGTTTGTATTTCTACTGTTGCCTTTTTCTAAAACTTATTACGTCTATAAATTGTAATCATCAGATATAAACAAAATTTATTACAAAAAAAAAATATATATATATATAAACATTATAGGATTTGCATATCGTTCCTTTTAAAAACTCTTTCTCTCATTCGAGTGAGTTTACTCATTGACATCTACATTCGCACAAACTTAATATGGTTATCAGATCCCGTAAACTTCGACCGCGTTTATTTTTTTTCTTCATTTATTCCGGGAGGTGGGGAGGGGGAGAGAGGGAGACTTGAAAGTCTACCATAACGACGAAATCTCTTACTCTGGGAGCATCTGTTTCTTTTTCTTTCTATTTTTAACGACTTATCAAAGTCAAGAGGTATTTAAAAGCCCACCTCTTCTAAAATGCATCAGCAGAGGCTTGAGTCATCCAGCCACTGCTTTCTAGAGTTTAACGACTCATACGTACCAGCTCTACAGTCACCGGATAATGAACCAATTAAAAAGTGGTTAGGCGTCGGAAGTTCTTCGTCAAGCGGATTCACTAGTATATGGATAAGCTGATGCGATTTCACTGTATACTCGATCTCCGTCGGAAGCTTTATCAGTATCTCGTCGCTTACAGTTTAATTGTTTAAAATTACTTCGATGCTCTTTCTTTAAGTAAGTCGTCTGCAGAATTCGAGCGTAGTTCTTTGATTACCGTTTGATTGTTAGCCTGATTATTTTTCTTGTAACAATTCATCATCAACAATCGTAACGCAGAGTGTTTACCGTTGTGTACACATGAACTATAATTTTTCAATTGTATCTATATTCTTTTTCGAATTGTGGGCTTTAAAGTTTTAAAACAAAAGCAAACCGATAGACTTTTAACTTTCTTTTAAATTTTTGAATAATATTTTATTATATAATGTTTGCAAAACGCATTAGATTTGCAACGAAAATAAATATGTTAATTAATATCTTATTTTATTACAAAAATTTTTAATTTAGAGTTCCATCTTATACCAAAAGAAATATGCGCTTTTTATTTTACACGCGCTTAACAAAGAAAAAAAAAAAATTATAGCACGATTGGTATAATTTTCCATGTAAACAAGAACGGAAGAATACGGAGAGATAAAAAAAAGAGTCGAGCAGGCGTGAAAGACGGGCAGAGAGAAGAGAGAGAGAGAGATAAAGAAAGAAATCACCAACAATTTTCCAAGCTATACCCATTGCGCTTTGTAATACTACCTCGGTAAATATCTCGTCTGTGAGAGCATTACATCGGACTATGGATGAGTTCGACAAGCCGTGCGAAGCGTTTTACGAGATACCGAGGGAAAGAGAAAAGTAAAAAGGTGAAGAGACAGAGTGAGAAACGCGCGACAATATGTCGGGCAATATGGTACGCTCCGTGCCGTCTACGCATATACGGCCGTGAGAAACTATCATAAACATCGATATCCTCCAGCGCACGCAATCCCTGAGTAAAAGAGAGACAGAGAAAGAGAAAGAGAGAGAGAGAGAGAGAGAGAGAGAGAAAAAAAGTTGGAGAAAAATCGAGGTCTCTCGCGACGACGTAGTAGACGAGCAAAGGAGAGATGAGAGGGCAACGAGCTCTAGAAACCTGATGGAAAAAGGAGGCCGTTAATGGATTGCATGCCGTCGTATGCGAGCGAAAAAAAGAAACGGGAAAAACGAAAAGAGAGACGAAGACACGTATGAAGGATAGCAATAAAGCAAAATTGAAGCAGAAGATAGATACTGCAGCAGTGTGCGTGGCTTTCTCGCTGTATTTCTCTTTCTCTCTCTTTCTACATTTCTCCGTTTTACTTTTCTCTTTTATTTTTGTTGTTTCGCACGTTTATGACCTTTTTCACCAGCTTCTGAAATTTTTGCCCTTCCTCTTTCTTTTCCGGAGTTCCACTTACAGATGACAATACGGCGATGATTGTACTCATATTTTACCGAGTATATATCGTCGTTGCAAAGCTGTCCGAATAGATGCTATCACTTTTCTCTCTGTTACTGGAGGAGGAAGGGGAATAGGGGGAGGGGGGCGAAAGAAACTTTTTTCTCCGCATTACTCGTATTCAACTATTTGTGGGATGTACCAATAGTGGAGCTTGAATAAATTTCCGTAGTTTTCTTTTGACTATAAAAAAGTTTAAGTAATCATACTTAATGTAGAAAATCAATTGCACGACACTTCCTATTTATAAGAAGTGCAGGCAATTTTTTAGGAAAAATTTCTATGCGATAATAGTAATCAGAAGACGATTTATAGAATCGTGGAAAAGTATTATAAAAATTTATTCATTTTTATACAGAATCCTAGATTAGATTTCATCTGAACATTGCATAGTAATTTTTCTGAAAAAATTTGCTGTGTGTAAATGTAAACAATGCAATTTTTTTTCTACTTTTCTTTATTTTTTATATTTTTAGATTTATTAAAAATTTTAATTTGTTTACTTCAATAAATTAGACCTCGATAAATAATATTTTATTATAATAAAAAAAACGAACGCGTCTCTCTTTCGAAGCTTAAGCGCAAACTTCGATCGAGTAGCGCAAGAATATATACAAGTAACGATAAAAAAAACAAATTCGGCATCGCTAAACGCGTAACTTACGCGCGTTTCACGGCTTATATATACATCTTTCTTCGCGCGCTAGACGAAATATAACAAAAATCTGCCGGGTTTTATAATTATGTTAAAGCGTTTGCTTAACGATAAAATCCGAGCCGCGCGTTGAATTACCAAGCGTGCGGTGCACGCGAAGAAACGCTCGAGTGTCTGTTCATTCTGTGTTCCTGCTTGTCGGAGATCGCGGTGTGAATTTTGACGATGGCTCTGTCTTTGAGGTTAGAGAGAAGGATAGGGCACGTTGCTTGTGCTTGTGTTGATGCTGGATCAAGTTTTGATTATATTTTCCAGTGTACAATTTTAGTTGAATAATAACGATATTAGTTTGAAAACGTAACACTTGTATTGTTAGAATTCAATCATTACGATTATTTATTGAAGAACAAAATAATTTATTTAAGTAACTTTTTTATAAACGATAAAATTTCTTGAGAAGCATAAGTACAATAAAAAGAATCTTTAATTCTTTTTATAAAAATGTTCATTGTGATTTTACATTTTTTTTTTTTCAACGGTTCAATAAAAGCATGAGAGATGTTTTATAATTTAATTAATAGTGCACGACGATAAATTGAAAATAAAATTATACAAGAGTCACGAACTCAAACGACAATAATGACGGCACGTAAAAAGTTAAAATGAATTTATGAATGAAGATAAAAAGTAAAGCAAATGATTTTTTGTTCAATATCCATTTAAATAAAGTTCCGTAACTACAGTTGTACACGGATGTATGTACATATGTGTACATAACAAGGCCATCAATTCCTTTCTTTTGTAGAACGGCGAGCACCGAATACATCGACCTCGCCGAAAACTGTATATTAAAGTCAATTAATCAATCAGCATCGATGCCATTCACATCCAATTGGCAATTATCGCGTGGCGCATTCCACGCGTGCCCGACGAGAAAAATATCCGTGGAAAATAATGCGCGTTTGTTCATCGATCGCGTTGTTAATATATCCCGTATGTACGTAGGTGTGCGCTCATCTGCGCAAACCGTACGCATACCATTCGCTCTCGCTTTGCCAACGATGATGGAAGGATTTTTAAACGAACGCGATTCGCATCGGCGATAAAAATACGGGCGACGAACGAGCGACGAACGTACGAGCGAGCGCGGCAATGTGCACGCGCCCGTGGCGCCAAGTGGCTTTTTATGCGATTTTCGCATCATATATATATCCACGGATGTGTATATACGGCAAACGATTGCACGGCTGCATCCTTGCTCTCTCTCTCTCTCTCTCTCTCTGCTTCATCCCCTCGGCAATTAATCATCGCGCCGGTGTAATTCGCGTTGGACGAGCCAACGTCACGATAATTTTCATTCGATTTTCGCAATTAAAGAAAATGGAGCTCGAATGGAAAACGGGAGCGAGACTGGTATACGGGATTGGAATTCTGTACGCGGATTTAAAGAAAAAAAAAAAAAAAAAAAGAATGGCTAAAACGATAAAAACCTTTTATTCCGGAATTTCAAGAATTTTGTCAATTTTGGCAACGATTTTGAATGGAAAAGGTTTTGGAATACATTTTTTTTTTCTTTATTTTAAATAGAAAAATCATTGACTTATTTTGCAATTTTTTAAAAAGAAAATTTTTAACTTTTGCTTAATCTTACTTAATTTGTTTCAAATTACCTTTTTAATATAACCTTTTTGAAGAAATGAATGGTAAAACGAAAACACAAAAAAAGCTAGCAATCGAACTAGTTATCAACGTGTTACGTAATCGAAGTCTTTATTTCACGTGTATAAATGTCATGGACGCTGGATGAAATTAAGAAAAAAAGAGATTTAATGTAAATGAGAGATAGAGAGAAAGCAAAGAAACAATCGGAGAGTTTCTCGCGTACAAAGCTACTCTTTTGCAAAACGAGTAATCGAGCACGTCTGTTCATTGGTCTGTAAAACGTCACAGTGAGGAATAGAAAGATATTGTATTTCACCTACGACTTACGATAAGATATGTCATCGTTAAAATTTTGTAAAAAAGTGAGGAATAGAGAAAGGGAAAAAATTGCGATAATTTTGCATCACTCGGAGAGAAATTACGATAAGGTGACCGACGCAAAGTACGTAAACAGAGAGAAAACAGAAGCGAGAAGATTGATAGGTGTGTGTATGTGAGAGAGAGAGAGAGAGTGTGGGAGTGAGAGAGAGAATGACAATAGACGTTATCGAAACGAAAACAAAGAAACGAAAAACTTTTCGATTGTTGAAATGAAAATAAAAGAAAAATAATGGAAATGACTGCGACGAAGAATAACTGCGACAAAACGAAATAAAGTTGTTTAAAGAATAAAAAAATATATGATTTTTTGTTTAAAATTTAAGGCTGCTTATTGGAAGTGTTAATTACTTTTAAATATTTAAAAATAATAAATAGTTTTCTAAAAATAATTCTTTATTTTTCCTTTTGTTTAAAATTACCGAGCAATGATAAGTTTAAAATTAATAGTTTTAAAATTTGCAATTTGTAAGCTGTTATGTTTGTTGTGTTGCAATTCTAATCTTACATTTAAACTTTTTAAATTTCTTTTATAATATTTAACATTTCGTTAAACTATTAAAACGAGCCAACCAACGCAAACCAAATGCATATTAATTCTTGCTGACTTTTTCGTATCTGCTTAGTCACCGCGTCGGGACCTTTTTTTTTTTTTTTTAATAACAAGATTTTAATTAAATTAAAAGTCATTGCAATAAATTGTTGCCTTAATTTGCATGCCATAAATATATCGCGGAAATAAAATAGTTTTATTAGATAGAAATTAACGTAAATTTTAATGAGTAATATAAAATTAAGTGTCAATAAAAACAGTCATTCACCATATTAATCTCTATAACTTATTGTATTTGCCATCGTATTTAATTTTAATATCGTTTTATATTTATAATTTCATTGCCTTTATGAAACGCAGTAAAATTTTATTGTACAAAAATGAAAAATATAAATGAAATTCCAAATTAAAAAAATATTTTACATATTTCACGAAAAAGTAAACAAATGAATTTGACAAAAAAATTTACTGTATTCTATTAATTCAATGAAATTACCAAGTGAACGGTATCGTAAAACTTAATTAAAAAAAAATTAAACTTGCTAATTAAGAATTACCAGCGTGAAATTGTTAAAAAGACGTAGCGAAAGCGCGATATATCAAAAAAAAAAAAAGCAAGAGACGTTGTTACAATCTGGAAAAAAATTCGAGACGAGGAAAACAGAGACAGAGAGGGAGAGGGAGAGAGAAAAAAAGGTGAGCGTAAAACACGTGTCACTTTTTTCCGGGGTGTTTACGGTCGTTCTACCAAAAGAAAAATGAGACGCGCGTTATTCGCGCTTGTCGTGATATCGTAAAAGTGGTACGTACGCGCGTCGTACCTTTTTTTTTTTTCAAAGAGCGTTAGACGTAGATATATATATATATAAACCCGCGTCGCCGCGTTGCTTCGTTTTTTTTTTTTTTTTTTTTTTTTTTTTTTTTTTTTTTTTTTTTTTTTGGTCTTTGTGTTAAACCCGGCGTAGCTGCTTCGTAATAATTGAAAGTGTAATTCGATACTTTATCCTTTTGAACGTGAATTTATTATCCGAACGATCTATTTGCTCGCTTCTTCATTTTTTTTTCATCTTCGTTACTTCGTTTATATTTTTATGTGCATAACCACGAGAAAATTGACGAGTTTTGGTACACGCGCGAAAAAAGTCGTTGGAAAATGTTTTGAAAAAAAAAAAAAAAAAAACTACTCGGTTTATATTGCGATTCCAATTACTAGAAAAGTGGCTTTAAATGGATGTAAAACTTTACGTCGTAACGGTGAATGAAGGACGGAGTGAAATTTTTGTTTTTTTTTTTTTTTTTTTTTTTTTTTTTCACGTTCCGAGTTCGTGTAAGCGCGTTGACGACCTTTCGAGTGCAAAATAAACAACTCAAAATTCAATGAAACCGTTGTAAAAAGAAAAAAAAAATAGTTGATCACTTATAGATATAAAAATAGTTAATGACACATCTATGTTAAACATGGATGTGATGAGAGTTATTAACATGTAAATGATGTGTTTTTTCTACTTTTTGATTTAGTAAACAAGATAGATGTAATTACCGACTAAAAAAAAAATTAAGAACAAAAATGATTTTTTTATAAAAAGTTTCATAAATTGAAAGTAATCTAAAACGCTTTGAACCATATCTAATTTAATTTCAATACATTTTTCTTTGGTAAATCAAAGTTAGTCTACCCATACCAAAAAGTCACTCTAAATGTTTCAAAATCACTTTCGTTACTTTTTTTACACTTCCTTAAATTCGATAACCGAAATGTTTTCTTTGTGTCTATTACTGCGATGAAAAGTATTGCCTTACTTACATCGATGAAACGAAAACGCAACGATCATTTTCTTAATTAATGTACGAAGCGTACACAAATTGAAATAAAATACAGCGTGTTTACAAAACAAGCGCGCGAGCGCAAGTTACGAAACAGCCGTGCAAAAAAAAAAAAAAAAAAAAAAAAAAAGGAGGAAAAAAAAATAAACAATGTTCCAATCAACGATGAATACTTCTCCGTCGAACTTTTTTATTTTTTGTCCGTTCCATGCAATTTAAAATTTAATTATCGCCTGACAACGACAAGCATGAAAAAGTGCCGAGAAACCTTAGAAACTGCCGGCGTCGCGGCCGTTGCCGTTGGCCAGCGAGAAAATGAGAAGCTTGCGGCATAAAGTAATTGACTCTCGGTCGACTGTGCTTACTACGAGTATGAAACTTTGATATAGCTACTGGAAAATTTAAAATCAACCCTTTTTAATTGAATTTAATGGCGTTTTAATTATCTAATTAATGAAAAATATTATTTAAAAACATTATATTGAGGATATATTGTCGTTGTTTATGAAAACGCGTTATTCAATGTGATATCGTTATGTAAAAATTAATACATAAAAGAAATAATTTTGAAAACTTTGTAAAAATTTATTAAATTTGCATAAAAGACGTAAATTAATCGATGACAAATTTCATAGAAGGCACGAGGAACCTTCTTAATTTGCGTTCCTCGTAACCGAGACAGCTTGGTTAACCGTAAACTACAATATCCTTACTCGTTCCTTTCTCCATCTCTCCTCTTCTCCCTTCTAAATCCTCTTCAATGGCCCGTCGATCGGATTTGCCGAAGGCGTTCGCCTCGAGTACGAGGAACGTGAAGAGAGAGAGAGAGCGAGAGGGAAACAGACAGACAGACAGAGGTATAGATCTAAGAGAACACCTGACTCCTTCACATCGTCTTGGACGTCTTTGAGCGCACTTATAAAGAGAGAGAGAGAGATAGAGAGATTGCGTTAATTAATTCGGCGTGCCTTGCGAATTGATGCCGGCTTTTGCGACTCCTCGGCGAGCGACGAGAATTAATTACGGCGTAGGTATGGCTGCGATTCGAATCCCGCATTTGTCTTGCGGACAAACGTTGCCGAACTTCTCTCTCTCTCTCTCTCTCTCTCTCTCTCTTTTACGCGTACAGTAGGTTCCAAATCTCGTACATATATATATATATATATATATATATATATATAGATGTATGCATGCGTATACGCATTTACGTAAGTACACGCACGATCGTGCAATGGAATGCAACAAATAAGCGCGAATGCATGAAATATCGCGAGGTTTCTATATGCATGCGTGTTTCAGTCGTGCATTTCATCATCCTTTATACCGGTGTTAATAAGCTCTTAGTTAGCTCTTCGCGTTGATGATTATGTTGCTACTTCTATTTAATGAAGTTTGCGCATTTGCTCGATTGATTGGCCGTTGTTAATATTCCATGTTTTGTGTAAACATTCGTTCGTTTTACAAAGATTTGTATGTGTGCGTAACTCGAATAAAAGGACAGTACGGAGAGCGAAAAGCTTATTACGAGTTTGTCGAATCGTAATAGTATTAATAATGAGTTTATTATTACATTTGATAGAAGATTTTTTTAATTTTTTTTTTTTTTTTTTTTCATAAATTGATTTGCAGATACGTGAGCAAAAATATCTTATCGAGTAGATAAACTTTATATTTTGTTTATTTTGAATTTAAATTAAAAGCAAACTAAAAAAAATTTTTATCAAAATCATTCGTGACTAAAATATAAAAAAAAAAAAAAAAAAAATAAAAAAGAAAGAAAAAGAATTTGCCTAAAAAGCTCGTTTTAGAACATCGAGCGATCTTTGCTTTTAAAATGTACGCAAGTATGCATACTAACGACGCACAAGAGAAAAATAGAGATAGAGTAAAGGGAGCACGTGAGACAGTTAAACGTGCATACGAGAGAGAGAAAGAGAGATAGAGATAGAGAGAGAGAGAGACCGCATCAGAGGCGCACGTGACGCTTAATGGGGCGTGTGGAATCACCCCTCGTCGTAGCGCAGTCGCCGCGATGCAACGTGACGCTCGAGATTATTGGCGAATTGATCACTAACTCACTCGCTCTCTACCTGTATCTCTCTGTCTCTCTCTCTCTTGCACCCTCAATACTCCATACACACAGAACAAAGTCTTTCAAGCCTTGCAGGTATAGTGCAGTAACCGATGCACCGACTACCGGCTATTGGTCGACTCGATGTGGTAAATCCGCGTTAAATTTCCTCTAGCGCGTAGTATCGGCTATGCGCGCAGGATAATGACTCCGCGATACCTTCGTTAAGTGCTATTAATTTAAGAGAGAAAAGAGAGAGAGAGAGAGAGAGAGAGAGAGAGAGAGAGAGAGAGAGAGAGGACGACGACGACTCTTTGGTTCGAACCGGTGAAAATTTAACGTGAAAGCGCGCGAGGCCTGACGTGGCGGGTATTGTTTTGTTGCTTTTGTTGGTTGAATAATATTAAAATTGAACGATTAATTAGTCTTCATTATGAATTAATAAGTTAGGTGTTAAGCAAAGCATATATCAGGGGTAGTTTTGTGACCGTTTTAATGGTACGATATATGTTACAGTCGCGTTTGTTGGTGATTTTCTTCTGCTTTTCAACGTTAAATTAATTTTACTTTATCAATCCGTGCCCGAGTGAGGACACGTGGCCTGTGTATTCTATTTTCTAACCTAAAAAGGCAGCGATATACCTTGTGTGAAATGATCGCGAAAAAATAAAAACTTTTCGTTCCTGGGAATTATACTTCATCTAGAATGAGTTAATAGATTTAACGAGTCGATAAAAAATAGAAGGGTAAACGCTTTGAAAGAGGCGAAAAATTTTTTGCACGCATATAAAAAGTCCAATACGAAAAAATGGATTGCTTTTGCAGAAAAATAAACGGATAGCATACATCCATATCAAACAAACTTTTAAAAAATCGTGTAAATATCACATGATGGATTATATGTTTTTGAAAAAAATATGTTTTTCAATATTTGTAGCTCGGCTCAATTTTTTTACATATACTCGAGGGCTTGAAATATGTTTTAATTAAAAAATTTAAAAGAAATTTACGTCACGTGAAATATGGGATTGAATAACAACATGGCGCGTAATTATAATTTTAACAAACTTAAAATTATATTTCAAAATGAAAAACATTTCCATTATGAGATGGATGTCTTTGCGCAATTTATTTAAATTTTTATAATTAATGAGAGACGATGCATCCGCTATAAATTAAACTTTCATAGCTTTTAAAAGTTATAATTGCCCTTAATCCGTAAGTACAAGAGTTATAAATTCCGATGAAATAATTTAAATTTTTTTATAATTACCAAAATTAAAATTTATTATATAAATAATAATCAAAATTATAATTATAATAAATATAAAAATGAATATTTTTCAGTAAAATATTACAACGATTTAAATGAAATTCGTGAATCAACTATACTCGTATATACGTGTCTTATCGTTCAAAGAACTGATAAAAGGTAGCAAGAGCGGAAAATCCCATCTTTTTACCTGTTGCATTTTTGCCCGTTACATCGATTTTAACATCACGGTAGCTAACTCACAGCATTGGAATTCAATTCTTTAGTCTCTTTTTCTCGAGAGAGAGAGTGAGAGAGTGAGTGAGAGAGAGAGAGAGTCGAGAATGCATCCGCAATAAGAAGCAAACAGCGAAGAAGTCGACGGTCGTGCCTTAGCGAATCAGAATGTGCGTACAAAATAATTTATATCCGCGATTAATTTCAAAGACTTCGTTTACTCGTGATGCTCGTGAGGGGCTGGGGTTAACCAAGAATGCGCGAGGAATGCGTATTAATTTATACGAGAGGAAACCTCTGATACGATTTCTATCTATCTCTCTCTCTCTCTTTCTCTCTCTCTCTCTCTCTCTCTCTCTCTCTCTTTCTCTCTTTGGTCTCTACGGTATTTCGTGGAATGCGCGAAACAATCCTAATAGTTTCCGTAATTATTAGCGCCGGCGTGCTGTTACATTATACGGCTTATAGAAATTGTTGTCGTTGTTTGGTTCGGTGCACTTTCGCGTTATTAAGAGGGAGATAAGAACTCATCGTGATTTAGTGCTTGAATACTTCACGAGATAACGAATTATACGCTAATCCTTATCGTTTATTGTAACGATGCCGTAATAACAGAGAGATTTCATATACCGAATGCATTGTCTGAATAGTTACCGAAACAATTTACACTCTATTAGCTTTTATTTTCCTCCGTATTTTTTTTTCCCCCATCCTCTAATTTAATCCTTGCGTCGAAAACAAATCTAACTTTGTCGATTTATAAATTAAGCAGGTGCCCGCAACGAACAGACGATTAACATACTTTTTCGAGGTTACTCATGCGTATATAAAGGAAAGTTCGAAAAGTTCACGTGGAATAAAATTCAAACAGTCGTAGTAACTTTCGGATACAATGGACAACGACCTGAAATCCTCGAATCAGATTGTACACGTATCGACTGTTACCGTTCGATCTCCGGATGGATGAATTTACTGGGCTGTGTGCGTGAACGTATGGATGTACGAGAGAGAGAGAGAGAGAGAGAGAAAGAGAGAGGAAAATCTGTGCTTTTTCCACTGATTCGTCGTTCTCATCCTCCTTCTCTTCCTATTTCTATTCTTCTTTATTTTGTGCATCTCTACCTTTTAATCTTCCTCTATTTTTTCTCTTTTTCGTTTTCTATCGCTCTCTAGCTCTTTAAAGAAAAAAAAAAAAAAAAAAAACAAATAAGGGAGAGAGAGAGAGAGAGAAAAAGCGTCGATTCGGAAGCTATTTCACATTATCGTTAATGGGAATAGAGCGGAAGGAGATGCACGACCTATGCCTTTTTTTTCATTTGCGTCCCCGGGATGTTACTACAGGCTTTTACTATATGTGATATGCGCGTACGATCAGTCGGAAGAAAATAAAGTTGCGGCTTTGTTTTTCACTCCTAATCGTTGTTTTTTACCCTCAATGTTTACGTTGTTTTGGTTTTACACTTGGCTATTAGCTTGGTTGTTCATGCAATTTTTTACTCGGAGAAATGGGAACCAATTATGAAAAGCGTTTTACGTTAATATGTCTCTATCGTATATCTATGATATTCTTTTAAATAAATGGTTAAAATTTTCACTTTGTATTGCAAAATTGTAAATTAGAATTTACATAGTTTATTTATTTTTTTTTTTTTTAGCAACCGAAAAAAATTTTTTTTTAATTCTTTATTTATATAATAATTTATTTATGTAATTATTTAATAAACGAAGTTACGTTTTAAACATAAAATAGGCTTTATTATTCAAAGAAATATTATTAACTATAAACAATACTTCATTCAATAATACACATATACCGTAACTTTCCTTATTACTATTGTACTTGCAATAATCCCTCCCTTATTATCAAAAAATTACGAAATTATAGTTTCAAAACCACAAATGCACCCTTACAACTCCCTCAATCTGCACTCGATACTAAATTCGCATTCGGCCATTCAATAATCGGGCATAAAATTCGACGAATCCGTGACAAGGTACCGATTATCACAATAATCCCGCGGGTATTAACAACCGAACGGCGCAAACTGCCAACATATTCGAAACAATTTTCCTCGTTGAGCACTTGTTGAGATTGAGAAATCCAAAGCCGGAAGCTGACGTAAAATATTCGGACGGGAGAGCGAGCTCGCGTCCGTTGGGAATTTATTGCGGACAGAGTGGGGCCGTCGCTGTTTCGTTGCTATCGCGGACATGCAAATGTCGGCGTTACGCCTCTACGTTGCGAGATTTGCGTCAAGCTTAAAAGCTCGGATGAGGTAGTTGGATTTATTTTTTTACACTTTTTTTTTCTTACCACTCCCTAGCTTGATGTATTTTATTTCGTGCCATTTTTGTTTTGGTAAAGCCGTAATTTGAAATTTCATTTTTTTGATTTTTTGATATTTCATTTTTTTTTTGTTTGATTGATTTTTTCCCTTTTTTTTCGCCTACTATTTTTATCAATATATATTTTTTTCATACGTTATTTTTATGAAAAATTGAAATTCTTTATTTCTTTATTAACCGTTTATTCATTAATAAAATAATTAAATCTAAGTTTGAAGGCAAATTGCACAGTTTCAAAAATAAAAATTTCTCGAACCTTTTTACATAGTAGAGACTTTCATACAAATGTTGAAGCCAAAATTGCAATCGAGGCCAACTCCAAAAGCAGATAAATTTCGATCCAAGTTCTATCGATGAAAAACAACGGTCCAAACCGTACCCGTTAGAGACGGTTAGGAAAAGTGGCATTTTAACACAGGCTTTTGTCGTTCACTTTACTTCTCGCATGAAAACATCAAAGCCAGCCGGTTCGTACATGTAAGTATTGCCAAGTTCGCATAAAGCCAACGAGAGAGAAAGAGAGAGGATAGTGGAGTCTTTCGATTTCACGGACAAATAGAATTTTCGACGCAGTCTTTTCTTCCTTCGAGCGCAAAGTTACGACTACTACACATGAAGTTCACACACTTATACATACACATAGCCAGGATATTAGAAACGTGCAGAGATTGCGCGCCGTCGAGCGATCCTCGCAGGAGGTGGGATAAAACGAGCGCGCCTCGACGAAAAATACAGTTCCTCTCTCAGTTTTGCCCGGTAAATTTCGATGTTGACTGTCGGAGCTCGAGATTGCCCTCGCGGGTTTATATGTGCCGACGTTTTGTGCGCGCTTGGATATTTGGAATGTTTTTTTTTTTTTTCTTTATTTTTTGCTGATTTTTCTTTTTTACTTTTTTTTTTTCGTTTTTTTTTTTTTTTTTTTCTTTTAATTAAAACTTTGATGAACGATATACTGTGTTATTTTTGAAATTGTGATCGCTAGTTTGACTTCCAATTACTTAATCTTATACTTGTTTTTATAACTAATTGACGCGTTGTATGGATTGGCTAATACATAAAAATATATTATTTAAAAAAAGCCTACTAATATTACGCATATCGTTCTTTCTCTCATATTTTATATTTTTAAAGTTTTTTTTTTTCAAAAAAGCTAGTTTACTCTAGTTGGCTTTCCTATTTATTATTTATACCGCAAAAGTCGAATAATGCCGTTGTAAAATGACTTAAATTTTATAAATAAATTTATAAATATAATTTAATTAAATTCAAATATTACCGTATAAGATAATGTTTTAAGCTTATCAAAATGTGCCCGAAGTAGCAGCTCCGTTCAGTGTTAATCCCTAAAATTGGAAAAAACAAATAAAAAAATTTTAATAATTTTATTCAACTGTTCGAATATATAATATAATGCTTTTCATATTTCATTCGCGCATAATTATTTAACACCAAACATTAATAAATCATTCGTGAAATTTACTTTTATTCGGCTATAATAACTTATACGTTAACGAGCTCAAAACGTAAATTAATGAATTGTTTGAAGTTTAAGGATATAAAAATTTTCAATAAATAACGTAACGAGAAACCTCATTAATTACAATATATTTATTCTCTTTTTTTACTTTATACTAAGAAAAGTTACACCCATATATCACGCATACGAGTACACATTTTTACACGTGACCATAAATCAAATTTTAAAAAAAAGAAAAAGAAATAGATGGAAAAAAATCGTGGCGGCGAAACACCGTGAAAAATTGTAAAAGCCGGTACGTTACGAAGAATCATTCGGTTAATGTTTCACGTCGAGTTAGCGCAGCGTTGATTAATGAAACGCCCCGCTACCTATCGTCCTTCCGCTTCGCGTCAAAACGAAAGAAATTAACACGAAAGCAGAGAGTGACAAGGGGTAAATGTGAAGATCGAGTTTTGTCAAGAGACGCTGCTGCTGCGTTTTAGAATTTCCAATTATATCGCCAATCGTTAATGGACGCGAGGAGAAACACACACGTTAGCGACTGACGGAACGATTGATGCGAGCGCACTGGGATAAAGATTTCTTCAAGTGGTAACGGTCGGTGTGTGGTCGGACGCAGTTTTCAAACTTACTAACGCTTTCTACTTAGATTAAAAAATAATTCACTTTTTAAACAAGTTTTTTGTATGCGTCAATATTAGAGATATAAGTATATAAAAATTATTCACAAACGATTTTTAAAAAATTAAAAAAGTATAAAAATAATGATATCAAAATAAAATTTAATCAATGATATAAATAATTTTTTATTTTTTAATATGATAATAACTAACATCTTGCTAAAAAAGCTAATCTCGCCGTTTTCAAAAAAAATATAAAGAAAAAAATTAGAAATTAAGAGCAGCATTGCGAAATAATTTCTTCTTTCTTCGGCCGTAAAACACTTCCGGTAAACAAAAAAATCCCGAGGTAGCGCACGGGCGCGAATATACGCAAATGTTTCCTTCGCACATACGCCATTAAATCCACGAAATTAAGAGGGTAAAATAAATTTTTCTTTTTGGTACTGCCTTTTCTCTCTCTCTCTCTCTCTCTCTCTCTCTCTCTCTCTCTCTCTCTCTCTCTCTCTCTCTCTCTCGACGATTCCAACGCGCAATCCGCGCTTATAAAAAAAACAAAAAGAGCCAAGCGGCATGATAAAGCGACGGTAGTACGGTACAGCGGTAACAATAGTCGCGCGCGCGAATGTAACAAAAGTGCGCCTCCGAGAAGATTTTTAGACTGTATGCGCGCGAATCAACGGGTTTATTTCCCATCTCCATATCTAATGCAAAAACACAAGTAATGAAAAGTAAAATACCTCCTATATATATATATATTTTTTTTTTCGTTTTCCGCGCAGTGAGAGAGAAAAGGATTCTCGTTAATAACACGTGCACGCGCGACTACCTTATGCATCCCTGCCCCTCTCTCCCTCTCTTTCTTTCTCACAAAAAAATTATATCGCGCAAAAAGAATGAAAAGTATGAGAAAAATCTTGAAAGCACGAGAAAGGGAGAAAAGAAAAGAAAGCGAAAGAGGAAAAGTCAAGGGAAAAAAAAAACTTGGGCGCGCTCTTTAGCTCACGACTAATTGCTTTATCGATCGACTTTTGGACCTCGCGGTGATAGAAAAGAATGGAAAATTACGTGAGGTTGGCAAGTGCATGTTTTTCTTTCCTTTTTTTGTTTTGTTTTTTTGTTTTTTTTTCCACTTTCTTCGTCTTATTCTTCTTTCCGAGTCCTCCGCTCCCTTTCTAAACTTGCTTAATTTATAAGCACGACGGTATCGGCGAAGAAGCGGGGTTCGAGACAAGTTTGAAGGGAGAGGAGTAAAAAAAAAGATGAAAGTGAAAAATGTTCGCGAGAGAGGAATGAATCGAGGAAAAGATTCGTTTTGTCAAACGACGTACGGAAAAGTTCTGGCCTGATTTCAGTTAAGGAATGCATTAATTTTCTCAGTTTTAAGATGTATTCGCAAGACTATCGAGTTTCTTCGTTAAAAAAATTTTTCGCTTCCATAAGTCGTTGGAAGCTTTAGTACGGAATAAGAATAAGTAGCTTAGTCTTATAGTGTAAGGAATAATTCAAGTACAATATTTTGTTGGATCGCATGAAAAAGTATAGCTAACGGCCTAATGTAGTATTCGATTTTATTCAAAATAATTCCTACAATAAAAATATGTTAATCTAACTTTAAAAAATGCATTCCTAAAAAACTATATTGCTCGAATCTTTTCAAAACTTCCTCTCGATTTCCATTGTTAACGAAAATCCGTTTTAAATTTAAGTAATCGACGTGAAAACCAAAATATTTCAAACATTGCCTCGACGCGCGCACACACGGCTTCAATTTTACTTTTACATAAGATTTTTTATTCGGCTTCAGAAAAGCGCAACTCTATTTGCTATAAGAATTGTCTCAAGCGTTGAACGTATGCAAACAACTGGGACGAATGTTAACTTTTGAGACTCTAGCTTTACAAATGTTTCTTGTATTTCTGATACGAACGATCATTTAATAGACATGCATTGTTATTGTTTTCGATTCAAATAAATACCTGTGTAACAAATGTGTTTCTTTCATTATAACGGTTTTATTTTATTATTAATTTTTATGTTTCTTTGTACAACTATAGTAATTAAAAAATTAAAAAGTAATTGACTTTTTTAATCGTTTTGAATAACAGATTAAAGTTTGTTGATAACTAAAGTTTGTTTACAACATAAATAAACCAATAATTTTTCAAGACAACATTATTTAACTTACTCTAACAAAATAATTTGTCTTTTATTCCCTTATTATAAAGAAAGAAACAATGTTTCAAATGTGGGCATTCCTTTATTTACTTAATTGAAACAAATGATCTTTCTTCTTTCTTCAGACGTATTTAAGAAAAGTTGATCATTATCAAATATTATATTTGATAATAGTTAAAGGAATAAAACAAATAAGGAATATACAGGTCGCTAAAAATGTAATTACAGTTTTCGTATAATATACTTTTTATAGAAACAGTCGATGCGCAGCGTAAAATTACGCAACTTTTAAACGATTTACAAAGTTCGAAATGACTCATTTAATTATCTTTACAACTTCGAGACAGTCCAATCGAAAGGTTACGAGCGGCGAAAACAAAACTAAAAGTTTTAAGCCGGTAGCAAAGTAACCGCCGACAGCTTCGATTAAAAAATATCGCGCGTTAGGTTGTTAAAATATAATCGAAACCGTTATAAATGAAAAAAATAAATTTCTTTTAATTGTACGAGTAGATCGCAAGGTTCGGATTAATCAATACACGCCATCTTCAAGCATACACGACGGCTTATGCTTTGTTACATGCGCGCGTACGCCTTACTTCTCGCGCGACCAAAGTTTCATCGCTGGGAAATTTCGGGAAAAGAGAGCGGGGAAAACGCGAGAGATGAATTTCAAAGATGGATTAGAGAGAAACGTTAGCGAGGCCCTCGTACTCCGCGAACTCGTCTCTGTATACCCAGAGTTTTAGAAGGAAACTAGTGGGAAGAACTTAGCCCATTGTAACCGTACGCGCGAGGTCTACGCCCCAAATAAGCGCGCGCAAACGAGTCTTATATAAGAAACTTGAATTTCTTAAGTAAGAAGGGAAGACAGAATAGCTTCTCGTCGACGTTACTTACTGCGTTTTACTAAGTCTAATCAATTTTACGAAACGCGCATAATGCGATCCGTGCTTTCGTAAATATTTGAAGGTAAAACGAGCTGTGGCTTTAATTAGCGGAAGAAGAGATACGATGGAAGCGAAAAGAAAAAGAAAGGTGAAGAAATGGAAAAGTTCGATCTATGATAGAGATCGGAAATTTAAAAATTATTAATCTTCGGTTATTGATATTAAAATGATTTTGTAATAAATGATATTTTAACGACGTTATTTTTTTCCCCATTAAATTTTTACTTACTTACAAATAACAAAATTGAAAAACGATCTTGAACTCCGATCAAATATAAAATTGCAAAATTGACTTGTAAAACTTTGAAAGCAATTCGCGTATACAATCCCTAAGCGATAACTAACCTCATTGAAATCCCTTGCCTTAATAAAAAAAAAAAAAAAAAAAAAAAAAAAAAAAAAAAAAAAAAAAAAAAAAAAAAAAAAAAAAAAAAAAAAAAAAACGAGCTTTCATTCTCTTGTAAGTCCATAATTTGTAATCAAACAACGAGCGAGCCGAATATCCCGCTCGCATTCGAAGATAATAAACAAGGCTTAAAAGGAAATCGCGAGAGCGCAGCACCGAGTTGTCGCGCGCATTCGAATCACCATGAAGACGCGCGGTGAAACAAACCAACTCAAGTGGGATCACCATCAACATTCGGGAAAGGTGGGGGGAGGGGAGGGGGATGAGGCACATAGGTCAGAGGTTACGCTTAACGTACTACTCTATCCTCTCCTATCCCTATTTACGGCGACGGTGCTTAGTGGAGAGAAAGGGCTTTCGAAGCAGCGGGAGTAAGCGGTAAGCGCGATATTCGATTTCTCCGAGCGTACGTACGTTTCATTTCCGCATGCACTTGGCTCGCGCTTAAATTTTACGAGCTTGAGGCGCGTGCGTTAAATCGGCGATTTACCCGGCTTTTATGCATGGATAACGGCTGGGATTCGCTGCCACCGTCGTCGTCGTCGTCGTCGTTCGAATCTCGTGAATCGTTAACGAAATTGTGACACGCGCTCTCGAGAATTTTTAGTTTTTTTTTTTTTTTTTTACGAAGCTTTCCGTGTGTGCATTTATTTTTGTGTGTTACTTCTTTTATTTTGGTATAACTTACAAATCTACGGGTTATTTACCCGAATGTGCTTACTTATTAAATTATTTATCGTAATAAAAAAATACGAAATAAATTTTTTCAATATTTAAAAATGTTACTATAAATAATTTAAAAGCAAATATTGAGAGAAAATTATGCTAGTTAAGTTTTTCAATTTATAAGTAACTAATTATTTCTTTTATGTTGCAATGATTGAAGTAGTTGCGAAAAAAAATTCAATCCTTAATAAAATAAAAAATTGAAATAAATTTCAAAATAAAACGTTTTCAGATTTTATAATACGAGAAAAATACGGTAGAAGCAAAAAGAAAGAAAAAAAAAAAAAAAAAAATTAAATTCCGTCATGCGCAACAAAAGTGATTAGTGAACGCGTTCGCGCAAATACTCCTCGACTTGTTCATAATTTCAGCCGCTTTTTTTGCGCACGAGGGCAATTTTCCAGCGGCACTTGTCGGTATACACTTTCTTCCCCTAAGTTTTTCCCCCGAAGGCATGTTTTTTTTCTCCGTTCGTGCGCGCTCTCTCTCTCTCTCTCTGTCTTTCTTTTGCTTTCTTCGTCGGCTCGCTCTCCACGGTTTTGCTTTACGCGCGGTTCATCATCCGCCTGTTTAATAAGAACTCACGTGCTCTCTTCCCTCTTATTTTCTTTCTTCGCGCACGTTTTTTATATATTTATGTGCGCGTACCGCGAGCATTCATCGTGTACATGGAAATTATTCGCGTGTATCAAAGTACCGCGTTACCGTGGATTATAATTTTTTTTTTTTTGCTTAAATTTTTTTTTTTTTTTTTTTTTTTTTGCAAGACATAAATGGACTTTCTTACATTAATTTAATGACGTAATTTATTAGCGGACAGAAAACAAAAGAAATTATTATATCGAGAAATTCGTTGTATGATTTATGAAATGGAAATTTCAAGGTAAATTTGACGCTCGCTGACGTTTTTTTCTTTTGTCCCTTTTTATTCCGTGGCATAAGAGTTGCGCACATCGCAAAAAAGAACGAAAAAATGATGATACAGAGCGTCACGATTATTTACATCGAGCGTTGCTTTTACCAGAATGAGAATTTCACTCGCTGAAAATTGGTTAAATCTACTTGAAATAAAAGACAAATAATGTTTTGTAAAAAGTGGATAAATGTTTAATTTGGGTCGAGTGAAAAATACACCTTAATAAAGTAAAAAGCTTGATATATCGTCATTTTTCGAGTGCAGTATATTCCGGAAAATTTTTCTTCGACAAAATAAAAAAGAAGGTGAAAAAAAATACTAAATAGCGCGGGACTATTAATCACATATTTGTATTTAAATAATGGCATCCTTTCATTTGAATTACTGTTCTGGAAACGCAATTTTGTTTGCTATTTTACTTTTCTCTTAATTGAATTTTAAATTCACTCTCTGAATCATGAAAATTCGTTTTTCCCGTATTTAAATAACGAACCTCGCTCTCGTTTTATCGGTCATTTGCAGCTAGTGTTTACTCATATATGGGGAACTTTAAATTTAAGCAAAACGGGTTGTTGCATTAAAAAATATATAGGTACATGGAATGAATTTATTCGCCATACTAACCACAAAATTTAAAATATGCTTCACGCTAAAAAGTTGCCTTTATAAAGATTTTTTAAAATTATTTTAAAATGTACAAGCTAATTATAATAAAAAGTTTAATTATAAATTATGTTTCAGTGTAAAAAAAATTCAAATTATACAAAGTTTTTTTATTGACGTTAATGAAACTCATTTGAAAAGGAAAAAAAAGAAAGAAAATATACCTTCGAAAAGTTTATTCACCGCTCTAGAAACACATTTTTCAAATTTACAATTGAGGAAAAAATATTTCCCGAGTTATTTATTACTCGCCTTTCGGATATGCAAGCAGAATTAAAGTAAAAAACAAAAACAAAATGAGGAAGAAATTGAAACTCTCGGTAACAATTTAAGATTTCACAGCTGCAACACTGCATCGGTACGAATGTTCTATCTCTTCATTTAGACGCTTTGGCGTAAACCTCTGCACTCTCTCTCTCTCTCTCTCTCTTACTCGTCCTATTTTCGTAATCACGACTTCGACGAACTCTTATTACAAAGTTAAGCTTTCTCTACATACGAAGTACCAAATGTCTCCGTATTGAAGCTAACGACGCGACAGACTTCACAAGTTTCCGGTATGCCGTATGCTACTCTCTCTCTCTCTCTCTCTCTCTGTACATGTGTGTGGGTGTGTCTGCTTTCGTGAACGAATTTTCATCGACGTGGGATGAGAACGAGAATTTAATTATCGTCTACCATTCGCATTGAAATTATACGAATTTTTGTTGTTTCGTTGTTTATTCTTTTGGGCTGATTTTAATTTGTTTGTTTTTGCTTTTTTTTTTATTTTCGTTGTGGTTTTAAATTAATCGACGTAAACGCAAATATGCTAATAAGCATAGAAAGTGTAAACGTTGAGAAATAAATTTTAATGTATTTATGTTATATAATTTTCGTGAATTTTTGCTCTATACACATACGCTGCGTATATTTTGGTCATTATTTACAAAAAATTTTGTATTTATGATTTAAAATTTTAGCAAATTGATATTACAGATTTAACTTTATAAAAAAAAGAAAACTATAACAAAACTAATAGTTTTTTTCTTGATATTTAACCTACCGACGTTTATAAGTTTTTTACTACTCCGATACGTTAGCGTAACAAAGCACAACTAAATATTCATCGGTACAGAAAATTGCTGGTGAAAAATATCATATTTCCTGAAAAAAGAGGCCAAAAAAAAAAGAAAAAAAAACATACGAAGAAAAACAATAAAAAAAGAAAGAATAAAAATTTTAACAAGCGCGTCAAAAAAAAAAAAAAAAAAAAAAAATAAATAAATAAAGAGATAAAAATCCAGCTCGATTCGTTTGCGGAAGGCTTTATACGCCTCTTTCAACAAAAAAAAGGCAAGGAAAAATCGGAATTGTCCGATACGAGAGAGAAGGATATAAATGGAGATGGAACTTCGTTTCAATTTTGTTTTTTTTTTTTTTTTTTTTTTTTTAACGTAAAGAAAAGCTATAAGTTCAGGTGCAGACGGGTATTAAATAATTCAAGAGCCATTTACATATTGGGGGAAAGGGAGGAACGAAGGGAGCGTAGTTACGGCGAAGAGTCGGTTGCAACTTCGTTCCGACTTTACGACGTGCTAATACTTCCTTCTTGGCCGTTTCGCGCGTACGGCGTCTTCCTCGAAGGAACGTCTTCTCCCTTGTCTCAAACCTGTCTACCGTTACTCGGGCGTAAGTAATTCGAAACGGACGGAAAGATTCGGTGGACGGGAACTACATTCAACGAGAAACGAACTAGAGACTCGAGTAACTTGGCTACCGAGTGAAAAAGCAATCGGGAGTGCGATTAGGATAGTAGAGTTATTTTGTTGCCGATACTCGTCAACTTTGATACTTGAACGTTATTACGTAAGATACGTTTTATTAAAAACTGATTAAAGAAAAGAAACGTTAAGATAATCGAATTTTATCTTTGCGTTTATTCGTAAATTGGCGTTAAAAATGAACGATTTAAACTAATAAAGGTAAAAATAAGAAAATTAATAACACTCGAGTCATCGCATCGCAAACGAGAGTAACGCGACAAATTCGTGACAAAAAAAAAAAAACAATATTCTCAATTTACAATCGCCGTCGTATCGCGCTTACGCGTCCGTCCTCGGATTCAAAGTTCGCTTTTCAATTAGCTAATGAGCTCAACAGGTGCTGGTAGTACTACCACTACTACCTTCGATCTCACTCCATCTTTCTCATACTGTCTCTTTTTCTCGTCGTTGCAGATCGAATTTCGAGTGGCTACGATTTCAAATTATACGCGATGATTTGTGAATCGCTAATTGTTTATTTCTCGCGTCCATATCCGTATCTGCGCTCATGTATACACCAGCGAGTTGATTTTTATTCGTCACGTCGGGAACGCCCTCGATTTTGCCCCCGTCTTTCCCCTACGTGTTCCTTCCATGAAACTTTAGGAAACCAATGATCGATGCTCGATTCCCGTATGAATCGATCGATCGTTATACATCTACTCGTATAAACATCGATGCCGTATGCAAAGATTATTATATTCTCTTTGACTAGGTCACGTTATCCTTTCCACTTCCTACGCAGTGTGTCAGTTCTCATTTAATTAACGATTCAATTAAGCCACTGCGAATTGCCGGCACGTTATACGTTTGCGCAACGCTGAAAGTGATATCTCGCTCCCTTCCCCGTTCTCTTATTATTGTTTACGTCGTGCTCGTATGTGAAATCCAACGCGTCGACTGCTTATGTGAACGCGTGTATTTTATTCTCATTAACGGCTATTGCTCGTGAAAAGATGCGATTTTGTACCATTAAGGGCTTTATTTATTTATTTATTTATTTATTTATTTATTTTTTACGTAATACGTTGCGAAAAAGCGTTTTGGCTTGTAGTAAAAAACCAACGCGTAGATAAACAATGTACACAAACGGTAAAAAAAATTCGTGTAACTTTAATCTTATCACTTGCGTGAAATTCGAAAAAAAAAAAAAAAAATGTTTATAAATTTAAAAAAATGTAAAGTAAAGATAACATCAGACACTTCGTCATATTAAAAAATGTAAATTGTTTTCTCAATACTACTTCATTAATGTTTATTCGCAAAAAGTAAAATTTCTCATCGAACGAAAAAGTATCATCGTCGTTATTAAAAAAGTGATTTTAAATTTTAATTAACGAATTCTCATTTGGGATTTTGCGCAATTGTAAAAAGAATAATCGTTAAATCGATGTATTTTTAATTAAAAGAGATTAAAATAAACATTAACAAATAATTATGAAAGCATCAAAATTATTAAAAAAGAAAAAAAAAAAAAAATTCATCTACATATTTATCGCGCAGCACGAATTTTGCCAAACTCGTAATAATTGAAAAGTTAAATAAGCAGCTTACGCGTGATCGCGTCTGTAAATAATTAAATTTCACACGTCATACATGGAGTCAACTTCGGAATAGACTCTATCCTCAAAAATATCTCTTTCTCTCTCTCTCTTTCTCATTCTCATTATTTCGCATCGTTCACATGGATTAATCCAGTAAGCGCGAGTCGCGTCAAATATCATCGACGATCGCTAGCGTACGAATTACGTACAAGCCGCCGTGCGATAACTGTGCACGCGTGTACACGTACACGTATATCGTACGCATACAGATTTATGATCGAGTATCGACTAATTGATTTGACGGCGGATTTCGAAGGCTACGGGGAGGAGAAAGAGGACGAGTTACGTAACTTCGGTCCAACGGTGAACCGCGTCGCGTCGCCGCGACGTATAATGCATCATTCAAAGTTGTTTTACGCTAATTCGCCGACCTCTTGAATCGATGCCGCTGCTTCCCCCCCCCCTCTCTCTCTCTCTTTTCGCCCTTCTCGTAAACATCGCGTCATGTATCATTTGTTATCACCCCTGCAAGTTTTCCTCTTCGTATTTTATATGTATATACACATACATTTATACGCCCGTGTGAGTTTGTGTGCATGTCTAAGCCGAGCGGTATAAATTCGATTAATATGTGTTTTGTTTGATGAATCTTCCATACCATCCAAATGTCCTTGCTTCGAATTGTATTTAATGAAATTGTACTTTCTGTTGCTAGATTTATATCTGTTTTAAAAGATAAGCAACGACAGAGATTTAGCGGTGCTATTGATTTAGGGTTATTGTCTCGATCGAAAATAGTTTTAATTAATTACTTTTTTTTTTTTTTTTTTTTTTTTTTTTTAAATAAAAAACATTCAATTTTTTATCTATAAAAATATATAATATTAATATAACTTTTGAAAATTCTAAAATTCTTGAAATTTAATAAAAAGAACTTAAAAATAATATCAAGATGTTGAATGAAAAAAAAAAAAAAAAAAAAAAAAAATTCAGGTTGAATGATGTCTGATTTCACAGTTAGTCAAAAATTTTTTAGACAGAGATAATGGAACACGCATAGTTTTCGAACTTTTGTTAAAATTCCTCGGTATTCGCTCTTAGCTTTGAATCGTCTAATCTTTTGAAAGTACATTCATCAAACTAATCTTGTAAAAACGCGTTTTCAACGTCAAAATTATCTTTCATTCAAATTTTTTTTCTTTTCGAATAAAAGAAAAAAAAAAAAAAAAAAAAAAAAAAAAACGAGTGAGAGCGAAAAGAAAAAACTTCGATCTTTTCTTAAAATCATGTAAAAAGAAAAAAAACAAACGCATTCCAAATCCACGTAATATTAAAAATCATAATCGTAATAAAAAAAAAAAAAAAAAAAAAAAATAATTTCATTTCCGGATCGTCTATACTTTACTTAAAACCAACTAATTTCTCGGCTTCTTTTTTTAAAGCAAATAAAGAAACGGCGTTGAATTACTTGAGAATAATTAATGAAGATCACCGGAAGAGCGCGGCATTCGTTTCGATGGTAGACAAAACGCAAAGCTTTTCGGACGTTGCGCGCGCACCCGAAGAAGAATTAATTAATTAATCGTCGCCGGATTTTATCTCTCGGTTTGCGTATACATATATTTATTCAGCGTCGTCGATGATATCGACAGATTTAATTAAGATTGCAGCGGGTTATAAAAGTGAGGATAAGAAGAGTATACGCATTCAACCGAGAAAAATCTCGGCTCACGTTGATTTATTCAGTTTTGCAGGACTTTCTTTGTATAGTTCAAGATTCGCTTTTTATTTTTATATTCATGACCAAGTTGGAAGTTCTTTTTTTTTTTTTTTTTTTTTTACATAACGCTCGCTTAATCTTCTACATTCTTTTCTTTCAGATTTTAATAAACAATATTTGGTTATTGGCTTTTTTTTATCTCATAAGCGTTTTTATAAACTCTGCGATATTTAAAAAAAAAAAAAAAAAAACATTGGCTAACTTCTTTTTTTCATTCGAATATAAAAGTACGTTTAAAAAATAATTTTTAATGCTAAAATATTATTAAACAAAGTTTCACAATATTTTATTATAAACATTGCTTAAAAGCAAAATAAGATCGTCGTGATATTTAAGAAATTTTCAAGCGCACTTTACGATATTGTACTATCAAACAAACTTTTATGGAGACTTTGGTTAAGGCGCTTTAAACACTTTATGAATCGTAATAGAATCTACAAACACATTTAACTGTACTGCGCGCACGTTCTTACATATTTTCTGAAACTCGTGCACGGGCTTTTGAAAAACCCTTAAGAACGTTGCCTCTGTACATAAAAAATATTACTTCGAACCATGTTTTTTAAATTCATGTTAAAAAATTGTATAGGTCCTCTTAAAATAACAACCGATGCAGTGCCGTTGATTAATTTATGAAATATTTTTATATTTTCTTAGCTCGTAGTTGGCAATTTCGAAAACTTTTTATAGATTTATGTCGTATAAATTGAATAACTTTCGTTATGATAGAAACTTTTGTAGTGCAATCATTTTTGAAGGTTTTAAAAAAAAAAATGAACTTAAATTTGACAATAATGTTGCTCGAATAATAAAAAAATGAAAGCTGCATAATATTGCATTTCTTTTCAAATAAAATTAAATTCTCATTCAAACTGATTATATTTAAATAAATAATTTCTTTAATTGATTAAATAACCTTCTTAAATCAATATATGTATAAGCTATGAAGTATTTAAAGCCGTAAATATTTTTCGCGCGATAACATACTTCGATATCCAAAAATACCAAACCTCGCCTCTCACATTTTCGTTCACATTACGTTTTTTACCCTCTTCCGCCCTCTTACCTTCATCCACACACATTAGCACGCGCGACTCGCTTTTTCATCCCCGGCATACGATCCGGAGTTAAAGTACACATCCTACAGCGACTTTACTCGCGCAAAGAGAGCGTCGATGAGAAATGCTTTTCGTTTCTTTCTCGGCAGGTGTGTGACGTCGCGATGTGATGGCATCGCCGCGTTAGTTCTTTTTTTTTTTCTTCCTCCCCTTATTTCTTATCCTTTGCTCGAGACGAAATGCGCGGCGCTTACTTCGCGCGCGCGCGCGCGCATGTGTGTACGTGTGTGTATGCGTGCGAGAAAGCGACACAGGAAATTTGTCTTGGGATAACAGACGAGGAGAGGAGGTAGGTTGTATCCGGCTACGAGCCTTATGTGCATATACATATACCAGTAACGCGGCTCTTGACGTAGGTATTGCGATATTTTTCATTCGTACATCTCTCTCTCTCTCTCTCTCTTACTCGTTCTTTTGCGCTTGCTGTCGCGCCTTTTTTTCTATTTTTTTTCTTCTTTTTTTTGGCTTCAGCACTTTCGCGACTCGTGATTTCAACGATACAAGGGATGCGCATACTTTGTAAACCGAGAAAAATCGCTGCTTCGTGACTAGATCCCTTTCTTCTCCTTATCGAGAGAAAGATAAAGAAAAAGCTAGTTTTATCTTGTAAATGGTGAATAAGTTTAAACGATCTGATGGTTTGTTTTCAAAAGAATGTAACTTAATTAATCTTATTATTTTTTTTTTTTTCAATTTTTTCAATCCGTTATCAATTTTAATTGACAAACAAATTAAAGTTTTATAATTGAACAGAATGTAATATAAAATAATTCTTAATTATTTTTTACATTTTTGAAATTTTTAGAGAGTTTCCTATTCCGATTAATGAAATTAATGATATATTTTTTATTTTTTTATTCTATTATATACTGTCGAATCAATAACAAATTTTTTTTTTTTTTTATGTTTCATTGTTAACATTGTATGCGTAAATAATAATTATATTAAATTTATCTAAGAAAGTATCGAAAAACACTATACGTACTCGTTACCGTTTAACGTAAAAAGTACACGAAGAAAACAAGCAAACTTTCGTCTTTAAGATGCCTTCTAATCAGCAAAAGTGAACAGCAAACAAAATTCGAACCGCGGCTGAAACTTTCATCGGCGTTCAAACTTAAAATTCTTAAGACAGTATAGGTATCGCAATCCCAGAATTGATTCTCCTCGACTTTGTAACTCCACTAGTTTTCAGAACTACTACTTCTCTCTCTCTCTTTATATATATATATATATATATATATATATATATCCTTTCTTTGATGGAAATCCGGGAAACCTAAGCAAGAATGCGAGGCTAAATCATTAAATTTATATTTACGATATATTTACTTTCTTCTACTTTTTTTTTCACGTACTTAGTTAAACGAAAAATTGTAATTTCACAAAGCTTGCCCTTCTGAATTCGACATCCAGAAGCTTAAACATCAGGCCGAAATCTCATAAGTACGAAAGGAAAGCGCCTTCGTCAATTCAATTTTGATGTTTCCGGTGTATATATGTACACCGAAGAGAAAAAACCATTGGAGCTTTTTGGTGGCTCGATTCGCGATAGTATCAAAGTAGTATGAAGAAAAAAAAAAAAAAAAAAATCGTCATTGCTTCGATTCGATAACACTGTAGCGAAACGAGAGCCATTTTAGATTTTTGCGAAACGCTTGTTATACTGGATTTAAAGAGCGTACAATTGACTTTTATTTTTCGTGCAGCTAAAGTACTTCAAATTGTTATTATTAAAACTATAATTAAAGATAATTTTACATAAAAATAATAACTATGACATACACGAAATAGCAAGTGAAAAGTAAAAGAATATAATAAAATTTTCAAAAAATATTATTAAATTGTATCCACTTTTCGTGAAATAAAAATCATTTTTTTTTTTCTTAAATATAATGTAAGCAGAAAATTTTTAATAATACATGGTTTTTTACGAATTTCTATCATTAATATTTGAAATAAAATTTAATTAAAATTCTTCAACAATTTTTTTTCTATAATTTTAAAATACGATAAATTTAACCGATGCTTTACGTTATGTGTAAATTTTATATCCGTATTAATGAATATCGTATTTAATTTTTCGATATTTAAATGAACACACAAATCAAATATTCAATATTTTATTTTTCATTTTAAATATGAAAAAAAAGATACGTGCCTTTTATGAATAAACTATTAAAAGTAGAAATTTGTTTTTCAACGCGAAACTTTTTTAAAGTCCAAAAGAGCAAAAAAAAAAAAATCAGTTTAACGCGTTTAAACTTTGAAAATTTTAAAAGTTTCTTGAACAGTAGTTTATAAATTTAAACGTATCTCGAATACAAAAAAGTACAGCAATTTATTTAAACACGAAGCATTGTAAGACAATAGGAAAAGAAACCAAGAGAACGTTTAAAAAAAAGAAGGGGAACGAGAGAGAGAGACGAGACGAGACGAGACGAGACCCGCAGATAAAAGTGGGAACTCTCGAAGAGATAAGAGATATTCGTTTCGACGTTTTCACGAAAAATGAAAGGCCCGATCCATTTCTTTCGATACGATAGTCAATCGTTTTAAAATTTACATTCGGCTCACGCATCCGCTCGATTTAGAAGTCGATGCATTTCCTTTGAGTATATAAGTGCCAATCTTTTGATCGTTTTTATTGACTTTTATATGACGGGCGGCCTCGATTGTATTTATCATGGACATCTACTTCGAATATTGATTTATCGTATTAGTACTTTACTCAGATGCTTTCTTTATTTCGAATAAAATTAGAACAAGCGCGGTGAATTGTTATAAAGCTTAAAAAAGAATATTTTTTTAAATAAATTCGTGAGATGGCTTATTATTTTTCTTTTTAAAACGATGATAAATTTACCTTCCGATCGCGATATTTAATTAAATAAATCGAGAAAATATTTATTTCTATTCGATCAATTCGTGATTAAGACGAAAAACGTTTACTTATTTACATTAGAAGCAAAAAACGATATGCATTTAGTTGTTTATTAGTTAGCGTATATTTTTTAAAAATCAACAGCACAATATTATAAAAAAAAGGGGTGGCTAAACGTAAAATTCCAAACATAAGAGATAGCCTCATAGTGTATAACGTTGCACGATAGGGAATGAAGAAAGTTATAATAAAGTGCGCCGCGCATACCAAAATAAGAGAAGGTTAAGTTTTCCGGCTTTGGGTCGGCGCTAGGAACTTGCCGTGCCAAAATTTATGGATAATCTTCGATATATTCTCTCTCTCTCTCTCTCTCTCTCGCTCTCCTTCTCGTATTTCTCGATCGTACTTTTGAGAGGAGGAGAAGGGGAGTTCCTATCCCGAATCGCGTCGAATTTATGCGCGCGGGAACGTGAACGCAAAGCGCCGGTCGACCGCCCACAAAATAAATCTACCAACACCTGAGGGCTAATATTCTATCCTTTGCCCCTTACTCGCGCTAAATTTTGCCAAGTGCGGAATATTCCTCCACGTTCTCGCTTTCGTTATGCCCCGTGCTCTGTCTTTATAATAGTACGGAAATTAAATTTTAATTGAAATTCTCAGTCGCCCAAGATAATCCAATTGGATTCCGTTATTTCGGAAATGACAATGCCTTCCGAAGAGAATCGTCTTTTTTCTTTTTTTTTTTTTTTTTTCTTTTTGCATAACTAAAAAAATCGTGCGCATTGAGTATTTAGCATCTATGTATTTTTTATCAATTTGCGATAAACGAAGTTATTTTAAATTTAAAAATATTTTTTTAAGATTATTAAATAATAAATTACATGAATAAATTTACGACCTATTTCATTAATAATTCAAGATACATATATATTGATTTTTTTAAATACGACTATTTAAAATGAATAATTTTAACGACGTATAAATTTATGAAGCATATTTATTTAAATATTTGAAAATATTAAAAATACTATCATAATGCAATAATTTTTAAACTTCTTTAATTTTTTTAATATTCAAAAATGCAGAAAATAATAAATTTATTTAATAATTCATTACTCTTGAACAATATTTATACTTTTTCCAATATTCTTTTAATATGTTATATTTTTTCTTTTTAAAAATTCAATTATGATTTTATCATATTAACCATAAAAAATGTACATAAATTCTTGTATCTTTACGAAAATACATTGAAAATTTATGAACACATTGTTTTTATATTCATTTCTATTAAAAGCACACGGATGTGCAACATAAATTAACGGAGTTTAAAAAAGTTCATAATTCATAATAAAAGGGATTAAAACATTGTGGGGAAAGAACAATAAGTATTTGAAAAAAAGGTAAAAAGACAGCAAGCGCAAACGCTCGCGGATGCTTTTATTATCAATGGAAATGAAACGCGCGGCGACTATAGTAACTTCGATTTCGCAGCAGCTCCGAACCCTTTCCACTTTCTCTCATTCCTCTCTATTTCTCTCCGGCTCTCTAGCCTTTTATCGCAAAATAACGAGGTCGCGCGGCTACGTGCGGTATAAGTTAGTCGCCAATGGTAACGGAGCCAACGGAGACGCGAGGCTCGTACATCGAAACAGCTGCGAAACGTACAAACACACACACACACACACAGTCGCAGTAACTACAGCAGCGGCAGCAGCAGCAGCAGCAGCAGCAGTGACAAAAAAAAGGGAAACGAAGATGGAGAGAGGAGAAGAGGAGAAACGAATGAAAAAAAAAAAAGAAGAAAAGAGAAAACAGACGAAAGGACCGTGAGAGAAGCGACGCCGACAAAAAACGTCGTCGTTTCGAAATTCGCGAGATTTAATCATTATTATTCTTCGTCCTCGTTAGCGCTCCATTCGCCGATTGTATATATATATATATACACACACATATATATCGCTCTTGAAATTCTAATGAAAGAGAAGACGGATAACAAATAAAAACGCTCGAAATATAGACGCGGACACGCACCTCGGAAAAACGAGAAGTAACGAAACGCAAAGAGCTCTGTATAATTTGAAATATAAAGAGAGAAAGAGAAAGATAGTATCGTAGCAAGTTCGCGATTTAAAGATTTGATAGCATCACATGAGTGATTTACGATTAACGGAAGAGGCTTTTGTTAAATTATTTTGTTCGCGCTGTCCTCGTGCGTCACTATTCCACGCGAACATAGTAGACATAGCATCAGGGATGTGATTATTGATAACAGGTAAAGAGATAAACATTCATTTTTATACGAATGATATATTTTTTCTACATTTAATTGAAATTTAATTTTGCAAATCGATCGATTTTTACGCGAGCATTGATAAAAATAGACCGTCGAATGTAAAAAATAGGCGGTTGAAAAGCGTTGAAAGTTACCCGATACTTTGTAATTTTAAAGAAATATAATTAAAGCGAAAGGGGAGTGGGAAGTTTTACGAATCGGGTAATAATTTTCATTCTGAAATGTATACGCACATATCGATCGCACGTCCCACTTTCAATAAATTTCAAACGGCTTATATTAGGGTAAAGCGCCGCGGGAATATGAATTTGCGTTTCGCGGCTGTCCGATAAATCGATTATAAATGCTCGCGATTAATATTTGACCGTGTTTGTGATTAATATTTCGTACGTTTGAAATGAGAGAATTATTAAAAATTATTCGTCATCGTTCTTTTAAAGTTCAAATTTGTTTCCCTTTTTTTTTTTCCTCTCTGGTTCTTTGTTCGTATTAAAAGTTAACTATGTTAAATGCATTAGACAAATAAATATAAAATTATATTTGGTAAGAATATTTTCAAATCGAAAAACTATTCGTATTCGAATGTGTAAAATTATATAAAGTTTAACGTAGATTAAACATGGGTATGAAGTTTGCAACGTTAGAGTACAACGAAATAATTTTTCACATTTAAATAAAGCTGCTAAAAATGTACAAATTATATTTTAATCCGTATCTGAATATTTTGTTATTTTATAAAACATTAAGAGTAAAAAAAATATAAATATAAATTTTAACCCTCCGTCCATGTCATGTTTTTTGTCTGATATTTGCACTGCTTGGCGTTTCGCGTATAACTGACTGCCACACCTGGGCCCGCGCGGTCACAGACCCTCAAACCTAAACTTTTTTTCAGTAACACTCAAATGGCGCCACCGTCGCCGGTGTCCGAGAAATTTCAGGTAGAAATTTTCGCCCGGGACCCACGACATGGACGGAGGGTTAAATAAAAACAGTTTTTAAAAAATTTCGTTGAACACCAATGTTGGAAACTTCAAACCCATGATTAAACAATCTTAAAAAAAAAAAAAAAAAAAACAATTAATTATTTTTAATTTGTTTTTTTATCGTCAAAGGAGAAAACAAAAATAATAATTATAATTGAGACGTGTGTAATTTTAAGTGCTATATCAACTCTGTGACATTTTTCAACATTATAAGCTTGTCCAACGACACGAAAATGAATTTTGTGCGAACACGAATTGTCAACAAGCCAACAATTATACGCCCGTATGGAGAAACTATCGTCAAAACGTTAAATGCTTTATGCAAAATATATGAGAATGAGTGGCGTAATATCACGCGGGAACACGAAAATGCATGTCGACGCCTGGAATTATGATTAAAGAAAAAAAAAAAAAAAGAGAGAGAGAGAGAGAGAGTGAGAAATAATAATTTTTTACAACGGCATATTTCGTTGAGCTATTATTTTCGAACTGTATAATCAAAATTTAATAGTATTTTTTTCTATTTTACTTCTATAATAGTTTTTATTCGATTGCATTGATTGTTGTGCGTTTACTAAATTTTTCTTGTTTGCGAAAAAAAGAAATTTTTTTTCCAATAATTCGACGATTACATTTATCGATGTGTGTATGACACAAGGAATTCACCGTACCAAATTGTAAAGTAAAATAAATTTAAACAATTGCCATTGTTTATAAAACATAATATATTTACAAATTGAACCGGTGCCTTTAACTTTTAAAATTATTCAAGGATTAATCTTCGGTATACGAAGCTTATGCTCGTTTTAGCAGCTGTTGTAATGAAAAGCTGTGTGTGTGGGAAGGTAAAAGAGAGGGGGAGGGAAGCGAGGAACGGAACCTATATTCTATTATATTCCGACAACAATGGAAAATTTCACGGACAGCTCTTTTGCCGTTTAACTCTCGCAAGCATCGCCGGAGAGAACTGAAAAGGAGATCGATGAAGGGTAAGCGAGGCATAGATAGTTAGAGAAGAGGGACGAACGGAAGAATGAGAATAAAAAGAAAAAAGAAGGTGATTCGGAGAAAGAGAGAGAGAGAGAGAGAGAGAAAGAGACAGATGCAGAACATCGACAAATCACGCTAAAGTTTTACCGTGGAGGTTATCAGTCGAAATCGTTGATTTATCGCTACACTTGTTTCCTGCGCTTTTCCGTTTCCGAATTTAAGCGCGCGCGAGCTTTTCCGCTGTCTCATCAGTGATTTACATGTTCGTCTGTCGCGTTTATATCGAATTCGGGGTTCAATTTTGAAAAAGACGGCCGCCCTCGCGGGTTTTAATGCTATGCCAGCGAGGCCGAACGTCTTCTTACGCGGTGAATTTACTTCCCGAGGAAATACGCGATACACGTTAATTAAACTGTATTAAGCGAATTTTCACTACCGTATAGAGTTTGGCTTTTGAATTAAAATTTATTTTGCATCGTTAAAACAACGGGAATACCGATTTGCGCGCGAGTTATCTTATATCGAGTATCGTAAAATACTGCGATGAATTATCGCGCGTTAAGTTTACGCAAATAGTTTATATAAAGCTATCGGACTAAATCGAAAAAAGGTATTGATGTGAAAAAAGGTATATGATTTACAAATATTTTTCGTGTGAAAATTGACTTATAGCAAATAAAAATACTTATTATTGTATTTTTATTTAAATGCTTTGACTTAATTTATAAATTCACCTACATTGATACTTTACAGATATTAATGTAAACGATAAAATTTATTATTATTTTAAAAAAAAACTGACTGCTAAAATTTATATTACTATATAAAGAAAAAAATTTATATTTAATTTTCATGTAAGAAAACTTCACATCTAATGTCAGAATAGATGTATAAAGAAAGGTGAGCCTATTTTAAAGATTTATTACTGTGGAAAGTAAAACTAAAAAGCTTATATCATGATGTAAAGAATGTAAAAGTCCGAAAGAATGAAAATTTGATATTCCAGAAAAGTATAAAACTTTATATTGGAAAAATATAATATAATACAGCATATAATTTACAAGTGAATCGCGTTTGACCATAGCGGGATGTTACTACTGAGCCAACATATCTCTGTAATATAGTGATTCGGTAACATTATAAACCAAAAAATCTTAAAGGTTATATTTAAATTTTTTAACAAATAGTTTAGTTATAAATCTAAAGTCAAATTTTGCATCTACATAAATGATAATTTTAATTTTTGAAAAAATTAAAGTTTAACATTTTTTAGTTTGAACTTTTTATTTTAATTTTTATCATAAAAAATCAAATTTTGTTCAAAAATGAAATTACGACTTTTAAGTAGTTTACCCATCCAATAAGACATGAAGTAACCATTAAAAAAAAAAAAAAAAAAAAAAAAAAAAAAAAAAAAAAAAAAAAAAAAAAAACCCACAATTTAACATTTTTATAAATCTAAAAAAATTGTAAAATAAACAAAAGAAAAAAAAGAATAAAAAAACGAATAATTTGTCTTCGTGAACCGACGTGCCGATGTCGCGTTCACGCGCAAACACGCGACATCGCGCCGATGCACTAACTTCGGCCGTTAATTAAGTGCGCGGACGCGAAGCTACAAAGCGAAGGGCGTCCTTTACTTCTCTTTCAGTCGCACGCGCGCTTTATGCACACGGAGTGTAGTAGGGGGAAAGAGGGGAAGGCGCCGATCGATGCGCCCATAGTATGCCGAAGCGAACGGTACGACGGACTCATTGAACGGCTCCACTTTGATGTTCTCTCCTCCTAACTGCTTAATGACACTTATTGCGCGGACGGAAACAGAGAGAAAGCCAGAGAGGGTGAGGTGAAGCAACGAGGGTAGGAGAAAAAGAAGACGCGAAGTGTGAACAAAAAAAAAAAAAAAAAAAAAAAAAAAAAACAGAAAAAAAGAAGAAGAGAGAAAAAAAGAAGAGCAGCGGAGATAGAAAAGTGGCGTAAATGAAAGATGATGATAAGAGACGATGAGCACGAGAGAGAGAGAGAGAAAGAGAGAGAGAGGATTGCCGAGTCAAGCGGAGTTTTCTCTTTGTTTGAGATGTTTCGAGAGGGATCTTTTTTTCTCTCGCTTGTTTACGAGAGAAGGACACACGAGAGACACAAGATGACGTCGATTGTACGATTACGATGCTCATTAGTTGAGCGAGCAAGTGGCGTTCATAACGGGCCGTCATCCCAATATGTTCGTTCTTAATGATCATTATCTGAATTTCTTTTATGTCGTACATTTTGTTATTTTATGAAAATTTCTACAATTGATTGATAAAAAAAAAAACAAAAAAAAAAAAATTATCCACTTTTGTTTTAGTTTTTTTTTAATTTAATAAGATAAATGATAAAAATACGGTGAAAAAATTGTTCTTTTGTTTTTTTTTTTTTTTTAAATGATTTAATAAATAATCTATTAAATATAAATTTTCTTTAATATAGGTTAAGAAAAGTTACGTTGTTATTTTAAATAAAAATATATGTAGTTAATTTAAAAGAAAAAACACTCGTGAAAAAACGAAAAGAAACAAGAAATCACAACGTTTCTTTCCTAATTGCGAATCTTGATGATAGTCAAATAGAAAAATTCATTCCCGGAATAATTAATGCTTCGTAATTCGGTAGCAATTAAAGGTCAAAAATAGAAGTGGGTAGTCGTTAGGCTCCAGTGTACCGCTCATAACGCCTAATTGGAGAAGCGTCTCTCCGGAAGCTGCATTCCCAATCGACGTCAAACTTTAGCCCCTCGAGGGCGAGAGAAAGGGTGAGAAGACGAAGTGCAAAGGTCCAGTCGACTACCGCTGAGTCAAAATCTAGACTCGGTAAAATGAGCAGAATCGAAAGTGAATGTGAGAGAATGAGAGAGTGAGTGAGAGTGAGAGAGAGACAGAAAGTTGTATGTATGGTCTTGCTCATTTTTTCTTTTCTCTTCTTTAGTCAACTGATTCACGAGCAATTAACAAAGTTACTTGCGCCTCGAGACGGAAAGGGAGAAAGGGAGGACGACACGCTGTACGATCTCATAAATTACGGACGAAAATCGGGAGAATCAATTATACGCTTTGTTGCTTTAACGAAAAATTTAGCTCTCGAAATTTTAATAATTTCTTTTTCCAATATGCGAAATTTACAATGTCAAGTGATGCAGTTAAACGTAAATGGTTTTTTAGCTGCAGCAAGATGATATTTCTTTTTTTCTTTTAAGTGAGAATATCTCATTAGATTTTTTGCTAACGAAAGTAAAAAAGATATGAACGGGTGGGTACTTAAAATGAACTTTGGTAATTTAATTAAATTAATGTATTCAATAATTAAACATACCTGACTAGCTTACAAAATTATTTTGTTTGTAGATAAATGTAGCGTAAAATTGTATACTATTGATTTCTGTTGTTAAATTCAATTTAAAATTATTGAAATTAATTTAAAAAAATTTATAAACTATTGATATCATTCATGAAAATTAAAAGAACACAAGAGTGTAATATTGTTTCACATCATTGATATTGTAATCCAATTTAATGACACTAATAAATAAAAATCAATACAAGTGCTATCGTGTGTATTTTTTGCGTTTTTTCAAAACATTCTTTATCCCGTTCGCAAGTCATCGGTTATAGCCTCGATGTATCCGTATCGTCGTCGTTGTCGCCATCGTTGGCGATATTAATGTCGTAACTCAAGGAATTATGTTAAATTGATGAATACGCGACTTTAGCACCGACGTTGTTCGCAAAACGAAATTCTTGCAATCGATTTAAATAAGACGAAAATAAAATAAAGTAAGACTAAAAATAAGGTACGACTGCTTTTTATTTAAGATTATTATGTTTGTAAATGTAAAAATTCAACTCTGTATAAAAAACGCTCATTATTATTTATTATCGTTTACATAATGAAAATTTTTAATTCATTAAAATGTTCAAAATTACTTTTATCGCCGTATGACTATCGATAAAAATGTAAAAACGAAAATTATGAAAAAAAAAAAGGGGAAAAAAAAAAATAAAATCTTGATCTCCCTTGTATCGTTGTTTACCAAACCCTCATTTTTACACCGAACGCGCGAGCCTATATATTTTTTCACGAAAGCTTGAGTCCAACCAGTCAACGCGACATTTGTCAGGCTCAAATTGTCGAAAGAGGAAAATCAACGCCCGAGATTAGTTCTATTCATTTATTATTATTTTTTTTTTTTTCTTTGTTGTTCACTCTCGTACGCGATAATTCTTGATAGCGAGCCGAAAATATACGATTAAATTCGCGATTGCAAACAATTACAAACAAGTATAAAAAGTATACCATTATTTTTTAAATTTTATAAAGAATTTAATTTATCTACTCACTTTTTCGAAAAATTTCCTTGGTTCATAATAATTCCTGGGTAATCTTGCAATGTGCGAAATCTGCAAACAAAAAATTTTTTTCCTCTTAATATGAATTTTGCGTTTTATCGGTTATTGATTAAATCTTACATTAAATTATATTTAACTTTCTCTTAAATATTACATTTAAAAGTAAAATTGCGCAGAACTGAACTGATACTTTGTATAAATAATAAAATATGTACATTTATTGTACACATTTTATCGATATTCGATTTACAAGGTTTTCTACTTTAAAAAGTAAAAAATGTTTAACATTTCGGTATTACGTAATTCTTGTAAAAAAAAAAAAAATTAAAATAAGAAAACGCGTATATCCGCGTGTTTCTTTTTTTGTATATTTTACACAACGTAATAAAATATAAAAATGTAATAATTTAAGACGAAGTCATAATTTATTCAAGCAATTTTTGTATTTTAACATCAAATGAATATATACTATAAAATACGAAACTTCAAATTTATCCAGCGGTAAATTAATATATTTATAAATAAATAATAATCAAATAATATCGTTCTATCAAAATTATTTCTATATAAAAGTAAATTATTGTTCCGGGTGTAAACTTTATTATAAAAAAAAAAAAAAAAAAAAAAAAAAAATAATAAAAAATAAAATAAAAAAGCGGCAGGCATTGCGTTAAAAATGTATTCCACACACGTGCGCGCGGCATTGATTTTAAATCAGCGTAAATTATTAAGCATCACGGTCTCGAGACAATAGTTTTTCCAAGAATGTTCCAATATAATATCCAGCGGCGTTAAATTAAGTGTATTTATCGTTCGCGCGAAAAACCACTACTCGACCTTTTTTCTTTCTCCGTATACTCGTTTGCAAAAAAAAAAAAAAAAAAAAAAAAGAAAGAATAAACGATGGTACGGTCGCTCTATCCCGCGTGGTAATAAAAACCATAAGAAAATCGGAAATTTATTAAGCGATCCTTGTAAAGCCCACGTCCGATTACACTTTTCTTTCTCATCCCCTCCTATGCGCGAAGGAGTATTTCGCATACCGCGTACTTGTGTAACGTGAGAGACGAAATCGAGGCTGAAAAAAGAAAAACAGAAAAAATGAAAGAGAAAAAAGACAGAGCAAATGAGAGAGAGAGAGAGAGAGAAAATCAAGAGCAAACGTTCGGTCGCCGAGCTCGAATGGAAAAATCCAGTTCTTCGACGCACGAAGAGCTTTCCCAAGAAGAGAAAATGAAAAAGAGGGGGAAAGAGAAAAAGAGAAAGAGAGAGAGGTAGAAAAGAAAAAAAAAGAAAAATTGCAATATACGTATATACACGAGCTCATGTAGAGAATTTTGCGAAAGAAGAGTAAAGAAATAGTAAGAGTTAGAGAGAGAGAGCGAGAGAGCGAGAGAGAGAGAAAATTCGATAAAGAACGAGGAGCTTACGGAAACGGAATTTCCACGCACAGCGGCGCGTCACCTCTTGCAAATCCTCGACGGGAATATTTTCAGCGATAAAACATTCACGTGAGGAGGAAGGAAAGCGCGACGGAAATAAACGGGGAGTGGAAGAGTTGAGCAATATCTTATGCGAAACAGTATTTCCAACGTTTAGGAGAGCGAGAAAAGCATAGAGAGAGAGAGAGAGAGAGACAAAAAGAGAAGATAAATCTCACGCGTTTACTCAACGGCAAATCAAAGTATGCGCATTATGTGTAAGCCGCACAGCGTTCCGGCATTTACGTAGATATACATTTACGTATACACTGCGCGCGACTCGTGATTTCATTCGACTGTAAAGGACTGACGGTATTATCTCTTGCGCGATACGCGGCTGGATTACCTTTTTGACGTTGAAATGAAGAAACAAAGTGTTACCTTTTATGTTTGCATATGCATTGTGACGCCGACTGCTTTAATAATTTTGCATCATTATCATAATGCTGATTATTTATCCTTAATTTTGGAAAAATCTTTATCAGCCGCGTACGCAAAACACGTCTTCGTTAATCTAATTATTTATACGTTGTATTAACAAAAAATATTTAAGCAAATATATATATTTTTTAAAGAATAAAGTAGTTTAATCATTCTTCGCATCTTTTTATTTAAAAATTTACCTGGAATTTTCTGTCTCAATAAACGATGTAAAAATATTACATTATTTGTATTGTTAGTCAAACTTTCATTAGAAAAAAAAAAAAAAAAAAAAAAAAGAATAAATAGCCAATATTCCCGGTATTTTAAAAGTGGCTTGAAATTTTCACCCGATTACGCGTGCAAATACGTTCATTTAAATGCAAGTAGAAACATGTTTCGTATTTAGTAGAACGAAGTTTCACCGATATTGATACAAATCTACTCGCACCTACACGCAGGTGTACCATGTTAGCGTTATCATGTTAACTTTGACCGTGTTTATCTCGCCACTTCCTGTACTTTAGTTACTCTCGCGATAACAGACTAAGTTAAATTATTTGCGATCGTCCAAATGAAAATCTTGTCGAGTAATGTTTACTCATTTATTCATCAACCTTAAACTACTCTAATACATCTATACAACACCTTATGAATTTTCGATTTTATTCTTAATAGAATCCTTACTTATCACTCAAAGTTAACTTATTTTAAAGCTTAAACAACATTACAAACGCGAACGAAAGTATAAGCACTCGTTGATTTTAAGAATTTTACTTATCTCTTCTCGAAACTTATCTCGAAACTTCACCATACGGCTTAGCTTGACAAAAGAAAAAAAAAAAAAAAAAAAAACAAAAAAAAAAAAAAAACTACCTTGAAAAGCACTTCCCCAGTGCTTCGGTGCGCGGAAAAAAAAAAACTCCCATCATCGAGTCTCTGCGCCCGACGGGAATACGTAAAACACGACAAGCGCGGCGAAGACTAGAACTAGAGCCGCGCTTTCTCGTATCTTCGTGCGTTACATACGGCAGGGGTTTCCGCGCGTTGAGAATTTCCGCGAGCCCGCTCACTTCGACGAGAGTGGTGAACGTCTTCGAAATTAGTTGTAATGGGATGCCGAAGTCGCCCGTAGTATATAATTTCGCGGGCGCAACGCGCACTCGCTCGGAATAAATTACGAGCGATGAATATTAATGTATTCGCGCGAGGCAATCGATATTTACGCCTGAGGTGTACGAATAGATTCGCGAGACCCCGGGTTCTTTTATTCGTTGGAATTAGCGACGTGTACTACATTATCCAGATAAACGTTAAGTTTTTAAACTTTTGGTTAAAATGCATACTGCGTTGATAATTTAGGAAAAAAAAAAATAAAAAAAAGAAAGAAAGAAAATTATTTATATTTTATCATTTTTGATCATTAACAGACTACGAACTCAATCATGTAAACTTGATGGATTGTAATACGCATTCTCGAAATAAATAACGGAAATTAATTTATTGCATAAAACAATTTTACGACATATATTTACTTTAATTTTATATATCCGAGAGAAGAAGAGAGACAAAAAGAGAGTTAAAATTTCACGCTCGGTGAGTAAAATGAAAAATGTGTCCCACGATTTGCATTCATTATGCAAATTGTAAAGCAAAATAAACTTACATCAATTACCGTTGGTAACAAAGTGCGAGCTTACCGGGAAATCAATAAGGGGATATATATATCTATATATATACACACCCAACGCCATTATTGATGCTTTCCGTGGCGCGAAAGGCAGCGCCGATGAAAACATCGACCTCGCTCGCCTCCATCCCCCTTCATTAAATATTCAAATCCGCTCATTTTCTTAAATCCGGCTTAGCTCGATAATCTTCGGCCATCGCGTGCTGCTGTTAAAAGGATGCGACGATGCTATCGTATCTTTGGATATATATACAAGGCAACGGTGATGAGAAGATAGTTCTAGGGAAGACGAAGAGAGAATCGATTTCAAGTACTTTAATGATCTATAGGTATATGTAAAAAGTCGAAAGACGCGCGAATTTGCATCTACCCAAGAACTGCTATGAGAAAGAATAACGATTCCTCAATTTTGATTGGAATGAAAGAAGAAATATTGATTTATCTTTATCCATTCTCATTTAAATTTCATAGTATAACAGTTGTGACCGTAACATTCATGATCTTAAGTCAGGTCTGACTTTACTCGGACATATACTACTTTGCACTGGACATCGTTAATATTATTTTCTTTCTTACGTCCTTCTTTTTTTGTTTCTCGTTAACATTATGCGCGTCTCACTCAAAGTAACGAATGAAAAACTACATCGAGTTGTATAAGAAGAGAAAAAAAATTTTTTATTTTTACCAGAAAAAAGAAAGTTTGTTTTTATCACGATAGCATACAAAGACATCCTATTGCAAGTAAGAGTTATATTGTGAAAGAGGGACTTTTCTTAAGCTTTGTATATCCGCTAAAGCTCTTATTTCTCATCCCTCGTATACACGTCATTTTTCATTTCTCCATTACCGCCTTCTGAGGCGCATCTAATTCTCTTGCTTTTTTCTTTACATCACACCGAGCTGGGCAAGAGTTTTCCCAGTCTCTCTCTCTCTCTTTCTCTCTTTCTCTTTCGATCACGGAAGCAAATACCCTGCGCAGCTGTTGACCTGTAAAAACGTCGAGAAAAAAAGCAAAACGCATAAACGAAGAGAGCCTGGAAAATCCTACGAGCAAATCTCGCGCGCACGTGAACTTTACGGTACGAAAGAAAAAGGGCAAAAAAATGATACACGTACATAAACTCACGCAGACACGGTGTCGAAAGGTGGAAGGAAGTGGAGGGAGGAAGGATGACGACGACGTAAGCATTTTTCATCGTTTTCCGACGTTTCGCGAAACTGAGATAGAGAAAGATAGAGAAAGAGAGAGAGAGAGAGAGAGAGAGAGAGAGAAGCAACGATTTTATGTGTGCAAATCGTCGAGCCAAGAGAGAAAGAGAGAAACTTTTAACGTTTACCAAGGGAGAGATGCAAAAAACTAGAGAAAAAAGGTAAAATAATGGAGCTTGGGTTTGTAAACGTACGAATGCTCTTTTTACGACTCGTACTATTTCTTTCGTCTGTTGTTTTTAAGCCTTATCGACTGTTTGTTTGCCGACGATTGTTTAGCTTTAAAGTTCTCGTGACTGTTTAAGATAAAGTTTTGTTTTTTTAATATTCATTTATAAACATGGGTTTACTACATAATACTATAATTTTTTATTCAATAGTTTGTATTGTAAATTACTGTTTTTTCGGAAAAATCATACCTTCATTTTTGAAAATTCGACAACATACGAAGAGATTAAAATGCTAAAAATGAACAAAACAAGTGCTGAATCTAATTCTCATTAAAGCGTTCAAAACCTTCGTTCATTATACTCGCATTCGGATGTTTTGAAAATTCATATTTGCAGAAAAACTCAGTTTCGGCAAACCTTTGCTTTTTTTTTTACGATTTCCGAAATTACTTGCCTACTGTGCTTTTTTGTACACGATTTCGGCGATAGTTGTTGGAATACCTTCGCTGATACAAGTCTGTTTTTATTGTTTCAAATGGTGCGATATTTGCTATACTCTCAAAAAAAGATTCATTGTATTCTTTAACTTTATCGTTTGAGAACATTTTTTAAAAATAAATATAAACATATAAACAACGAGATTATTGGTTTAAAAAAACTAAATAGAAATTTTAAATAACCAAGCGATGTTTAAAAATTCTAATATAGTAAATTTTCAGTTTAATAATATATATTTACTGTTCAAGCAATTTCTAATTTATTTTAATCATGGCTTTCATTTTATATTTAAAATAAACGTACAATGTATTTTTACCCACATTCGAAATACTCTGCATTTATTTTTCTCTTTCACGGTTCGTTCTCAACGACGAGAACCACAAGAGAAAGAGAAAAAAAAAAAAAAAAAAAATCAAAAGGTTTCTCGATATCAACGAATCACGTCCAGTTAACTTGAAACCATATCTTTGAATAGGTCTTTGAAGCAGCAGCACAATCAGCAGCAGCAGAAGCTTATACTCTCGGTCTACGCAATTACTATGATCAAGGAAGAGCCGTGTACGTGCACATGTGAAGAGCGCGAGAGATGCGACGCGTTAGCGCAAAGTTACATTCGCGCACACGTTGTTTGAATTCGACTATTCAAACGAGGATCTTTTCTTACTCTCTATCTTTTTCCTCAACACTCTCTCTCTCTCTCTCTCTCTCTCGCTCTCTCGTCGTTCCTTCGTATCTTGTGGTCACCAGTGTACATCTGTATAGACATTCTTTTATATTCATTTTTGTACGATAATTACTCGCCTCTCTTCTGCATGCATTACATTCTCACTTTTCTTAGCGATGCCTTTCATTCTTGCAATAAAATATGAGCGTTGGTTAATGATGTATGGCCACGAACGATATGAATGTAAAGTCATATTTAAAAATAAAAATGAAACGCATAAAAGTGATATATTTTGAAGAAAATATTAAAAAATAATAATATATTATACAATTTAAGTAAAAAATGATTTCAATGAAATTTACTTCATATAAATTTATGTGAGCAAGAACTGCGGTATCGTGAATTTAAATTAGTAAATAGTCGATAAGTGCTGTCTCCTAATATACGAGAAACTGTATCTTTAATAATATTGTTACGTCCGTATCCTTAAAGTTTCTTATTCGTAGGTTAAGGGTTGATTTTTATGGCTACGTTATAAATAATTAATTAACCATAAGCATAATTGATGCAGAGGTGCTAGATGTTGAAAAAAAAAAAAAAAAAAAAACAGCACATCAGTCCACGATAAGCTAAAGATCGTTGCAATGTATTAATTACCGTTGGCGGTTATTCTACGGACGTAACAATATATTAGTATATTAATAGTATTTAACTTCAAAATATTTAATTCCGAATTTTAAAAGAAAATTTTTTTTACGCATATATTTTACAACATGATAAAAGACCGACAAATATCTTCGAAAAGAAAACTCAAGGTGTACTCCACGTACATTACGGTTCAAAATGTCGCACATTATATACGTAAACTCGAAGCTAGTCGTCCATTCTCGTAAGATTTAACGGAGTTGAGATACTAAGAAGATATACTGCGCAAGGACGCGATCTAACCACCGCGAACTTGGCTGCGGAACGCAATACCGACGAAGAATCCTTGGATAATTCGCCTTGTTTTATGTCCTCTCGAAATCGTTACTTCTCTCTGTCTCTCTCTCTTGCTCTTGATGTATCTCGCACTTTCCGCAACTTTATCTCTCGCTAATTAGTATTTAGAACGCTAATAACGATTTTGATTTGGCTTTTGCTCCTGTGACTTTTATTTTCGCTAGTGAAAAGTAATTTTCAGCCAATTTATAAAATGCGCTCAAGATTATACTTTGATATTATGTTTAACAAAAGCTTATTATTTAGTAATTTTATATGATAATAATTTTCACGGTCAGCCAAACGTAAATTATATCGACGAACCTTTCTGACATATCGCAACCCTTTTATTTTTCATCGATATTTTTATTAACTTTGTAAAATTACGAAATACCACTTTATCGGATTACGCGCTAAGTACTTTTTTAAAAACGATAAAATACACTTTCGGTAATCCGATTATAAAAGGCTCGTTTATTTTTTTTTTTTTTTTTTTTTTTTTTTTTTTTTTTTTAGTATTTTACATGCGAAACAAAAAAATAAATAAATAAATAAATAAACAAACGGCGTAAAATATTTCATCTGAAATGTACCGAGCGTAAAAATGTTACAGGGGGTATATTCCCGTTTTATAAAAGTTGTATGCAATTGAACTTGTTTCTCGCTCTACCCCTCCCAGTCCCATTCTACGGACACTCAACGTTCGCGCCGTTTGCATGCAAAAATATACAAGCGCGCGAGCGAGCGCGAAATCGAAGCGTTGCATTTTTATTACTAATATGGACAAACATCGAAAAGCTATCGCGATATGAATAATAAAAGTATCGTGACATTGAACGATAAAATATATATCGAGGTTGAAAGTTAGTTTTTATGTTTAAAGTTTTTTAAACGTTTCGGGTATTTGTTTTATAATCGAGATAATTTTACGAAGACAAAAATTAATTACGTTTGTATATTTCACCTTGATTTATAGTGTATTTAATATTTTAATGACGTTCAACATTGTCATATTTATTAAGTGATGAAAAATTATAAAATATACGTTGCTCCAATTCGCGACCTTTATTTCGTGACAATTGAATTGAAAATATTTACAGTTTATTAGCTGGAACAAGAATTTCAACGTTAAATTTAAGCATTAATTTAAATAAAAAATTAACTCGCAAATTTTTTCCACGTCTCACCTTATTAGATCTTATCTTGTTCTTTTCAGTCACACGCGTGTACCGTATGCATTTCATTCGATAAATTTCCGTAATTCTTGACATCCTATTCTATAGTATCAAGGAATTTGAATTTCCAATTCTTTTTCGTGGAAAAAAGGAACAAAACGTCGACGATCAGATCGAGAAAAGAAAACGACATTTTTTTTTTTTTTTTTTTTTTGTTTCATCTTATATGAAACATATGATAAATCCGTTTTTCTCAATCGTTTACGCTTCTATTCTCGTACAGATTTCACATTTTACGATCTCGGTTTGGGGTCAACAAAGAACAAAGTGGTACTAAAAAAAAAGACCACGGCTATCGTATTATAGATTATATTTTAAGATTCTTTGTGGTCGTATAAACGCAAACGGAATATGAAGTTGCTTATGAATATTTTTACATGCCAAAAATTTTTTAAGAAAAATTCCAATGCAATACTAGTAAAGAGAAGGCAATAAATAAAATTGTGGAAAAATTAATATTTTTTCTAGTAAAAAGTCACATATTTATAGTCATGTTTGTTTTGATGCATAGAAAAAGTATTATGAAATTTATTAAATTTTATTCAGAATTCCAAATTGTTTTCTGTTTACTAAAAATTGCATTAAAAATTTTTTTTTTATAAAATTTTAAGTATGTAGCTTAATTGATTGCAGTCAAACAATGTCATTACTCTGTTTTACAAAAGTTTTGTTTTATATTTTATACTTTTAAACCCTTCGTAAAAAAATATATTTTTCATAAATTTATAAGCTGACACATAATAACTACAAAAATTTTTCTTATTTCCAATACTGCGCATTAATCAAAATAATTGAAAGCTCCAGAAGGTACAACCAATCGATATCGAAACCTATGCAGGACGTTATACCTTGCAATCAAAATAATCCGATAAAAATTTCACTCTTATTACAATAAAAAAGAAAGGAAAAAAAAGAAAATAATTGAAACGAAGATAGAAAATCCTCGACAACAGTGATAATCCTGCTGATCCAGTTTTCGTTACGAAAAGAAACTCCGCGATCAATTTCGGTATAACCTATCGAATCCTCTCTCTTTTTCTGTATATACATATCTGTGTCGCGACAAATTTGCATCTTTATTGAAAGGACATTGGATTACGGTGCGTTTTATTGTTACGAACCGTGAAGAAGAAGACAAAAAAAAAAAAAACAGCAACGTCGAGTACTCTTTTTCCCAAAATGTTTCTCATTGCCTATGGAAAGCAAACGAGAAAACGGAAAAGAGAGAAAGAAAGCGAGAGAGAGAGAGAGAGAGATAAAAAAACACATGTCTACCTGCAATACTTTGAGGATTTTACGATTCCGTTCGTAGTACCGGCTGACCAATGAAATTTATGCTCGAGGTAAAAAAAAAAAAAAAAAAAAGTAACTAAAAGAGAGTGAGAGAGAAAGAGAAAAAAGAATTCACAACGCGGCGAGAGATGGCAAATGCTATAGATTTTATTTGCTCGCTCGAGTACCGCTGCCGCGCCTAGATGAATAATTTCGCGATGCACCAGAGCGCGGCTTACGTTGAAATTCTTATCTTTTTCGTTTCTTTTAACCTCTTTTGTTTCGTTTTCATTCTGTTCTCGTTTTTCTTTTATTCCATCGGTCTACCTCTAGCAAATACATAAAACGATAGAGTTGGATGTGCTTGAGCACATCTATTATTCATTATTTCCTTCGTATTGTAACAGACAGAAGGAAGGTAAGCTTTGCAAACAACGGAATCCCTCTTTTACATTACTGCCATGATATACTTTCAATTCGATTCTGTATATATATGTGTATATATAGATGCACAAAATCAAGTTCATATAGCATAAACTTAATCTATTGGCTCGTATGTAAAATTAACAGTAATTAAAAATTCGATTTATTGAAATTGAAATCGATACAGCGAGGAATTCGATACAGCGCCAAATCGGCGACGGCCGTTTCTTTTTTTTTTTTTTTTTTTCTTTTTTTTTTATTAATTTTTTTTTTTTTTGCTCTCCTTTTTTTACTTTTTTAACAAGACAAGAGTCGATAAACGAATGGCCGAATCAAATTCGGGAGGAAAAGATACAACGAGAGAGCGAATCGTTCGATTCGTTAAGGCCGACAGGTGAGGGCGTCGTTGCGATAACATCGATAACTTTGAATGGGCGACGAGAGCTTAAGTTGCTTTACGGACTGTGTTCCAGGGAAACAAGATGTTTGCGCCCTGTCAACGATACTTCTGAAGATAAAGTAAAAGATCGATGAGGAGCAAAATTGAAATATGGATCTGGAAATTGAAAAAATTTAACGTATAAAAATAATTGCGCGAATTTTTGAAAATTTAAAAGTTTAATGTATTATACTATATTTATTGTATCTTAAATTTAAACAATATTTTTTACAATAATAATTTTCTTTTATTATTATTTATAAAATAAATCATTTTTATAACGTTATTTTTTTCATTCGTATTCTTTTTTTTTTTTTTTTTTTTTTTTTATTGATTTTTCACTCTTCTATTAAAATTCAAAATTTCTAGAAAAAACGAATAAAAAAATTTTTCACAACGGGCACCGAACGTATTGAAAGATATTCGCCGCAAAGGAACTAGAATTATTTTAACAAAACAATATATCTATTTTTTGTTTGTTACAAAATACAAAATAATTATCTGACGAGAATAAAAGAAACCATAATTCAGCCACGAAAATTGCGTTCGCCATTCGTTGCTCATTAGCGGAATAACAATTTTTCGACACGAGACAACTTCGAAACGAAGAAGAAGAAAAAAATGGATAAAAGAAGACCATTGCATCGTTAAAATCCTACAGAAATAATGAAGAGAATTCGCGTCGTTACTCTAACGCGTGGACGACAAAAATAGCTCTCTCTTTCGTAATGGAATATGAAAAAAAAATAATAATACGATCATTTGTTCTACCTAACCAGCTCGTTACAATATACTTATCCTAAAATTCATAGTTTCTTTTTCATTTCGTGATGGAAAAAAAGAAAGAAGAAGAAAGAAAGTATAGCAAAAGCCATAGAAACCGAGCTTTAACGAGCTTTTTCGCTCGGAATTCAAGCGCGAAACACATAGCGTCGCGCCATCCGTTTCCCGGAAGGCCACGGCGCGATGTTGTCCTTGCGTTCCTCTGGGAAATACAAAATTGAATCGTTAATGCAGACCAAGCCGACAAGCGTGTATGTGCGCTCGTGCTTTATGTCGAGAGAGAGAGAGAGAGAGAGAGAGAGAGAGAGAGAGAGAGAGAGAGAGAGAGAGAGAGAGAGAGAGAGAGAGAAACGAAAGAATAAGTAAAACTATTGCGCTTGATTAAAGTGCGCGCGAGGAATAAATTAAAGGACAGGTTTATGGGCGCGTTAAATCCAAAGTGTTTTGAAAAACGCTCATAACGCGGGATAGGATCGAAAAAACACGATTTGTTGGAAAAAAGGAACAATAAAGTTTGAGAACGTAAGTATAAGATTACGAAAAATGGAAAAACATAACGATAACGAATATAAACATAGAAGTAAGCGATAAGCGGATTATCCGCACTAACTCGCGCGCGTCTTACAAAGTAAGCTTCACGTAGGAGACAATGGCGGGCGTAATGTCAGGTCCAATGAGCAGAATTTAATTATACCAAACGGCAAGAGTGCATGTGGTAACGCTGTATACATGTATATACGTATAGATAACTCCCGAGGTGAAAGTCGCGACGCGCACATAACACCCCCAAAAGCGTGCGAAGATACGCGCGCTTCGAGAATACACACGGGTTTACCCAGGGTTAATTAGTTTTGAGTTTTCGGTAAGGGGTTGAAACGCTCACCTGCCCGCCCGCCCGCCCGCGCGCGCGAGCGCACAGACGTGTATATAGATAGAATGCGAGGCGTTACGCGCGTCAACAGATATTTGCCATAAGCGCTTGTATATATATTTTCTATACTTTACCTCGGGGGAGAGAAGAGACGCGTTTGCCGTTTACGTGGCAACGAAACCGCGTCGAAATAATTGACGACATTATCGCTGCAATTTATCTTAATTAGAATAGCTAATGCCGTTTGTTTGTTGGAATGGGAAAAGGGGCGACAAATTCGCGCGCAATTTTCACTAGCGAATACTAATACTCGTCACGACGCCTACGTGATTTGTAGAATTGATTAAGCTTAAATGCTAGCTAATCAATTGAATTTGTTCGTCCTTTAATCGATTGAATTTGTTCGGTAGGGCGAATAATTCATCGTACGTTTTTTTTTAGACACTTTTTTTATTTTTTCTTTGACCTTATTTATGAAAATATTTTGCGGAGTAAAAATAACGTTTATTGGCATGAGAATGTCAATAAGAAATTTACGCGAATTTATAAATAAGGAAGAAATTATTCTCATATCAATGTTTGAGAAACGAGAGATGGCAAAACTTTCTTTAAAAAACAAATTTGCAAAAGTTTATTCTCGACGCTTGAAAAGAAAGCTTCCTTTCAAAAATAAAACCAACAAAACCGTTTACCGCTATTAATGTTAATAGGTCATTAGGTCGCTAAAATTTCATTCATAAATTAGGTATGTGCAGTAATTGTAATTTTGATAATGTTATAAAAGAAAGAAAAAAGATTCTATTTTTTTGCGCTCTTGTAACGTAAAATAAGCGCAAACTGTTGATATTGTGGTGAACTGAAAAATAAATAAATTTCATCGCGTCTTATTTCACAAACGAGCGAACGTATTTCACGAAAACCATAGAGAAAAAGAAGCTTTCGACTTTTTTCCTCGACTAATAAGACCTGAATTTTCTAAGCTTTACGTTTTTTTCATTTTCTTTATCTTCTACTTTTTTTTTTTTTTTTTTTTTAATTTTTTTATTCTTTTACACGTGTATACAAAAGCTACCGTGAAATTCGGTCGTTGAAATCCGCAAAGATGGAGTCGAAGTGAGGTTAAGAGAAAAAAGAAGTTGGGGAGATGGAGGAAGGGAGAAGGGTGAGTACTTAACTAACCGCGTTTTATTCTTGAAAAACCTTAGTAGAAAAGAACTTCCCTCTGCGGGATAAGAATTTCAATTCGAGCGAGCATACGATTGCGAGTGAGTTCCTAAGAGGAAAATTCCAAGCCGAGAGGATCGTAATACCTCCTCGACTTTTTTATTTATTAACAAAAGACTGGCTTTTTCTTTATTTCTTTCTTTCTTTCTTTCTTTCTTTATTTCTTTCTTTCTTTCTTTCTTTCTTTCTTTCTTTCTTTCGAGAGCAAGAGAGAGGCGGGTGGGAAATTTTCATTATTTATTATTAATTACTATTAAAATTATGAGAAAATTATTATTATTCGATGCGAAAATATTTATATAAACGTCAAGTTAAATGAATGCATTTGTTTTTTTTTTTTCATCGAGTTAAACTATTTTTTCAACAGTTATTGAAAATCGTTAAGCTTACTTGTTCTGTATTGTATTGTATGTCATATAACATGACATTTTAAATGAACAAAAATGAAAAAGAAAAAGTATAAATAATAACGTGAATTCTGCTATCGGAATTGTCTTACGCAGAAAATTTATAATAACAAAATTATAAATATGGTGCCGTTGTCACAAAAAAATGCGTATTATAAAAATAAATCCATTTTGTTAGAATTATATATTGTACAATAAAATAAAAATCATATTAGAGTTTCTTCTAAAAGCCTTTCATTAGGTATATTAATATAAAAAAATTCTTTTATTTTTTTATATAAAGTAAATACTTGCTCGTTATCCATAATAGATTTTTTACTTAAATGTTTGTGCAAAAACTAATTCCATTTTACCTTCATTTACTGACATATAAAACAGAACGTTTTCGAATAAAAAAATCCGATTTGCCGTAACGACAAAAAAATGTTGTGATATTTTTCAACAACGAATCAAGAAACAAATCGAGTCGAATTTATAACGAGTAAGCCGAACAAAGATCCAAAAGTTACAAATAAATAAAAAGAAAAATCTACACAGGTCGGCATAAATATTTTAAAATTTAATCTCCTCCAAAACAGAAGTTTAGATAGTGTTAACAGCTAGATAGACAAGAGGAACGCCAACTAAAAGAGAAAGAGCAAAAATAGTTCAGCTTAAAGTTAAAAGTCGAAAGAGCAAAAGTAAGAGCGAAAGAGTAAGCGAGAAAGTGAGAGAAAGGTAGTGGGAGAAAGAAACACGTGGAATTGGCAATTTGCGCGTTTTATTTTTGCTAGCTCGACGATACGTTTCAAACTATAGCGAGAAAGAGAGAGAGAGAGAGAGAGAGAGAAGAGAGAGATTCCCGAAGGTTCAAAGTGAACAAATCCAATTTGGAATATAACAGGCTTAAGGGCCTTCGCGCGATAGACCGTATAGATTTCTTGTTACGTCTTCGACGATTTCCGTCTTTGTGTGTATGTTCGTTTGGGGCTTGGTATCCGGCCAGTTATTAACGAACCATAACAGGCCATTTACAAAATAAAAACTAAAACGAAAACATTATTGATGGATTCGTTTGAGGAACCTTAAATCCTTTTTATAACGAACGAATAATGTATTGTCATTTTGTTTCGTCGTCACTGGATAAGTAAAGAAGAAAAAAAACTTTAAACTTTATTGCACAATTGATTAAAACGTTTGAAATATCATCGTCGATTTCGTTCGATCCAGACAAAGTCCATCGAAACGTAAAATGTAGATTGTTGAAATAAAAAATGAGGTATTTCAATAATATACCATACACCTGAATAGTCAAGTTTTTCACTTTTTTTTTTTTTTTTTTTTTTTTTTTTTTTTTTTTTTTTTTTTTTTTTTTTTTTTTTTTGCAAAAAAAAATACGTCAGAATAAAAGATATACCATAAAAGATTAAAAAATGCTGAGCTAGTAGCAGTCAATAAAATGACTTGCCTTTTTTTTTTTTAAACCATTTGGTATGTATCCGATATTTTAAATTGTAAAATGTTTTACAGTGCATTGACATTTGATCATTTTCGATGTTGCTTTATTATCTCTTTTTTTGTTACCTATTTTTGATATTTTTTCTGTTTTTTTTTTTTTTTTTTTTTTAAAGCATAGTTGATAATTCCGCATTGAAAATCACGAAAAAAACGTGGATTTAAACTTCCGAACAATCGTAAGCTCGTCTGTGAAATTGTTCCGGTGTAAAAGTTGGCGCGTATGTCTTCTTACTGAGAGCCGTTACAAATCCGTTGACGGAATGAAACGTGAAATTTAATTATCGAAATGCCTCAAATTTCACGTAGATACACTCATCCGTCTTTCTGATCGATTGAACTTAAGTTTAAAAAGTTTTGAATGCTCGAAAAAATAAAAAAGAAAATAATTAGTTTCAAGCTACACGTACGGTCGAATACTTGCCAATTTAATACATGCTGAACATTTTAATTAAATGATATTTCTGTAAGAATCCAACCCTTTTTTATGTAATTCAATGAAAAAAGAAATAATCGTTGATACTTTTAATAGTAACAGTGCAATCATAAAACGTTTTCGTACAAAAATAATTCAAAAATTTCTCGCTTCTTTTATCTATAAATGATGTAATTATGATATAAGTAAAAAATTGAAATTATTCGTTTCTTTTAACGTTTTGATAATTGTTAAGAAATAATAAACAAAACAAAAAACAAAAAAAAACTCAAAATTTAGTATCTCTATTTTCATTATGATTTATTTATCGCTATATCTATTATTTTTTATACAAACGAGCGAGCTACAAAGACGTTAAAAATCACGAAAAAGACATTTGGTTTTATTTCCATTTCATTTTCTCCCTTCTATCTACCTTTCGCGTGCGCGAAACTAGTACATCTTATCGAGACAAAGCAGCGAGCAAAGCGCTGTGTACATTACTATTATTACCGATGATCCGCCGTCGGCGTTGGCTCGGCGTCGGCAAATAATCGTGAACAATTAGCGAGGCATTGAGAACCGTAAACGGTCACGATTAAGGTACCGAGGTATAATCTCATAGCGGTTAGTATTCAAAATGCGCCCTCTCGGTTTGCGTGCGCGCATCTGTGTGTGTGTGTGTGTGTGTGTGTGGTGTGGGTGTGTGCGCGTGTGTGTGTGTATAAGCGTGTGCGGATAAGTCTGTTTGGCAAGCAGAAAGGAGGAAAGCTGACTTTTTAACGATAAAAAAAGCGGAACGAGAAAAGGTAAAGCAGATGCAGGAGCAGGAGGACGAATGGGAGGAAAAAAAATGTGAGATTAAAGAAGTAAACGCGTTGATTGTTGTTTACCCAAAGCCGTTATACCCGCGGACGCCCGCGCGTTGAGATAATAAATATGAATGGCGTTTAAGCGGAATATACGTATATACGAGTATATACACTGCTATTATTACTACTTTATATAAATGTACTCGGCGGAGTATTTTAAATACTCCAAGAACGCTTCTTTTTTTATTTATTATCATTATATATATATATATATATATATATATATATATATATATATTTTTTTTTACAAGCTTCACGAGGCGAGAAAAAGCCGATGGTTTGGGTAAAGTGCTAGAGTAACTTTTTTAAAAATGCAAGAATCCACTCGCGAATAACGGGAGGTAAATCGTGGAAAATTTTTGGTGAGATTAGGCGAGGTATAGATGAAGGTAGGTATATGGAAAATTTAAATAAAAGTTGGTTAAGCAGTATTTAATAAAAAAACACGCGGTCACAAGTTCGTTAACTTGAATTTACATTATTAACTAATTATGCTTAATGCGTGTTGGGATGCTGAACTTTTTACTCTTACATTAAAATACTAAAGTTTTAGAAGCATTTAAAATTTATATATTTTACCTTTGCCGTTGTCAACTTTAAAATTAATATCATTGATTCTTATTCTTTGAAAATTTAATATTTCCTAATAAGTAATATATTTTTTTTTTTAAATTATTTATAAGCGCATCATACTTTAAAGTTCCATTATAAAACATACGTGAAATTCTTTTGTACGTATTACATACATTTCGTTTTTTAGGAAATAAAATTTTTCAAACATGTGTAGAGAAGATCCTAAGTATGTTATTATACATAAATTCTTTCCAAAAGGTTTTACTAAACAAAGAATTTGTTGCAAAATATTTGCAATAAAATTCACTTAAATATAAATTAAATAACACAACAAAATTATTCTTGACTTAATTAATCAATTATTTAAAACACCAACTCTGTTTTCATAAAAACATTATTGAAAACTTAAAAAATATTCTTAAAAAAAAGTACTATATAATGGTTTTAATTTTTGTAATACCTTTATTGTTGGAAAATATTTCATTGCTTTAATTCTAAAATTCAATTATTTTTTACTATCTTTACGACAGGTCAACGGATATAAAAATCCGAAATATGTACGGACGAATGAAAAAGAAAAAAAAAACTCGACTGACAAAATTAATTGAATTCAAAGAATATTATTTTAATAATCAACGTGACAGATGTCAGTGGTACGAGCGACTAAAAACTATTTACTTGATTAAAACAATTTATTTTAAAAGCACGAAAATTCCGTTTCCAAACGAAAAACAAAAGAAAAATAAAAACGTTGAACAAGAACGAATAAAAGTCGGAATTTCCGGCTCTCTTGCATTTAAAATTCCGGCAGTGAAGAATAATAACACGTGCATAAGCTCGGCTCTCCGCTGCGTAAAATTTAATTATTTTCCGTGTGTTTATGACAAATGATTCGTTCGCTCTTTGCACGAGTATGTGTGTACATATACTCCGGGAGAGAATGAAAGGGTTTTTGCATATCGCGAGGACGGCAGGTATATATAGCACAGTAAGCTTTCGCTCAGTTCATCTCTCTGGAATTATGCGAGTGCAAGTGTCAGAGATGCACGAGGAGGAGGACGTCGTCGGGGACTCGGTGGCGCCCGACGCGAGATAGAGAAACAAATTGGCCGTCGTCCAAAACAATTGCCGCCTCTCTGTCTCTCTCTCTCTCTCTCACTCTCTCTCTCTCTCTTTCTCTCTTTGTCCCTCTCATCTACGAGCCTTTCAATGGAGCGTCCCTCTCTTCCCACAGGAACAATGGAGTCGGGGCTCGAGCGGTTACATCGAGGCGTACGGGAGCTTCATCATCGAATCATCGCGAGCAGCCAACGTCGGTCGCTATTGCTGCTGCTGCTGCTGCTTCTGCTCTTGTTGTTGTTGTTGCTGCTGCGGTAAATCGCGAGGGAGTCCACGGAGATTAACTTCGTAGGTTGGATTAATGGTTTGCCATTTATATATGTTTCGATGAAAAAATAAGGTCAAATTTTATTTTGGTTTGTTTTTTTTTTTTTTATTTTTATTTTTTTTTTTATTTTTACCGAAGAGGATTAAATAACGAGTGTTAAAATTGATATGGATAATGGCTGAACAAAATGTTTTTGAAACTGAAAATCTAAAAATTCATATCTTTTAAAAAAAAACTAAATAATCGTGTTGTACAATTGTTAAAAAATTTTTATGAAAAGAAAAAAACAAAAAAAAAAAAAAGAAAATTAATAGTAATTGAATAATACATATTAAACAAAATTGTAAATTATTTATCATAATTTCTTTTTTTTTTTTTTCTTTTAATAATTAACTTCTATACAAATAACCAAGTATTTAAATATGAATAAAATATCGACAACAATTACGTTTATTGATATTTGCATAATTTAGGATGAAATTTTATATTTACGTAAATTAATGATCAAAATATCAACAAACATTAAAATTAAGAGTCACTTCGAATATAATATCCAAAATTCGTTAATGCATTTTGAATACACAGTATCGTTCGTTAGTTTATTATATTCTGTGTGCGTAAGATTGTAGGTCATGTATTGAATTGGTAATGTATCGACAAGTAACACTTAATCAATACATGTACCTAAAATGAAATTATATTAATGGAAACCGCATCAACCCATTCGATGACGTCTTCCTATCCTAGCAAATAATGTTAAATATATATTCTAATGACGCGCTGTGCTACGAATTTCGTGCTCTCAAATCGATAATATTATTTTCGTTAATTGCAAAATACAAACGTCATTTTTAATCATTTTAAGATGGAAAAAAAAAAAAAAAAATTAAAAGACGTTATCTATATGCGTTACGTTTCAATGGCAATTATCGTAAAATAAAGTAATTGATGCCGGATGCTCTGATTTATATTAACGAAGATCAATTTTACAATATTATATAGTATAAGCACGTATGAATCAAATTGTTTGTCAGGTGCTTACACGTACATTAATTTTTCTCGTATGATATACAGTATTGAATTTATAATGCTGTATATTTCATTGAATCCCTCGTTGATAAAAGCATAATAAATAATTCGTGTTTGCAAACGCTTAATCTCTTTCGCATTCAACTTTTTACGTATCGCTAATCAAAATAATTTTTTTTTTTTTTTTTTTTTTTTTTTTTATCGTAAAGCATTACTTTTATTAAATGAATATACATTACTTTATCAGCATCATTTATAAAATATGAAATATTTTCGTTACAAGCTACTTTCAAAACCTTCAATTATTTAGTATCGCAGATATGAATATTTCAATTAACCTTTATTTAGTTTAATAATACAAGAAAATATCTTTGTAATATACTTTGTGCATTTAGCTACAAATCACGGCAACTTAAACAAGGAAACACGTTTTAATGACTAATTAACGTAGAGCTCGAATATTGCGTAAACAAAGTTAATTACATTACCAAAACCTTATTACCAGTTAAACGCAAAATTAAATTAACGCTGGGTCTATTCGCATATTAAATTAAATTCAAATTTAATTAAACTTAAAGAATTTCCAATGACGCGGCTGTATAAAATTATTACTTTTCATTGAACACGTATTTCCAAAAAAGAATTATAATGAAACACAATTGAAATGAATATGTTGACGTTTGTCATTCATCTTTTATTAATGACTCTTTATTCAATGGATTTTTTTTTGGCAATTTTACTTTATTTAAAAAATAAATAAATTTTCAACGATTTTGTTTAATTTGACAGCCGCGTTGATAAATAAAGTTAAATAGAATCAAATAATACCCAATTATATTTATTTTTTAATTATTTTTATAACGTTTTAATTAACTTAAATTCAAAATTAATTTTAAAGCTTATCGGTACGCAATAATAATCACAAAAGGTCATTGCATTCGTTAAAATGTTGTTACATTAAGTTTTCGTGCTTTAAAAGGATTAAAAGCCTTTATTTATCTTATAAAATCACTTGGGCGTCCCTCTGCCAGTCTGTCGCAAACATTTTTTACAAAAATTACGCTACGCAGAAATTTTAAATTTAGCACAATTTTAGATCTTCATAACATGCATCAATATTACTAAATATTATATTATAGATTTTACGAAAATTGCTATTTTTAATAAATCAATTTCACAGTTATTTTATTCTCTTTTCTTTTTTCTTTTTCTTTAATTATTTCAAAATAATTTAAAAAAAAACTCAATCGATTTATGCAATCGATTCAAAGTATCCAAATAGTAACTCAAATTTCATCAGTGTCGCTTAAGGTCGACAACCTCAATCTCGATAAATCGACGTCTTATAAAATCCATGATATCGTCATCTAATCTTGTCCCTTTTCAGCTTCCCGGCTTTACTTTTCCCAATCCGAAACTTCGCTCGTCATTTTTAAGTCTTCGACCGCTAATTGACCGGCCCTTCTCAAGTATGTACACATATATACACCCACACCGACATTGACACTGGTGTATATGTGTATACGTCGTGGAGCTTCGATCCAGTTATCGAGACTCGCGCGCGCGCGCGCGGCAAGCCAGACGTGAAATTAGAAACTTATCGAGATAAACGCCACGTTACCGAGAGAACGAGATGGAGAGATTGATAAAACTAGAGGATGCGCCACGAACGAATATCGGCTTCTAGTGTATGTGCACATACGTGTACGTATATATCCTCTTCTCTCTAAGGTTACTCTCACCACGCGTTATATAATTCAGTCCATAATTCACGGCGATGACTTCAACGCGGATGGAGGCGCCGAGAGGTAGAGAACGCCTGTAAATTAGCGCGACGGTCTATTAAGGGCTTGAATTACAGAGCGCGCGAACAGAGAGAGAGAGAGAGAGAAATGCACCTCTCGTGGGAGATGTCCTTTGACCGATAACGTACGTACTAGTACGCTAGCGATAGAGAGAGAGAGAGAGAGAGAGAGAGAGAGAGAGAGAGGGTTTATCGCTTCGCAGAAGCGCACGAGAGCGTACTTGCGTGATTTACTTTCTTGGGGAGCTCGCAATCGGAACTTCGCGCCGGGGCTTCGTTATGCGATTGCTCGCGCTCGCGCATATAAACGGCCGCCGCGGTGTCGTGTTTCGTACCTTTGTTATGCGTTTATCCTTTAACGGTTGAAACTAGCCTCGTTATGCCATTGTTTCCTGGGATCGTGTTTATGGATGCTTGAATGTGTAAGCGTATATATAGCCATAGGGCGCGCTGGAGTTCGCTTGTTTTTACCAGTTTCCAAGCGATACGATCGTAGTTTTCCCATGATAGAATGTTTGCGCTTATGATAATGACGACGCGATGCGCGTGGCTTTTGCCACCCGGTAAAGTAACTCTTTATCGCAATTTCACGAAGCTAGTTGTAAATATATTTTATGTGATTTTGTAATCACCAAGTTTAAATCGAATTTCAAACTATTATTATAAGAAAATTTTTATATTTACCGTGAATTAATTATTTCAAAACTTTAAGAAAAAAAAAAAAGAGTAAATATTTAGATTATAAATTATTAACCTTTATAAAATACAAAAAAAAAAAAAAAAAAAGATAATTACAACTTAAAGAGACTTTCGAGCTGAAAAGTAGCATAACTAAATAAATGGATTAAATCGACAAATTTTCATGATAAACAGTAATGCTCGTTAATAATTACATCAATCTCCATTGATTTCGTATACCGTTTAACTACTCGTGAAAAATTTATTAAAAAGCAAATGCGAAACGAAATTTGTTGCGTATACATAAAATAAAATGCGAAGCTTAACAAGTCCTCTTAAGAGTATTCTCCCAGGAAAACGTTTTTAAACTACACAAACTTTAATAAGCCCTAGCAGAAACTCCAACTTATACACAGCAGCGAATAGCAGCAGCAGCAGCAGCAGCGGCAGCAGCAACAGTAGCACGTTACCAGCAACAGCGGGTAAACTTTTAATGAACTTAGCACAACATCAATTTTTCCTCGAGAATCGTCTCTTTTATTATACCACCTGTACGTTACTCAGCCAACTGAATTATAATTTAACGCGATGTATTCAAGTTCATGAATTCTGTTCCTTATAAAATCACTGGCTCTTGCTTACGATACTCATTGATTTATTTTCCTCGGTAATTTGAAACCTACAATATACGTTAGTTTACATTTTTTTTGTGCATAATTTGAACAACGCGCAAAATTATTTTTCAGCGATGAGAGAAAAGAGAAAGAGAGAGAGAGTGCTGAGAGAGAGAGAGAGAGAGAGAGAGAAACAGAGAAAGAGAGAGAGAGAGAGAAGTTTCAATCTACCGCGCGATGGAAACTCGTTTCATAATGTTATAACTTGCCGAGCGCTCAAATAATTGCTAAATTTAATTAACCGCACCGAGTGAGAGAGAGAGAAAGAGAGAGAGAGAGAGGGGGGGGGGGGGAGAAGTCGAACACGGCGCTTCTCGTATAGATGATGCCGAAACTTTAAAAGCAGCCACCGACACGCGCGCGCGCGCGCACGTGCCCTCGTGTACTTGCAACAGCTTACGTACACCGTGCGGATTGGCTTTGCAAATTGTTCCCTTCCCGCCGAATTAATCCCGGCTTTGCAAGGCGCGCGACCGACCAACCCATGTGATTTCTTCACTCGGTGTCTTCATTCTCTTTGACATGTTCATGACGATATCTTATTCAACATCGATCGAAGCGGTACCAACGAGAACCTACTCCGAATGCAAGATGTTGAAAGAATTTATATAAATAACGAATATATAAATAATATCGAAGTAATTTAGTTTGCCATCCCTTTGATTATTTTTTACGTTTCAATATTAAAACAAGTAAAAAATGTATAAACGTTAATTATAACTATATAATACATATAATTGACAAAGAAAATAATATTTTTTTTTTAAAATAAAAATTGTGAAAATCGGAACGAGACCAGGTTAAATAACAGTTCTTTTCTTCTTTTTCTATTATTCTTTTTTTTTTTTCAAGTTCCCTAATGTTTTAATGAAATACTTCGATCGTGACACGGAGAGTATGGCCATAAAAGAATGTACTTTAACGTACTTTGAAGGATACTCGTTTTATACTATTAATATTATAAAATAATTCGCATTATCATAAAAGCTTAAAAAAAAAAAAAAAAAAAAATGAAAAAAGAGTCTCTGCCGCTGTAATATCATCGATAAAGAATCCTGATAATGAATATTAATTTTATTCTAGTTTTAAAAAATTATTAAAAATTATTTTAACCTATATTAACGTTAAAATATATTAAAGCCTTACAATATTATTAAATTTGAAATAAAAATTTTTTTGTGAAAAATAGTTTTTTGAAAAATATGTTCAGAAGAACTTGAGGCATTAAATTGACTTTTAAACTCTTTTATAAACTATTGAAGAGAACAATCGACGATATAAAAAAATATGTAATTATTATAAGCAATTTGCATATTTAAAATTTATAATAACAAAAATCCTAACGAATTAGCTGAGAAGTAGGTAATTAGAAATTAAACTTGGACAAAATGTCTAAGTCAAAGGTTATGTATTTAATTCTAATATATATAAGTATACCATTGTTGTATAAGTTAACGTCAAACTATTTCGTTTCAAAATTTAACGGTACCTCAAGATACGCCTTCGAAATTTATTCCCGGTAAAATTGAAGAAAAATAAGCGCATCCATTATCTAAAACTCGCGAACGGGCGAGCGCAGGTTCACCTCAAAAACATAAATAGAGATAAAGCTAAGCAAAAATATGCGCGGCCAAATAAACTCCCTCTTTCTCTCTAGATCTCACGAGTGCCGGAACATAAACCGCAAGTACGCTTCGCTTGATCTTTATACCTGAATATATACATGTATATATTTATATGTATACTCATATGTAGATAGCGTAAAAAGAGAGAACATTTTATTTGTCGAAGAACAATATGCATTCGTAATATATGGGTGTGTGCATACATAATAAGCAACGAGCGCGTGGTTAAATATACTGCAGAGAATCGGTTAGCTCATATTCTCTCTGTCTCTCTCTCTCTCTGTCTCTCTCTCACTCCCTCAAGAAAGAGATAGAAAGACCGACCGGGCAATATTCTTGACATGAAGAGGTCCTCGTACAAACTATGTTTTTCGTATTATCAAAGCTCGCTAAACTTCGTCGTTAAAATCAAGGAGGAAGAATGAATGAGGAAAAGGATACGAAAGGGACATTTAATATATTTCTGGGAAACTTCAGTCGGTATGTAAGTAGGCAAAAGATGCGGAAAATGTAATCATTTCTTACGCGCAAGGAATGGGCAGTGATCGTGCACGGGTTACCGTTGAGTAGAAAAGACGGAGTGCGAGGATAACGAATTACCAAAAAGAAATTTTCGTGAATTTTACTACGCGAATCTGCGAGTTTTTAAATAAGTGAACAAGTCGCCGCTTTGATGTACTATATTCGATTCAGTAAATTTTTTTAATGAAGAGAAAAGAATCTTAGTATTTATAAAGCAGAGAATCTTGGTATACTGTAAACAGTTTAGAGTAAAAACAAAAAGCTTTTTATTATAGGTAAAATTGCAATTTATGTTGCGATAAGGGGAAAAATTAGCAGCTGAATATTTTGTAAATTTTTATAATTAATCTATAAAAATATTCATTGTTCGTAGTAATGGGGAATTTATTGATTCGGAAATATATTCTTGCAGTATTTTACTTTTTATAAAGTCCAAGAATGAATAGATTATTTTTAAAACTAGTTTTTTTTAATTTAATTAAATTATTAATTAACATTTTAATATTAAATAATACTTTCCTAATTTGAAATTTAACTTTTTGATGTAAAAAACTAAAAATTAACAAATTATTAATGAATTATATATATATATATAATGACGGAGTATTAAAAGAAATTTTATTTAGCATTAACTAAGCAATTATATTAAATCGTAATTCTGTTAAAATACTTTAATTACAGCGCGTACACATTACAACTTTCATTAAAATTATTAATTAAGCAAGATCCATATATAATATTAATTTTATTTATTAAAAATTATGATAAGAAGGTATCCATAATGTACATAAGTAATTATAATTTTATTTTTATAAAATAAATCATTTGTAATTTTTTTTCTCAAATGTATAATAAATAAAATTATTAAATGATTAACAAGAATAAATTATTACAGTTATTACCTAAAATAAATCTAAGGCTTTTATGATTTCTTAAAAAAAAAAAAAAAAAAGTCATCATAATAATCGCTGACTAATGAATTACTTAGCCAAATTTTTTAACAGCCGAAAATTAGTGAAACTAGAGCTATGTATTTATTCTTCCTAATATTTTTTTCGTAAAAAGATTTAAGATTATGATAAAAATCACATAAAAATTATCATTGAATTATAAAAGTAGCATTTAATTGCTTAAATATTAGGCTTGAACAAAGAACAAGTTCTTTTTTAATACAAAATAAATAACGCCAATTATAATTCTTTATAATCGACTTTTGTAACGTAAACTGTCAAATTGTAATTTTTTTAAATAATATGCATACACAATATATTGACGAACAGTTCTTAGATAGAATAAAAAAAGAAATAAAACTTTCTTATTATCTAGGAAAACTTGACTGGACCGCATCGAAGCCTAACCTTGCGTTAGCGAATGCTGCAGGGACTTTTCACGCAATTTGCGGTAGCAAACTTTGGTAAACCGCACAAAAGTATCCTCGTTCTCTTTTGCTTTTGGACAAACAGTTACGTGCACAAATGCGCGTTTACACACATATAAGCTTACAGTGCACAAACACAGAAACGTTGTTGATTCGATAGAGGCGAAAAATCAGTGATAAACGTTTCAAAGAAAGCAACGAAATCCCATTACTTTTCTCGGCAACGCCTTTAGAAAAGTTTCATGAGGCGCTTGTTAGCGACGACTTTTACAGAAAAATCGTCGTATTTGATAAAATGAGATAAGATGAGTCGCGTGGATTTTATCTTTGCCGATTGAACGATTGTGGTGAAAAGTTTTAAAAAAATCGACGAGGTTCGGTTAATTTATTTACAATGTGCTTAAATAATCACTAAATATAGTTGATTTAATGACATTTTTTTTTGCTCGTATCCTTAGATTAAAATGATTAATCATAGCATTTAGTGAATAATTTATTCTAAAAATTTTTAATTACTTAACATAGCCTTATTTTATTTGTTATGAAACGACACATTTTTTTTTTTTTTTTTAATTAAAAATTTAATTTAAAAAGTAAATCTGCATTAATTATATAATTTTTAAAATTGGTGCGTAATAATTACATGAAAAAAATTTTATCTTTGAAACATTTTTTGTAAAAAAAAAAAGCCGACGACGAATGTGTGTTTGGATAAGTACTGTTTTTTGAAAGCAAATAAAAAAATTTACTCGGAACCGGCAATGTAATTTTAGAAAAATTTACACTTTTTAATGAAATCTCATACGCGTCTTTCGTGCCTTTTTACAAAATAAGGTAATCCTTTTTTTTTTTTTTTTTTTTTTTGCTTTTTGTAGACTTTTATACTATTACGCATCTGTAATTCTGTCAAATAAAAATGAATATAAAATTTAGCTTCTTTTTTGATGCTCGGCTATTTTAAACTATTTTTATCAAATTTTTAAAATTTAACAATGTAATTCTGTATGTAATTCGGGATAAAATTAAATTTCTTTAATAAAGAAACGTAAAATTTTTTACGCGAAATGACATTTCTGTTTTTCATATTTTATTCTTAAACAGAAAATGCAATTTTCGTAATTTTAAATTAAATAAAAAATTCGTTAAAAATGAATGGATTTTTCTCGAGAATTTTATATGATACTAATGAATTTTATATTTAAAATAATAAATTAACATTGAATCATAAAATCACCAATTACAAATTTATTATTATACGGATTGTCCTCGCGTGAAATTTTTGCAAAGCAAATGAAAAAATTTAAAAAAAATTCATTCATCGTTACCCAACAACGTCAAATGTTTTATGGAAGCATAAGCTAACTTAAATAACGATAAAAATTATTTTCTTTTTAGTAAATAACCAACGCTTATTTATCTTTTTTTCACAATTAAAACATGAAATGAATTAACAGAAAAAAAACGAGAGAGAGAGAGAGAGACAATCGAAAATCTCCATGAATGTTCTTGAGGATCCTTTATATAAACATCCACGGCATTTCTCCGTGGCGCTTTGTTTGTCGCGCGATATTAGCTCGGGGGTTAGCCGGCATCGTTCCGCAACGAGTTTGTCGCTGCGGGTTGCGCGAGATATTGCTTTCGCTGCGTGGAGAGATAAACCCCCGCTTCCTCCGACGGAGGGTTAATGTTTGTCGCGCTCGTCCGCGAAGAAAAGCTTTTCCTCTCTCACCGCGTTGTTATAACGCGCCACCTGAGAGTGACGACTCTCTCTCTCTCTCTCTCTCTCTCTCTCTTTTTCTCTTCCTTCCTTTAGTTGCATCGATCTTACCCACACGTTCTGTAACGACGAGGACATATCCTCTTTCTCTCAGCCTGTGATTTACGACCAGAAACTTTGGCGGGTTTCTTGGACGATTTAAAAAGTGCCCTTTGTTTTGCGCTTAATCTTTCGGTTTTTAAATTTACGCCCTCGGGTGAAATTATTTCGATGTTTGTTGAATTTGGAATCACTTTTTTTTTTTTCTTATTTTACGATTCTTTAATGAATAAAATTATCCTTTTGACATTAGTCGGTTGCATTGTTAAAAGTATATATATCTTAAAAAAAGTAAAGAAAAGATTTTAGTTTGAAATAATTTAATATAAAATTAAATTTATATATCACACGTTTTTCATGATATACAAGAACTTCATATACCAGAGATGAATTCGTTAATTTTATTTTATTATTTATTATTTTTTTTTTAACCTTTCGAAACAGCGAAGACGGACTAGAACAAGTGACGATTCTTTTGTTACTTTTGATATAATAGTTATTTTTAACTCTTATATTTTTCATGCGGCAGAATCTGCGCGCTGCGCGTGCTTTATACCACTTGTAAAACGTGTGCGTAAGTGCACTTAAAAAGTTTTTTCTACCATGCACTTTGACATTATATTTTTATCCATGCATCACGACCTATTTTCCATTCACTTCGTGGCGATATCAAGTGCATAGAAAAAAAAAGGAGAGAAAGAAAGAGGGACAGAAAGAGAGGGAAAGAAGAGAAACAATAACCTTTAAATTTATACCGCTTCCATTGTCAATCGGGAAAACAACGAAATACATTGTTACGATAGAAAAATGAAAAGAAAATTGAAGGGAAGAAAAAGAAGAATTGAACAACGCGCGTGACAAAAATAACGAATTTTTTTTTTTTTTCTCTTTCGAGAATTCGGAAAAGGAATTCCTCATCCCGAGTGAAAATACGTTTTTAGTAGAGCGATGAAGAAACCAAAACAAGACACGAAAGGGATGAAGATTAACGTAAGAAGCCGTGAGCGTGTAGTCTGTTCTGACAGCAGCGTCTGAGTACCTGCACTTAATCGTTTTTTTCTTATTATTCTTTTTCTTCCCCTTCTTCTATTTCGTCTTTTTTTTCTCGCAGCAATGCGCGCAAGTGCACGCCACATCGGAGAGCCACTTGCCCGAGTGAGAGGGACACTTTTGCACACCGTGCGCTCTCTCCCCCCTCTCTCTCTCTCTCTTTCTTTCTTCTCCTTTCTCTTTTTTCCGCGAGACTTGAAAATGCACAGCTCCATTGGTGGATTTAAATTTTTACTCTTCCAGTGTGTGATACAGCTGAATGACGCTTTTAAGAAATTTAAAAACGTATCTTACTTTTATTTTTTTTTATTTTTTTTTTTTCCAAAAAAATTTAAATCATATTTAAATTTTCGGGTGGCTTCTTATTTTATTTTCTTAATATTAAATAATAAAATTACTTGAAGCTTTAACGAATACTATTTGAGTTACAATTTTACGTCAAAATAGGTTTTAACGAATTCTTCATGTAGATAATTATAGATCGGTAACCGATTTATAATTACAAGAAAAGCGAAACGAAACGATTTAATCAGAGATACGTGAGCAAGGGCTCAAAACACATTTTCCTTTAACGTACGAACAAGATTAAGGGGTAGAATTGGAATTCACGTAACGCAACGATGAAATTGCAATTAACTTTTCGAGCTTGTAACTACAACGTGTATCGGAATTAGAGAAAAAAAATTAATAAGATCGAAAGAACAAAATTCTTTATCTTCTTATCCTTTCATCCGTTCTTCCATATCTATTTTCGATGTTTCGATATTGATTTATTTCTATTATTCCTTTACTCAAATATAAACTTTGATAATTCCTTTTCACTTCTGTTATTTAATTTTATCAGCTTTTAAGAACTTTCTACTTTTCTCGATTATTACGTGGTATATTAAATCCAACAATAAGAAAGGTTAAATAGTTTTTTTTTTCTCTAAAATATTCTTTCAATTGAGAAATTATTTAAAAACGTTATAAATGTCTTAAAAAACATAACGATAAACGTGTAACAACGTGCCTTTAGGCTTGTTAATACCTGGACTATAGAAATTTTCAACGCTCGTTTGGCACAAATCGATTTCATGCGGTCACGCACCGAACCTGTACACCCATATCTTTCACGTGACCCATCATCCTCACTCATCACAATGGATAAGCTTGCGCAACGATCCAGCAAAGGACGCACACTCCCTCACTTTCTTTTGACATTTTTTTGTTCCTCATCTCTTCGTCGCGCTTAATCTCAACGTAGTGTCCTTGGTAAGAGAGAGAGAGAGAGAGAGAGAGAGAGAGAGAAAGGCTGAAAAGTGGCAACGGTGCGAGAACGCGGAAGAGGAAAAATCCGGAAGAATAAGTTGAAGGCAGAGGGTGGAAGGAGAGGGCGGGATCTTGGAGGGCCGTGAGCTTGCCCGAGTTGAGATCCTGAGAGAAGCTTCCTTCCGGACAGGTATTGTGTGCAGAGCGGCCGACGGGTATGGCTCTATACCGCGCTCGGCCTTTTACTTTATAAAAAAGAAGCGGCTTCGTCCGTTCTTTCCTTGCGGCTTTGCCTACTTTGTGACCCGTTTTACCTCATCTTTGACTTTTTTCTCTTTATCCTACTATCCCTTTTCTCTCATTCTTCTTTTTAACTTTCATTTGTTTTTTCCTTTTTCTCTCCCTCCCTCTCTCTTTCTCTCTCTTTTTTTCTTCTCTCTTTTATCTTGTAGCTAGAGTTTCCATGCAGGTAACCTCTCCTGCGCGGTCTCAATTAAATTTTTTCTCCTTTTGCGGTAGCTTGAAATTTCGGCTTTTGTTCCTTTGTATCGCCAAGTCGCGCGGAGAGAGGAAAGATTGATGGGCAAAGTTATTAAGATTTATTTAGCGTTAATATAAAGCAAAAAAAAAAAATTGGAGACTGTAAGAGCGATGACTTGACTTTCTTAGAAAGTCACGTTTGAATTTGCATGAAGATTAAACGGTTCCGGCTTAATTGAGCCTTTAATTATTCATCTTGTTAACCAAGCGAATATATTCAACTGCTCGATAATGATTTCCCTTACTTATTCTTTCAGAGATAAGCTGCTTAATTTATTTATATACGTTTTGTTTGATTGTACAATTGTTTTAAATGATGAAGTAAATAAACAATTTAAAGCAATTTTTTATACATAGCTTATAAATCATACAACAATAGTTAGCCTAAAATACATCGCAACAACAGTAAATTTAAACTATGTAGACTTCATTTATACTTTCAAAACACAATTCACCGTACATTGAGAGAAGAATGACTTCTCTGCTAATTCGCATATTTACTCAACAAACTTTGATAATAATAAAAACAAATGATCAATTAAAAGTTTTGCCAACGAGAAACTTTTAAAATAGCACCATCAGCTTAACCTTTATCCGAATGATGGAAATTCAATTCGTGATTCAAAACATTAAAAAAAAAAAGAAAAAAAAAGAAAAAAACCGCTCAGATTTAAAAAAAACAAAAATAAAAATTTAAATTAGTCACGCTCGACGAATGAAATTTTTTATTCCATCATTTCATTTTACATCTTGACTATACGCATAACACGTATACTCGTATATTACTACACAAATCTAGGCTTTCATCAAAAAGTCGCGCGACAGATTTCCCAAGTGGACTAGCTTACGCAGAGAGATGACGTTGCGCGAAATTCAGTTCGGTTATTTCTTTTTGCATTTTTAACCGCGCATTACCGTCGCACCGAGATGCACGTAAAGTAGAACGAAGTAAAACGAGTTTGCGTATAAAGATTGTGTAAAAATAATAGGTAACAATAACGAGGATTATCGTCTTGTTCTTTCGTCTCTCCGCGTTAACGCGAGTCTTCGCCTCAGCTTTACGACGTCGTCATCGAGGGTCGGGTTATTACATCGGTCGAGTTTACGTTACGGCAAAATTTCGCGCGCTAAATATTACACAGTGTCCACTTTTCCTTGCCTTTATCGAACGAAATGTGCATTATTTCTTTGAGCTTCGGCGAACGACGATACCGGGAGAAAACGACCAGCGTGGATATAGAAAACGAGAGAAAGACCGGAGATTGAAAAGCGCGCATAACTTCCACGCGATTATCTAGTCATTTTATTAACCGACGAAAAAAAAAATCATCGGAGAAGTAGAATATAGAATAATGTTCGCTGAGTAGAAACATTGTGTAATAATTGTTAAAAAAAAAAACGTGCGGGAAGGATTAATTACCTTTGCGTTATTCCTTCTGACTACACTTTTAAAGGATTTATTCATTGACACAATGTACTTTACGAATTTGATTATCCTTTGAAAAAAAATTTATATATTTACACGACTGCTAATTAAAACGATATAACTAAAAATTAAAACCTTTGAAAAAATAGCTATTTCTTTATCTAAACGTACTCTACGTGAATATATAGTATTTTGATAATGAAGTGGATTAAGACTTGTAAAAAGAAAATAAATCAAGGAAACGGATATAATTTGTTGAGTATTATTTTTTTTAAATTTTTTTCAACTTTGATATGTTCGAAAGTAATTGTGTTACATTTAAAACCTAAAATAAATGTTTTATAATATAAATGAGTTAATTTTCTTATCAATGAAGCTTTTATAGTAATTAAATAACAAATCACGTCAAATCATCAATTTTAAATTTAACAATGGTAATCAATAATTTCCAATTTTCCAAAGATGCCCATTAACATGACGCTTCATATTGAAAACAAATAAAGATAGAAATAAACATTTATAAAAAAAAAGACAAAAAAAAAATAATGAAACAAGTAGGAAGGCGACATTCAGACAGTGAGAAATTCAAAAGTATTTATTTGTCGTTGACTTGCTGTCAGTGGGGCGCAACGTGAATCGCTCGTGGCAATTCAACCATGCAAATTGATTTTCGAGCACTGATTTATATTCCAAACTCTTTTGAATTTCTATATATTTATTTAAAATTCAACGGTAGACGATTATGTTAATCGACTCGATTTATTATTGAAAAAGAAAAAATAAAAAATAAAAAAATAAAAAAATAAAAAAAAAAAAAAAAAGAAAAAATTGAATGCATTGTGAACGATTGAAATCAATTTTAACATACATAACGATCGGTTTACATATAAAATCACCTTTTTTTCCCCATCTAACGAGTAAAATCAATCGACAATTTTTTCCTATAACAAGAGAACGATTAAATATAGCTCGATGCGTCAATAAAAATGTGACGAAAATTTTAGTACGAAGATGACAATAAGAATTAGGAATCAGGAAAAATAAAGTTAATAATAATAAAATAAGAAAAGCATGACAATTAGTGTACGCTACAACACAAGTTCATCGGCATAAGAGAAAAAGAGAAACTCGGCATTCGACTCGGCTCGAGTTAAGAGTCCACGAAGAGATGCGAAAAGGGAGAAGTGTAAAAGCCAGAGAAGAGATTGGAGAAATAATTGGAGAAATAAGGCGAGGACGGGGATTCGCGCGCACATCCTTATCTCCAGGATATCTCCAGAGCCAGTCTCGCATCATTCGCTCGGGTGAAAACTTTCTTCGGCCTGAATTAACTCGCCTTGGTTTAAAATACACTCGCGCGAAAAAAAATCACCCCGTGATCAGGAAGAGAAATATAAGATGAATAAGAAGAGAGACGGGGAATAGAATGGGTAAGGAAAAGAACGATACAATGTAAGAAAGAAAAACATTTCGAGCTTATTACTATATGCATACTACTGTCGAAGATCGCAACTCTGTAATTATCTACTTTTTTTGGCTTTATACATTTTCAACTTTTTGGCCGAGCTTAATCTTACTTTTAACGTTACTTTATTTTAACGTTCGCTCGTCTATTTTTAACGTTTTTAGTTTCGTTGCGCATTTATTTTATCTTTGTTTTTTTTTTTGCCGTATCTAGTGACGATTGTTTCTTTTTTTTTTTCTTTTAACGAAAAAAACTTTTGTTTATAAAAATACGTCGTCGTAACGATAATGAATAATATGAAAATTTTTGAGATAAAAATTATCGCGTATTATTGTTCTGAAAATAATTACGTTGTCGTTGTAAAACTTTACAGAGTGTGAAAATTGCATATACCACGATTTAAAAAACAAATTTAATTGTTTTTCATTTTACTTTATAATAAACTTTATATTTACACAAAAAATTTTCATTTATAATTTAACTTCAATCGTACAATCGAAGCATCGTTATTTTTAACTCTTAGCATTTCTTTTATTTTTCGAATTTTTTTACAAAAATACATCTTTATCAAAAATGTCGACGTCGCTTCCTTTATTTATTTCAAAGTACATAATTTTTTTTCTGACACGTGACCCTTTGTCGCTCTTAATTTTCTTTCGTTCTTCTTTGCAGCTGATATAGTAGTAGAGTACCGCGCGAACGTAAATTTTTCGGGAAAGAACTTCACCTACAGCTCGATCCATTTTCGCTTTTCCGAAGCGGATTGTAATTCATTTTCACAACCGCGTTGGGACCAAACCGTCCAAATAAACTACGGTTATATACACCTCCTCTCCTCCGGTGTCTAGGATTTCGAGTATCGACTTTGCGCATTTTACTTTACGAGCTTTGAAAAATCGCCGCTTTTTGCGGAGGACAATTTTTGTTATATTTTAGCAAATCGTTATTATCAAAATATTCCTTTTAATTTGTTTTTGTTTTTTATAAATTTATTTTATAATTAAAATTTAATAATTTATTTGTTGCGTTAAACGCATACCTTTTTATCACAATTCCTATCAACCATTTAAATAAGTTATCGAAGTGCAAAGTCTAGCGGTTCACGAATATTGGCAAATAAAATATTCTTTCTCCGAAACGGATCGCTGGCGCGTACATTGATAATAACAAACAGTCGAATACATAAAAACGGTTATATCCGCGTAAACAGCAAAAGTAATAAAACGAAAGTTCAACGCTGAGAACCGATATTCTCTCGATATGAATACTTTAATGAATAAGTTAACTAAAATAAGCATTGACTTTCAAATTAGAGTTAAATCCGACTAATGAATATTCCAGAATCGGCAAATCTAGCACTCGTTAGATAGCGAACTGCTTTTGCTACTTTACTCCAAACTTCGCGATAATTGAATTAAATTACGCGCTTGTAAAAGCTCGCTGCAGCGAGCCGTCTTATCGACTCGCGCAAGCCACCCACATTCTCGATTACCGTTTTCGAACATATTCTCTTCTAAGATGGTAAAGAGGAAAAATCTCTATTTGTACGTGTGTGCCTCTATTTTCCTTTTTCTTTCTCTCTTTTTTTTTCTAGATACGAGGTTAAGATACTAAAATGACGGCAAACAAAGTCGATCTCAAATTTTCCTCTCTCGATCTCTATTAAAGCCACTTACGCTCTCTCTCCCTCTCTCTCTCTCTCTCTCTCTCTCTCTTTCTCTTTCATTCTATCTCCGTCTCCATCTCGAGAGAAATTTTTCTCTCGACTCCGCTTTGTCGGCACGTTCGCGCACTAACGGAAAAGGAAGGGGAGGTGAAAAACCGCCGGAAAGCAGCTCAAAGCGCTTGCCATTTCCGATGGCGATTGAAAGACGTCGTCGTGTAGCTCTCCCCTCTCGTCCCCCCTCTTACGTTTCGATACACAAAGAACTTTCGCGCGTGCATTGCTCATCGATGGGCACAAGCCGAAGTAGAAGTAGGAAGAGAGAAATAAAAATATTTATGGTAAGACGAGGACAACGGCAAGTATTGTATTTGGTATGTATCGTGTCGCATAGATGTCGATGTTTGGTAAATGTGACTCATTTATCGTAGTCAAAGTATAAGTTCGGTTTGAACTAAATTTTCCTTATTTTTCGATGATATAATATATACTTTTTGAATGTATAGAATCGGTCGTTGTAGTTTTATCGATTTAGTTTATAATATAGTACGTTTACAATTCTTGGCAATTAGAAATTTTATAAATTACAACTGAAAAATATTATACAAATTTAAAAACTTACCAATTTCAGCGTTTGTGGTCAACTCGCAGATCACTTCAAAGCTGAAATTGAAAAAAAAAAAAAAAAAAAAAAAAAAAAAAAAAAAAAAAAAACAAGTTTTAATTAAATTAAACAAGCAGTATGTATTGTTTTGAATAATGTTTATTATTTATATTTCATGCAATTTTATCATAAACTTGAATTAATTACAAATTTTCAATTGCTGAGTAATTTAAAAAGGACATAAATTAAGACGACTTTTAATATTTTTTTAACATATTTGTTTTAAACGAACTTAATAAAGTTATAAGACTTTTCAAAAAAAAAAAAAAAAAAAAAAAAAAAAAAAAAAAAAAAAAAAAAAAAAAAAAAAAAAAAAAAAAAAAAAAAAAAAAAAAAAAAGAAGAGAATTTCGTTTTAAAGTTTAAAAATCAATTTTCAACTTAAACTCCTCGGCGTGACTTACTTTATGCACTTTAAAATTTATAAGCGTAACTGTTACCGCGAGCGTTTTCACTTGTTGACATATAAACGGCGTTCTTTAAACCGTGCGTTAAAAAACAAATAGCTTAAAAAACGGTCGCAAGACACACATGAAAAATGAATTCTCATTTTTGATTCTTACAGCGTTACATATAGCCCACTGCATGATTATAAATTATCTTTTACTTTCTCTCCTCTCTTATACTTTATCTTTCTTTGCTCGTTCTCCCATTTACTTGCTTTAATCACACGGCGTCTGAAAATACGCGAACCACACGGGAATCACCGTACGGCAAAATAATCCAAGTCAAAGGGTTTCGCGTTTATATAAGTCAAAGTAGCTTCCGGTGTGTATAAACGCGTGCGCGCGTGTGTGTGCACTAATACATTCAGGAGTTGATTAGACGTACACGAGGGTATCGCATCGGAACAACAGCAAACGGCCAACGTTTCGTTCTCGACCTTAGAGAAAGATACAACGCTAAAATAGAAAATGACCAAGGCTGACTCTGCCGTCGGCCGATGTGTACACACACTGCGTGTCCGGCATTTTGTTTACCGCGTGAAGCTACTCTCTCTCTCTCTCTCTCTCTCTCTTTTGCTTTCAATCTTTAATTTTTTTTTCTTTCAATCCTGTATCTCCCATGTGTCTTGGATCTTCTTTTCTTCTCTTCTTTCGTCTCTCTTTGCGCACCACTAATCTCTCGTCTTGCCTCCTTGTCCCCTGTCATTGTTTACTGTTGTTTGAAAAAGCTGTTTATTTATCTTTCGTACCGCGTTACCATCTTCTTCTGTATCTTTATCGTATCTCCTTTCACCTTTATACATGCCCCTTTATTTCCACCCTTGCGTGTCGTCGTTATCCGCTCTTGCTACAAATTTTTTCCTTCTTCACTCATTCTCTTTGCCTCCCTCTCTCGTCTTTTGGCCCGAAACCCGTGTCTGACCGTTCCCGCACTCGTTCTACTCGCCCATTAATTTTCTCGGCTCTCCTTATTTATCCGCGCGTCTGCGATATATTTCCGCTACCTTCTACCGGAGTTGTGTGTATATTTACACAAAGTACACAAAGCTAGGGTTACACACGTAGAACGAAAAAAAAAAGAAAGAAAAAAAAAAGAGAAAAGACAGTCGAGAGGTGAAACGACAGTCGCGGACTCGAGAGAAATATAGAAAGGAAAAAAGGTAGTTCGTGGAAAGAAGACGATGATTAAGTGCAGCCGAGACGTGTCGCTGAAAGGGCGAAGAAGCGAGAAACGGAAGAAGAAAGGAGCTTTACTCGGACTTTGAGATTTTCTCTTTCTCCGGTTCCCAGAGAAAGAGAAGAAGTGGATTAGCTTGAATATAACAAAGTGACTGAGCGCCGCCTGTAACTTGTCGGTGCTACGCCCCGCTGTGTTCTCACTCCCTACTGTCGTTGCTTTGTAAAAGTGAATTATTAGATTTAAGTGTATATTCTATTTTGTCTTGCATTGAAATTACATTAATGAACCTATTGGATGTACACATTTGCAGGAATGAAGCTTCAAACAATGATTCAACTTCCTTTGCGAAGCTTTCACGTACTTTTTTTTTAACGATTCTTTATACGTATATACATACTTTTTTTTTTTTTTTAATACATTTTTAAATCTGAATTTACAAATTGTATCTTTATGTAAAGCTCTGAATATTATTAAATTTTTAATCGATTACTTTTTCTGAACTCGCTTTTGTATACAACAAAAATAAATAAAGGAATTGATAAGAACGAAAAAATTTCAATAATTTTTAGCCAACGTAAATAGATAGTTTTAAATGAATGAAAAATTTCTTATTTTTATCAAACAATCGAATTCGAAAGTATAGTAATGGTTTCAAATAAGATTTTTCTAGATTTTTCTTATTTTCTCGAATAATGAATTCGAGAGATTTATAAAAGAGGAAAAATAAATCTACGACTTTTCCTCTACGTAAAAAGTTCAATGATTGCAATGGGTATTTTTACATCGGTCGGAGTAAAAACAACGAAAATAGTGTCGTCGCAGCGGAAAATCAATCTTTACGGTTCTTTAGGAAAGAAATGGCTTTATTTCATTTAAAGAAAAATTCTATATTGAAAATTTTATTCGCAATATATTTTCCCTTTTTTTCGTTGCGAAAAAAAATGGGTGATAAATAAGCGTATTCTATCGATAAGTTACATTACAATAATATGATAATAAAAGTATATTTCTTTATTAAAAAAAAAATAAATAAATAAATAAATAAATAAATAAAAAAGAAAATAAATAATCCAAAATATAAAAATAACGTTTGCAATGTCTGTGCGCGTAAAAAACTATGCAAAAGGACATGCATGCCTGTGCACACGAGTATTAAAAGAGTAGGAGAGGGACAGTCGCTATACGCGAGGCGCAAATACAGCATACTCGGATACGAGAGAGAAAAGGAAAGAGAAAGAGAAAGGGAGAGAGAGAGAGAGAGAGAGAGAGAGAGAGAGAGAGAGAGAGAGAGAGAGAGAGAGAGAGAGAGAGAGAGAGAGAGAAAACGTGAAGAAACGTCGTCGCGAGGGTAGAAGAGGATAAGTGGCCGTGAATTGAATATTCAAACGGTATAGAGCGGTATGCATTCGGGCCGAATTAAAATTCAGAGACGACCAGGGGGTCAAAAGCGCTTGGCCTGCGCGAAAATTGGTACCCGACTACGACGACGACGACGACGACGACGATTGCGACGTCGACGAGAGCCAACGTCATATTTTCCCCCGCGACACACACAGTCACACGCATACACACATACATACATACATACATACACAACCCGCACACGGGACTTTATTCTCGGCTTCTCGGTATAAACGATGCGGGTCACGTGCACCTCGCCAGATATATTTATTATGGCAATTTGCAAAAATTTGCATTGAAAAATCGGAACTTTTTCTTCCTCTCTCTTTCTCTCGAGCCGAAATAAAAGCGCGGATTAATTCAAACCGTGCCGGTTGAGTACTATTTATTATACACGCGTGGTAATCGGCTCTACTCGCGCGTGAGTTAAGCAGATTGATCGAGCTTTCTATATCAACGCGCGCGCGCGCGTGCGTGTGTGTGTGTGTGTGTGCGGGTGTGTATGCGTGTATCGTGGAATCGTTGAATGCTCGTGTTTTACCCGTAATAACGTTATAATTTGTAAGATTAATGTTACGAATACATTGCGTCAAAAAATGGTCGCTTAAGTTTAATGACAAGCATTTAAGGGTTTATCAAATATGGATGTCTTTAATTTGCATGCATTTATCATTATTGAACGAACGATATGCAATGATAATAATTCGAGTTATTAATTAATCCACGAAATTAATAACCTCTTTTTTTTTTTTATATAATATTGGGTTTACGTTCGAAAAATTAGCCAAAAACAATTTTTCGGTTTAAAATATGAAAGAGAAAAATAATAGTTTTTGAACATTTATATCTCATATATATTTTAAAGTAGAGCGCGTGTGACAAAATGCTGAATAATGTATTTTGTCGTGCTTTTTCGTAACGGTACAAAAATTTACATTAGGAATTTTTATTAGTTTTACTGCTTTATTATTAAATTTTCTCTTGAATAATATAGAAATTTTTTTTCACGGCTATTGAAATAAAAGTCGAAAATTAAATTGAATTTAAACAAAAAATACTTAAGTTTTGATACAAAATGATTCATCTAAAAAATAAATTTGGTAATTTATCTTCATTAAAAAGATTAAAAATTATACAATGACAAAAAGAAAAGGTTAGTTAAATAAATATTCATAAAAATCTAGCATCGAAAATAAAAAGAAACGGGACGCGTATAAGCTGACACACGTGGCAAACCGGAGAAAAAGATGTTCGAGGTATGCGCGTAAGTCCCCGATAATTGAAATTCGCTCGGAGGCGCATCTTGAACGCAAACGGTGCCGTTTCTCACTCAACGTAGTTTAAACACGAGGCGTGACTAACGAACGACACCGCGGACTTTGGAGCTTGGATATATTCTAGCGTAACTAATGGCTTTGTTTCTCTTTCTCTCTCTCTCTCTCTCACCCTTTATTAGTCTCTTACGTTTGCGCGCTCCCTCTCTCTCTCTCTCTCTCTCTCGCTCCTTTGTGCCAACGATAAGTACCGCCGCGGGGTAACGCGCCGAGTGCGGGGACTATTCGATTAGTTGCGATACTGCTGTCTTACATTAATATTTGTTTCTTCATAATTCAACTTGTTGAATTACAATTGAAATTGATTATTGATTAAGGACGTTTTACCTTATTAAAATTTGACTTTTTTCGATAGTTCGATACTATTTTCGATTAATATTGCTTTTTCATTTAATTTTTATTAAATAAAGTAAAATTTACATTCAACATAATGATGTAATTAATGCTGCACGTTTGCCCAATCGTATGTAGACTGTTACTACTAATTGCATCGTACCAATACAAATAAATATATCGAAGCTTAGCTTCAAAAATATGAATTTTTTTCATTATTCAACAATTAAATATCAATTAAATTAATTGCAAGTATTTATTGATTAATTCAATATGAATTCAACAAAAATTTGTTTCTATTTCAAAGGAAAATGACAGATAATTACATTAGAGTGATGTAATGCAATATTTAATGTCCGATAAAAATGTGAATATTACTAATGAATTAATTACTGCAAGTTAATAATGTCATCATATTACGTTTTATAAATTCAGTATATATTCTGCATATTCGTTATTTCGAATATTACCAGTGCTACGAAAATATACAAATTTTAAACTATTAAGAAATTATAAATATATTGATTATATTTAAATACAATCGTACTCAAAATTTAAAATAGAAATAGACAGCCTTTTTGAAAAAAAAAAAAAAAACAATGTTTATCACCTCGTCGAGCGTCTGAAAATCAATAGCGTCAGTGAGAGAAAAAGTAAACTTAATAAAAAAAAAAAAAAATCGATAATCGTAAGTAATATAAAAAGAAAAAGAAAAAAAAGTAAACAAGAACAAATAAAAAAGCGAAGTAAAAGAGAGCAGAATTGTAGAAGGGGTTAACGTTTCACGCGGAACACCACAGAGAGCTGTGCGCAAAGAAACAGGATATTCCAGGGTACACCGAGACGAAGAAGAAGTTACAAGGAGGGAAGGAAAGAGAGAGTGAGAGACAGAGAGAGAGAGAGAGAGAGAAAGGAATGACGAGACGCACGAGAAACTCGAAGCACGAGAGGCAGTGGCAACCAGCAGCTTTCGCTGAGACACAATGGCTTTACATGTACACCCGCATTCTCTCTCTCTCTCTCTCTCTCTCTCTCTCTCTTCCTTTCTCTCTTAGTTTTGGAGCAAAGGCGTCACCGACTTCGGAACTTTGCAAAGTTTCGATCGTCCGTCGCGCGGAAAGACGCTGCATGCGCGCGTGCACACGAACTAAACTTCTCTTGTCCTTTTCCCTTTCCACATTCTCTCTCTCTCACTCTCTCTCTCTTTCTCTCTTTTTCACCATCGGCAATCCACACAGCTGCCGTTTCTATTCGTCTTTACGCTACTCCGATCTTATACTTTTTCGATCCTCGAGAACATAAGCGGAAGGAACTTGTATTTTTCGAACGTTTTGTTTACGAAGTATCGCGCGGAGCGCGACAAGTTCGCCGATTAATTCTCGAGACGCGTACAGAGGGATGCACGCGCATGTTCGGCAAGTATTTCAATGTGCCGCGGACCATTTCTCGTGCGTAACAAAGTTTTGAATTTCGAAATTTTTGATGGATATTATAAATCGTGACGGCATGTATCGGTAATGAATCAAGTTATCGAATTCAAAGAGTTTGAATTGGTATTGTGAAAACTTTTTCTATCGATCATCGGTACAGCTGATGTAAACTTTCGTTTCAAATTTAATGAAAATATTTAATGTATGTTGAATAATTTGATAGCCCGGTCATCGTAGAAATGATCGATAGTGATATATTTGTAATATTTTTATGAAAGTTTTCTTATGTCCTGCTGAAGTAAAGATGTAAAAAATAATATTCAAGAAAATAAAAGATGAACTCACTTTTACAAATACCATATAAAGAACTAAAAGCAATAAAATATTCACTTTCATTAAAGTTCAATAAAAACACACCGATCGTTAAGTCAATAAACACGAGACAAAAAGCGATCACGTCACCACTCCTTTTCAATACCGCCCGTAAATACTTTCACAATTGATTTATGCTGCGCGAGTATATATGTATATACCAACGCGGTGCCTTTAAATTTAAATCAACAACTTTTTGTCACACCGCAGCGCAATTCGAGAAAGTTCGCTCCCTGTTTCCACGTAAATGCCGATGAAACGAGAAGAAAAAATTTGAGAATAAGAGAAAGAGAGAGATAGAGAAATATAGAGATAAAGAAAAAAGAGCCAAATCATCCTCGACGCGTTGCGCACCGAACGATTCCTTCTTCCAGTCTATTAAAACGGATTGACCGGCCATTATAACCGCCGATAAATACTTTTACTTTGGTCGTTATCGGTACGCTTAGCTGCGTTTAGCTAGGTTTAGGGATAATCGATCTAGCTGCTGTTGTTGTTGCTACTGCTGCTCGGGTCAACGGTAAGCGCACGCTCTTTATATCCTCTTACTTTTGATACAGCTTTTCCACGATAATGAATTTTTCTCCGTCCAATTAATTAAGAGAATTTTTTAGTTTACCTACTTAGAAAATTAATAATTTATATCGAACATTACTTCTTTGCTTTTTTTTTTTTTTTGTATTTATATATTACCATGTATATTATTTAAATGATAAAATAAATAAATAATAAAGTTAATAATTAGATTTAAATATTTAGGTATTCAAAGTATTTCATTTGAAGATGATTTTTCATTATAGACTGACAATAATAATTAATAATTATCGCAATCGCAAAAAACCTAATGGAAATTGAATGTTAAATACATAATTATTCTTTCGTGCGATTTAAGTGACGGCTTTACTAATATTGAATAATTACTTTACCGTTATGTCATTTTTAATTAATAGATTATTTATTATCGAGAGCTTAAAAGTGTGTTAAAGTACTTATTAATATATTCAGAAACATATTAATAATTGAATTCACTTACGCCGCTGAACTAAAACAACATTGGCATTCAATTTACTCATTTTATATTATTCAAAATAAGATTAGACGTGTTATTTTATATATTCATAAGGGCGTAAAATTAATGTAAGCGTGATTTTGAAGCCATTATTATGTGTTAATTAAATGTAAACATGTTAATAAAATACCTACAGTAATAATAATAAGCTATCTATTTATAATTTTATTGAATAAATAATTGCATAATTAATTAATTATTAATTAAAAGAACAAAAAGTTTCTATGAATTATCAAAATTATAACGCGAAAATAAAATAAACATTTGAATAAAATGTTTTTATAATAAAATATTTAACGTTTTCTTGCAATTATTTTATAATATTATTATATCCTTAAGAAATTTGTATGATATTATTTATGTATTATTAAGAATTTATCGTTAAATTTTTAAAACAATAAATTTGAAGAAAAATAATCGAAGAAAATACAAGCCATTCAAAGAAAAATTTAAAGGGACTGAGCGCTGGCATATTAAGACTAGCGCGCGGATATTTTGTTTTGATGCGCGACAAGGTCGGACGACTTCTTGGAAAGGCAGCCGAGAAATATTCCGAGAACCGTTCAATGGCCGACTTTGGCTATAAGCTGCCCGCATGAATGAAGGCATTTTGAAACGCGATAGGACAATGTAAGTTTATATACTAATTTACGCTTCTAAATTAGCTATTAAAATATTTATGAAAAACGCAACAGGAATCTTTTTCGGCTGTTTTTTTTTTTTTTCTTTTATATTATTTTGAATATTATTAAATTTTTTCGCACAATTTTTTTATGAGATTATAAAAAATATATTATTAAATTTTTAATTTTTCAAATAAACTCACTCGAATCGTGTAATAGTTTAAATTTTCTCAATACAATTTTCCCAATATCAAGACGGAAGGCAACCCATATTCAAAGAGGTTTTCACAAATCAGAGCCGGTAGAACGCAATACAACAATGCGAGCCAACGTCGAGTATATAACGGCCGCGGAGAATCCCACCGGTAAGCAATTACCTTAGTAACTCTCTCTCTCTCTCTCTCTCTCTCTCTCTCTCTCTCACTCTCTCTCTCTCTCTCGGTGCCCGGTGGTTTCCATGAGCGAGCAGCAATCGATGCTTGCTCACTGACGGATACCTCCTCCGAGTTACGTATGCATGTATAGCCGTAACTATACTACAAAGATAAGTGTGTGTACAAAGCCGTCCAATACGCTCTCCTGTTTATTTTACGAGGAGTTGACGACGCTCGATTCGCCTTACTAATTCGTCGACCTATATATACATATACGTATGCTTGTGTGTGTGTGTGTGTGTATAAGACGTAGTACATCTTGAAAGTAAGGTTATATCTTTGCAAGAGGTCTTCTTGACTTTGAAAGGGCGAATATTTTACGTTCACGGTATACGCTTGACAGCTCGGATATTTCGAAATTCTGGTTTAATATAAGACATGCTTAAAACAGTTTTAATTTTTTTCAGTTATTTTCATAGTTTTTTCACCATTGAAATGAAAAATATTTTATATGCTTCTTGCGCGGTTAAATTGAGTTTTGTTTTCCTTTCTATTTTTAATTTTTAGAATTAACAGGCAATTGTTATTAACCGTATCAAGAATTTTTTCAAGTGTAAAGATGAATGATTTTATTTGTTAACGTGTGTTTTCTATTATTTTTCTTTCTTTGGTACTCGAGAGTAGATTTATCATGCTTGTTATATGATATTTTGATTATTTTCCAAATGAAAAAGAAAAAAAAAAAGAAATAACAAAAAAGAGAATACTTCGTTTTTATATTATGGTTCTCGTATATTCCTTTTTAATACAACAAAAATCGAATATTATTAAAATATTCGAATTTTCTTTTGATACAAATTCTACATATTTCAAAACAAATATGAAAATAAGAGGAAAAAATTTCATTTCAACATTATTATATCGAAAATAAGAATCTATCTTTATCTAATTATCGAATGTATTTTTCATTTTAATACTATGTCAATACAAGCAAATTATTTTCAAATTTATTAATTTATTTTAGTTTCCTGATAAATTTTTCTATCTTCGTTAACAAACGTCAACATCGCAAATAATGAGGAAAAAACCTTCGAAAGAAAAAATAAAAATAAATAACGCGAGACTTTCAAAACCTGTGAAAATTTAAGCGAAACGTGCATAGTTAGCGCGCGAGTACAACGTAAAACGAGATAAATTAGCGCACGTCACACGATGCCGAGAGATTGTACAAAGTTTTTCCCGTCAGAGCCAAGCATCGTTTAATGATAAAGTGTACGCGCGCCAACGATGTTTTTAACGTTGTTCCTTGTCGATACATAGTTCTATATACATAAAGAATGTAAAAAAGAAAAAAAAAAAGCCCGTGCGCGTCCAACCTCAAAGTTTTACTAATGTTATTGTCCGAAAAGAAAAAAAAGAGAGAGAGAGAGAACAATGTCCCCCTAATGGCGCTTTCAATCATCTTCGAACGAGATATTTGAAAGAGCGGAATAGAAAAGAGAATAGATTTGTATAAATAACGTTTCGGATCACGATGGAAGCGATGTGCGTCTATGCGACGCGTTGCTAACGTCGTTTGCGAATCATTGACTCGACGGGATAATGAAATCAAGCAGGCCATATGAGCAAGTCGTGCTTGTACAATACATCCGCCTGTACACACGCATATATATGTATGTGTGTGTGTGTATATTATTCAACGATGCTTTTACAATGCACTCATTCTCTCTCTCTCTCTCTCTCTCTCTCTCTCTCTCTCTTTCGCCCTCCCTTGCTCTCTTTCCATCGAATGGTACCACTGCCATTGCTATTATTGACTTGTTGATCGTCTATTGTCAAGATTTATTTAGATGGATATTCGCTTCCGTTGGCGTTCGTTGAAATGTTGGGGGAAATTCGTTTCGTTGTGAATTCATGGCTTAACCGATACGTTGACTCGAAATTCTTGCATTGTCTATCTTGCAGAAAGGAAATTGGTACAGGTGGAAGTGTAAACAAAAAACGAAAAATTTTAAGTTAAATCAAGCTAAATCTTCGACTGTCAATTCTTTCGAATATAATTCTATTAAAACTAAACGAACAATTGGGTGTTGTTATAAATAACAACAAATTCTTTTTTAATTTTATAATGTACAGCGTATCAATATTTTTATAAAAACTTATATTGCTTAAAACTAAATTTTTTTAACGATAAATTGAAAAAATTTAACCCTTACCAAGCAAAAAGGGTAGAATAAATCCCATCAGATTTTCATTTTACCTTACATTTTGTCCAATGTCTACTTATTTACGTAATATTAAAATTTGTCTTTTCTTAAAAAAAAAAAAAAAAAAAAAAAAATTAACATTCATTCAAGAAAATAAAAGTCTGACTTTTTTCTTACAAACATTTCTAAATTGCAATCGAATAGTTCGCAAACTAATAGAAAAAATGAAAGATTAAACTTCATAAGCCAAATCACATCGGAATCACAAAAAGATCACTCGGAACAAAAGCTGCTCGCGTTTCTCTCGAAAAACTACTCAATCAGCCTATTTTCTCTCTTACGATTGGATTCCTCGCTCCTCTTAGAATCCTCCCATCTTTTCTCTGTAAGCGGCTCCCCTTAAATTCTGCAAAATTTCTCGTATGTGCTAGCATTTATCGATAAAAAAATATGAGTTTCGAATATTCCTCGCTATAAAAAAAAAAAAAAAAAAAAAAAAAAAAAAAAAAAAAAAAAAAAAAAAATAACAATAATAATAGTATCGCGTTTCCTCGAGTATTTTCGGTTAATGTGTAAAAGTAAGAAAGAAAGTCGTAGGGTAAGGATAGAGGAGTAAGAGATAAAAAATAAAAAAAAAGAGAGGAGAGGGCTGCACAAAGAGAAGTAAAAAAAATCTGGGTCACGTTATTTTTGAGTATAATTCCGCGCGCAGTCGTGTGCCCGGAGAAACTTTTCAATTCGGAGGGATGATAGCCCACCGTTCTCTCGTCCGTTAAGTCCGTTTCCATTCCCGAATATAAGACGAGAATAGGCTGGAGAAAAGAAAAAAAAAAAAGGGAGGGGAGGAGGGAAAGAAGAGCGAGGGTAAACGAGAGAAAGAGTAATTCTAAATGGAAGGGATGGATGAGAGTTTTAGGAGTACACTGCTTTATCTATTCCAGAGCTCGTTGCTGGAATGCCAAGTGTTGCCGCGCGAGAAAGAAAAAACCTTCTTTCTTTTTTTTTTTTTTTTACGTGGTAGACAGATCCGGAAGGAAGTTAATTTTCGCGAAAGAGAGCCTCGATTTTTCTTTCGTTTCTTTGCGCGTATATTCGTTGCCGTTTCTTCTGCACTTGACCGATGTTACTTTCTTTTTTCTTTTTTCTTTTTTCTTTTTTCTTTTTTTTTTTTTTTTATCTTCTTGTGTTGTTGCTCCGGAGATTTTCATCGAATTTTGTTTTGTTTCGCTTTTTCTTTCGTTGAAATGTGGAAATTAAATTTGAAAAACGAAGTTTGATCGTTACAGACGCGTGTGAGAAATAAAATTTCTTAAGACGATAAAATTTCCGAAAAAAAAAAAAAGAAAACATTTTTTTACGACAAATTGTACTTACGTATAAAAAATAAAACGAAATTTATTATTAAATATAATTAATTTTTTTCCCTTACTTTTTAGTACTTTTTATTCAAATTTATAACTATGATGAAGACATAATAAAGAGATTTTAAAAAGTTTTAGATGTTGTTCTAACGACTTGGCTTAAAAAAATATAAAGTTCGGAACTGGCTATGTTTTTTTTCTTTTTTGAATTTTATGAGTTTCAATATTTTTCAAGTAAATTAAGAGTTTGAATGTCTTTTATTTTCTAAGAGTTTCACCCGATTTTTCTCGTGATTATTTAAAGTCGCAGAAAAAATTTTTTCATTTGTATATATTGATTTAAATTAACTTTTCATTGTTAAAAAAATAATCATTTCAGAATTTTTAATTCAGAATTAAATTAAATAAAAAATATGTATCCATATAAAAGGAAATTTCCGTGTTTAATGCGAGTTTATTTTAATCAACTTGAATTTATAGTAACAGTGTGCGGAATTAAACACTCAAATTACGTTATAAATTTTAGTTTTAATTTCTGCCTGCCTTCCCCCCCACCCCACCCCGAGTAACGAAATATACAATACACGCCCGGTAAAACGTTTCCGTAAGGTCTTATTAAAACGTTTCTTGATTAATCCCAGCGTAATAAAAAGGCACACCATCTGCAACGAATTTTTGGTTTTCAAAGTCATAAAATGTAACTCTTCCTGTCTAGAAACGAGCGATTAAGTATACGATATTGTTATTTTTTTTCTTTCTTTCTTTTTTTTTTTTTTTTTAATTATGTGAGAAAGTGAGAGAGAGAGACTGGAGTATTGTAAAAAAATTTTTGTTCACGCACGCGCATTATGGTAAAAGTTTTCTCTAAATACTTTTAAAAATTTAATGTTGTCGGCAAACTTTAAAAGAAAAAAGTTTTTTTGAGTTTAAGGGTATGAGACATAAAGCAAAAAAAAAGCAGAATAGAAGAAGGGAAAAAGGGATGTAGTTTTATGGTGCATTAATTACTTATAGGTCAATAGAATGTTCAGCGATAAAATTAACATAATAAATTTGAATCATTTTGTAAAAAAATGGATAATTTCTGTAATTAAAAAAGTATGGCTTATATTTGGATAACTATTACTAAATTTCGCTTAAATTTCTCTATTTTGACGATTTATGAAAGTTGAACTCTGCGAGAATCAAATAACAGTTTACCGATATCGATAAAAATGTGAATCGTTATTTCAATGGTTAATACATCATCGATAATAAAATAATATGATTATTAAAATAATTAGTATTATTTATGTGAAACTCGTTCATTTGCTCATCTCATTGTTATTGTGTAAGGTGTGAAACGTAAAGAAAGCAAAATGAATAAATGAAATCACCGCTTAGCAAATAAGAAGTTACGCGCTAAAAACAAAGGTCGAGTTTAACGACTCGCTCTCTCATGCATACCCTACGGTTAAATAACAAAGAGCTAATAAAAAAGAAATAGACTAGAAAAAGAAAAAAACAGAAACAGCATAAGCTTACCAACGCGATCAACGCATTACACGCCGCTGGTAATACGAGAAGAAAGGAGGAAGTTTGAGGTAACGGCGTTATACGGTTATTAGCTATTCGGTGTAATTTTCTCTCTGTCCCTCTCGTCGAGAATGCGCGCATCCCCTATCGCTCACCGACGAGAAATCGAGGCAACTCTCGAGAGCACGCGCGCATAAAGCTCGTATCGTAATCGTAAAAGGGGTTCGTCGACGCGACACAAAAACGCGTTGCGCCCCGCTAATGCATCCCGTCATTGAATTTTCCTTCGGGTATTCCGCGGGACACGCACAAAGGACTGCAAGCTAAAAGGGTCAATTATTTCGACTTTATTCTTTTCCATCCATCTCTCTCTCTCTCTCTCTTTCTCTCTCTCTCTCTCTCTCTCTCTCTTATTCATATATTTTATTTCTCTAGTTTACAAAGTGGCCACGCGACGTAAAAGAGAAGCGAGCCGCGCATCGCTAATTCGTGCTTTTTGAGACCAGCGCTTGTATATAAACAGCTCTTCGTGCAGAGGAAAGCGGTAAATCGTACCTATGATATAAAACGATACGCGAAGGAAGGAGGAACAAGCAATGCACTAAAATATTGGGTTGGCAACTAAGTAATTGCCGATTTCATCTTTTATTTCATTGAACAAATCGGCAATTATTTAGTTGCCAACCCAATATTTTTTCCATCGTTGTGCATTGTAAAAAAAATATTTAACTGCTTTCTTTTATTCAAAATATAGATTTTATCAATCATTTTATAAAAAAAACCTTACGTTGAAAGTATTTTCGTACGATTTATTAACTAATAATGAAAAAATTTGAATAAATTTAAAATATTTTTTATTTGATTTTGGTTTTAGTGCGAATAATTTTCCTTAAAGGAGAATTATTATCGCTGAAATGACACAATGGCGTACTGCAGTGCCAATCTTTTATGTAAAATTAATAACAGAGCCAACTTTGATACAAAAAGGCAAAATTACAGGTTGATTGCAAGAATCTTGCGTAATGCAATTTACGTAATTGCTTTTTTTTGTTATTTTATTTTTTTTTTTTAAATTGCCACAAACCATTATACCAAATGCATACAGGAAAACATACACACATGCATATAGATGGAATTCAAACATTTAATTATTCCACATTCTATTATAATGAAGTGTTTATCGCTCACGTAAAAGCAAATCTCGAATTCTAATTAATCATTCCTGTGCCTAATCAATGTTCGATTACTCTCTCTCTCTCTCTCTCTCATTTTCTCTCTCTCTCTCTCTCTCTCTCTCTGTCTCTCTCTCTCTCACTCTCTCTCTCTCTCTCTAACATTCGCGCAACATATTATTATCAGGAAAATTTATATGCATTAACCCGCATAACGAACTATATAACCGAGCGTACCACTCGGGAATCAATATCCCACCGACGGTAAACGACGTGCATGCAAGAGAGAGAGAGAGAGAGAGAGAGAGAGAGAGAGGAGAGAGAAAGAGACAGTTAGGCCGTTTTCCGGAAGTCTCAAACTTCAATTAATTTGATTTATAGCGTAGGGAGACGTATATAATGCCGGTCCTCGATTTTCATTCGACACGTATATATCGATCCATATGTATATATATGGTATCGATATTCATCGCGGTAGAAGTGTCAAGGCAAAACTAACTCGTAAGCGGCTTTGTGAACAGCATTTAAGAAAATCATGAACGTTGCTTAAAAAAGAAGCATCGCATTTTCGCGTTAATGTTATTTACTTTTTAATCCTTCATTTTTTATTCATCTTCTTTGGACTTTTAATTAAGCTTTCAGCGGTTGGTTTATCTCTTTCACAGGGAGTTGGTCATACTACCTTGTTAATTTAAAAAAAAAGCAAATAATAAAACGTTTAAGACTACTTTGTCCAAAGCTGTCTCGTTATTTATTGCGTATTTCGCATTATTTTGATATATTTAAGGAACGTTGCATTTTATTCCTAAATTAAAAATAAAATTTTGGTTTTGTCGACTATTTTTTTTTTTTTTTAAATTTGTGTTATAATTTTTAGTAAAAGATAAATCATCGCTATTGTATTTCAATGCTTCAATTTAAGTAATTAGTCGATAATAATACATTTCGTGAGCAAATCAATTTAATGGTATTAAGGTCACTAGATCAAGTTATTGTAATAATAGTAGATTATATTAGTTCAACGAACTATCTACTATTAATCTAAATATCCGAGTTTAAAAATTCGCTTTTTTTTTTAATTTTTGAAACCCACGTGCAACTACAATACATCACGTTGTTAATATTTCATTGTAATTTTATTTATGGTGGTATTATATAAAGCGTACATTGAAAAAAAAAAAAAAAAAAAAAAAAAATTGAAAATATCCTGATTGGGAATTGTTATTAATAAAAATGAAAATTAACTTTTAATTAAATGAAGGAATTTACATTTATTTCAATTTTTATGAATAAAAAAAAAAAAATTGAAACGTAAAATTAAAATGAAAATTTATTAAAAAAAAAAGTCGAAATTATTTTTTACACCTGCATGTTCGTATAAAAAAGCTTAAAATAATAACCAAAAACGAATGAATAATTTTAAATGTATGTAAGTTATTATTTAAGTTAAATTTTTAATATTATTTTAATTCACGCGTGATTTTTTTTAAACAATGAAAAATTGATAAATTTGTTAATACATATTATTCAGCTTACTAGATATCAATTCTAAGCGATCGGAAAATAACTTAAAAAAAAAAATTGATCGTTAATCAATCGGTACACATAGAAATCCAAGCGAGATCGATAAAACGTTAAATGGAAAAAAAAAAAAAAAAAAAAAAAAAAAATGAAAAGAAATCTCTTTTGAAGCTCGGCATTAACACGAGCGCAAGGTGATGCACGAGAAATCGAAGATCTCAAAGCAATCAATCACGACAAAACAGATTAAACCAAGCGCTAAAGAGCAAAGAACGTTATAGAGGGGACGAGCCTCCTCTACAGGCGTACACAATCATCGGATAGAGCAATCAGGCACCACCGACACACTGTAAACCCGAAAGAGAAAGTCAAAGAGCGAGAGAGAAAGAGAGAGAGAGAGAGAGAGAGAGAGAGAGAGAGAGAGAGAGAGATGAGTGCAAATGTCACTTTATGCAGAACGCGAGGAAGCCTGACAACAAACGCACGGTTTGGTGTACAACTGTGCTCTTGGTGAGTGTAGTACGGGAGAGCGAGCTAAACACATATACATAGACCGCCGATGACGACGACGACGACGACGACGACGACGACGACGACGACGACGACGACGACGACGGCGGCGGCGGCGTCGGCTACGTCGCTCATTGAAAGACGAGCAAACGAAGCAGCCGAGTAGCGCGGAGATACGCTTGTATATATACATATGTATATATATGCAAGCTTTGTAGTCGTCGCTTGGACTGGCTCTCGCAATCATGCGGTTGACAAAAGCCGCAAGACCGAATTCACTTCACACCTAACAACGACACGACTACCTCTCTCTCTCTCTCTCTCTCTCTCTCTCTCTCTCTCTCTCTCTCTCTCTCGTTCTATAACCATGGCCATTCGTTCATCGATAACGAGGAGACGCTTTAGGGGGAGGGGCTGACGGTCGCGTTCGGTAAAACACCGGTGGTTTAGAAATTTATTTACCGGATAATAATTATACAAAAACCGCAGGGTGGAGATGCAAAGAAAGAGAGAGAGAGAGAGAGAGAGAGAGAAAATAATGCGTATGTTTAAACAGCAAACCGACGATACCGACGGCAATGACATCGATGGATTTATCAGTCGCGAACCGTGACAGAGTTGTTATTACGCGCGTTTTACGTCGGGTTTTCAGCGAGAAAAAGTTAATTATTTATTTAATTTTTTTTTTTTTTTTTTTTTTTTTTTTTCAAAGGCATCGCTATTGGATGATCGTTGCGTAAATAAAGGATAATTCGAGTCTGACGGAAAGTCGTTGTTTTTGCGGTATGAAATTTTATACTTAATCCCTGTGTTATAAGTAAGGTATAATTATGTACTAAGTAAAATAATATCGTTGGTAAATGAATAATAATTTAATTTTGATTTATTAACGACGAAAGGACGAATGTTTTATTTTCTTTATCAAAACAGTAGTTTGACTAATTTATTTAACAAAGACTGGATTATCTTTTAAAATGTGTTGCTATAACAAGGTATTTTGTGGCTTTGATGAAATATTTATTCGCAAAGTTAACCGCTTATTCATTTGATACGCGATTTGTCTGTTAAACTTTTGGAGCATATGATTTATGTTAAAAACTTCAAACGAGCATTAACTAAGCGATTCAAATTTCAATTTTGGTATAAATACACGGTCGGAATATGCATATATTTGAAGCTTGTTACTATCGCGCAGTTTGCATACATTTTTCCAATTTCAATATAATTTTCAATTTAATATATGAAACTAACGAAATTTCGGTCTAAAAATATTCAAAATATGAATAAAAAATAGATTAATAATTTTAAAATTTAATATTTTTTTTTTCTCTTTCTTTTAAAAATAATTTGAATATAATATTCAGCTCAATAATACCCTAATTATTGATAACCTGCTTTCTACATAAAAAAATAATCGACTTTGCAACTTTCTAGGATATAAAAAGTATTGAATAATTAGGTCTGACGAAACGTTGTACTTACGGAAATCGCATGCAATGTTTCACCGTTAATTAATGTACCGTAAAAATTAACTCACCTGAAACAAATTTAAAACGGAATAATTAATTAAAGAAATATTTATTTTATTTGAGAACAATATTAAATTATAATTAATCATATCAGAGAAAGCATAAGGCAACAAAATAAAATGCGCTTATTTAATTACTTAACGTGGCAAACATTTATACGAACAAATTTTTAATACACAAAAATGAATTGTTGGTTATTCGCAATGATGACTTATAAATAAATTTAAGTATTTTAAATATTATAAACATTATAAATCAACACAGTTTCAAAAAAATAAAAACCACGAATTAATAATTAATTTAATTAATTTAAGAGAATAACAATATTTACGTTATTTTTCATTACATTATTGATTGTATAAAATATAAAATTATGAAATTTATTCCTTGAATCATAAAATTATTAAAAAGATAATACGCTAGCAATAAATGATAGTGTTAAATATATTACAAACGAAAAAAATTTTTTTTCAAATTTAACGAAACACATTTAATCAGCTATTGCCAATAATTATAAACCGTTGCAATTGCGTTCATTACATTATTTTATCGCATTATAAAATTTAACTCCGTAACAAATTTGATCGCGAAATTTATTTAAAAACTCGTTTTAGAAGCAGCTTTAGCACTTTGGGTAAATAATTACGTGCACCGCGATCAATTTATCAAGCTCTTTGCGAGTAGCTTCATAAAATGGCAACTTTGCGACGATTAACAAGATAAAATTGGTCTCGAGAGATTGGTGGCTTTCTCATTCTTTTCTGGGGGCTAAAGCATTGTGGATAATATAAAAAAAAAAAAAAAAAAGAAAAGAAAAGGTAGAGAGTAAGCCGGAGTAAAACAGATGTAAATGTCGTTTTCTTATAGGCCACAGGTCAACTCTTCGTATTCTCTGTTGGGACATAAAGAGCGCGAGAACGGTAGAGAGAGAGAGAGAGAGAGAGAGAGACAGCGTGTCTTCTCAAGAAGTAAGTTGAATTTTCCACTCCATAAGTTTAAAGGTTTCTTAGGGATTTTCAGTGTGACGCGTTGCCCCGAGCACGTCGCTATACTATAGTATGTCCGATTTGCATGCGCAACGAATATTGTAAAGATAATTTTTTTATTATTTTCTTTTTTACATTTTATTTAAGATAAAGTAAAAAGAAACGCGGATATAAAAAAAATAAAACATATTGCAAAATAATTGAAAAGTTGTAAAATTTTTATCCAACTAATATATATATAACTTCGTCGATGACAAAAATATTTACTTCAATAAATAAAATTAATTATTAATTTTTAATTTATATCGAACAATAAAACTACTCAATTATTTTTTCCGCGGTAATTAAATTTTTATTGTATACGTTAATAATTCATAAATATTAAAATCAATTAATTTTGACAATACCAGTAAAAAAACTCTCGCATTAAAAATATAAATCAAAGGTGCATCGCCCGGCTTTTAAAAAGTTAGAAAAACGCAGAAGAAAGTTAAACTTCGGGTAATCAAGCTGTACTTTTATCCGCTACGTAGGATTCGTAACATTTCGTATTCGTGTCGCACGCATCGCCGCTGGTGTGGATAATTATTGAACAAATCTTATTTCCTTTGGGACTATTGAACCGGCAAAGTTTTCGCTCTTATATCGGGAATTTTAAAGAAAGAATTCCATTGGGGATAAAAATTTATTATGTCGCGTAAGGAGAATTTTGATAGATCGTATAGTTTCTTCTTTCGAATTTCATTATAAATTATAATGAACTTTATAAAAAGTGGTAATGTAAAATGTAATTTAATTTATACAGACAGCATTTTAATGATTTATTTATCATTTGTTATAATAATAAATACAAAATATAACATTTATAAATTAGAAATAAACTTTGTTGTTATGAGATGAGAATCTTTATCAAACAATTGAAGGGTTATAAGTCTAAAGGATCTAAGTGCTAAAAAATCCAAAGTTAATATTTTTACGAAAATACGATCTAAGTGCCAAGGCTAATAATATCCAAATGGATCCAAGTGAATTTTTGTTTTGAAATTTGGATATGTGTTCAATTGAATTAAGTGAAAATAAATAATTATTTCATTAAGTTGTTTATTTTATAATGTTTTTCTGTTATACTCTGACAAAAAAGTATCCGGAAATTTGAAATAAAACGCAAAAATATTAAACTTCTTCAATATTTATTGAATCTCCTTCAAAATATGCTCCATTTGAAGCGATACACATGTGCCAACGTTTTTTCCAATCATGGAAACATTTTTTATAGGCGCTTTCAGGGATGGCCTTCAGCTCCTTCTGCGAATTTTCTTTTATGGCATCTATGGAGTCAAATCTGGTTCCCCGGAGCGGTAATTTCAGTCTGGAGAAAAGAAAAAAGTCACACGGAGCTAGATCAGGCGAATAAGGTGGCTGGTCGATGGTATTTATCGACCAAACACTCGTGTTCGGTCTTAAAATCGTTAATAATCGTGGCTCGATGAGATGGTGCGTTATCGTCATGTAAAATCCACGAATTGTTTTGCCACAAATCCGGCCGTTTACGGCGAATATTTTCACGCAAACGTCTCAAAACAGTTAAATAGAAGTCCTTATTGACCGTTTGACCTTGCGGAACGAATTCATGATGAACCACACCACGAATATCGAAGAAAACAATAAGCATCGTCTTGATTTTCGAACGACTTTTGCGAGGTTTTTTCGGTTTCGGCTCATTTTTTCCCACCCATTCCGATGATTGTTGGCTGGTTTGTGTGTCGTATTCATAGACCCATGTCTCGTCACCAGTTATGATCCGTCCCATGAACGTGGGATCAGAATTCGTACGATCCAGCATGTCTGCAGCTACCTGCATCCGGTACTGTTTTTCAAGAAAATTCAGCTCTAACGGAACGAGCCGAGCGGCGACGCGCTGCATGCCCAATTGGTTCACCAAAATCAAACGAGCGGTTTCACGAGAGATGTTGAGATCACGAGCTATCTCTCTAACACTGGCATGACGATTTTCGAGCACAATTTCCTTGATTTTTTCGACGTTATCGTTGGTTGAAGAGGTCGACGGTCGTCCTGAACGAGGCAAATCTTCGACGATCTCCCGACCGTTTTTAAAGGCTTTGTACCATTCGTACACTTGGGTTTTCGATAAAACAGAGTCTCCATAAGCCTTTTCCAGCATTCGCAACGAGTCAGCACACGAAATTTCGTTCAAAAAACAAAATTTGAGACAAACTCTTTGTTCAATATTTTTTTCCATTGTAACATTCGCAGACTACCACTGAGGTCGACTGGTTTCAACAGCTGTCGTAAACAAACTAGTTGACAGACCGCACTCATGTTTGGCATAGTAATTACGGACAGTCCTACCAACATACAGAAACTTCAAATACTTAAAAATACTCAACGCGGGCAATTTAAATGAGAATTTCCGGATACTTTTTTGTCAGAGTGTATATCTCTAAATAATAAAATTGGCACTTAGACCCTTTAGACTTATAATCCTTCAATTGATGTTATTAAACAACGAATGTACAAAGGCATTCTTATTTACACCAACGAATGCAGAGGGAAAAATACTTGAAGAGTTCATAATGCAAAATGAACAAATTCTCCGAGAGTACTCTCTTTCTCTTTTTCTCTCTCTCTCTCTCTCTCTCTCTCTCTTTCAATTGACTTTAATCGAATGAAAGGCACAATTAACTTCGTTACGAATGCCGCCCCATTGAAACCGTATCGAGCGCTCGGTGCACGTAACGCGCTTCCGTTGTTAACAAAAATCGCGCGACCTCCTCTCATATGAAACTATAAATGCTAAAGCCTCTCGCGGAAGTAAAAACAAAAGAGTAGAAAATACGGAATAAAAATCAACGAATTTCTTCTACTTCACCATTTCGCGATTTAAAAAAAAAAAAAAAAAAAAAAAAAAAAAAAAAAAAAAAAACGGGAGAGAAAAGAAAAAAAAAATTGTCGCTGGAAAACGATTGCCGAGGAAAGGGAAAAAAAATACGAGCGACGACGATCGTGTGTGTGAATTTAACGAGAGAGTCGTTGCACCATGTTTTACGCGCGTTTGATCGAATCTAAAATATAGTATAACGGCTTGCGCGAGATTCGCATCGGGGCAGAGAAGACGACTTGAATTTCACCGAGTTTTCGAAAATAATTTCATGCCGATGTAGAGGATAAAAAGAGTGTAAAGGTGGGGGGGGGTTGGAGAAGGGTGGATTATGTATACACGGTGAATAGACTTCGATGTATTTTCGTTTGGAGCTTTGAGAGAGAAGAGATAACGAGCGCGATTTGAAAGGAAAATTGTACAGCGGGTATAGAAATAGGAAAATTTTGGAGTGAGTTTATTTCAGAACTTCCTAAAGCCAAAGGCATTTCCCTTTATGCGGCTGATTGTTATGGTTCGGTAAACTACATTTAAACGTTGAAGAAAAAGTAACAGCTAGATTTGATATGCTTTCTTTTCAAATTAAAGTATCATCTTATACGTACAATCGGAATTATGTAATCTTCGTAATTTGAATCCATCGTATTATTATGAGAATTATATAAGCGTATAAAAATAAATATTTATTATGATAAACTGTAAAAGTTAATTTCTTATATTTTCAAAATATTAATAATCGTTATAGTATGCGAAAACCATATATGGTTATAACGATAACGAATATTTTTAAATTTATAATAATTAAAATTTTCGTAAGTAATAGTTTTTTAAGTATAAAATAAATGCATAATTTTAATAAACTCGTTATACAAATACTATTTTTAAAAGTATATCATTTGGATAATTGACACTTAAACCAAAATTATATTGAATTAGGATAATATCATTATCGGGCGAGCGAAATAAGCACGAATACAGCCGTGTAATCAAAATTTAAATATACGGAGTATTACCTTCGTTATCGATCGGTTAATTACCCAAGTTTGAAGAAAAATAAAGATCATCGACATAATTACCTCTAATTTATACATAAAATAACGAAGGGAAAAGAAAGAAAAGAGTAATAAAACGAAACGCGCGCAAAAACTCGTTTGCTCCCGAATCATTTATAATTATTTGGGTTAACAAGTTATAAGGGACGCGCAAAGGCAAAAAAAAACTTCGAAATTCCAACGAACCGATTGCTCGTCAACATTTGCTTCTAATACAACGACGCTCAAACTTTTCCAGAAAAAAAAAAAATTAGAAATCATTACCATATAGTGCATTACAGGAGTACTATATGTCAACATCGTTAATAACTTTTTAAAATAGAAAATGCTATATACTATATGCATAGCAACAAAAACAAAAATAATAAAAAAAAAAAAAAAACAAAAAAAATGTAAACATTTGGCAAAATAATCAATATACTAATGAGCGAAGAAATTTAAATATTCCCAAAAATTTCACATAATCGACTAAATCCGTACGTCGCTTAATTAATAGTTCGTTAAATACATTGTAAACGTGATACGTAACACATGACGAGCGAAGGATAAGCGTGGATTCGCGATAGAGGCGTAAAACATCGGTGCTATCGATTATATTAACGAAAACGCGAGAATTAAGCGAACGCGTAAACGGCTGTAAAATCGACGCGTCGTATCGCGGGGCTTTTTCGTTTATGCAAATGTTTATACACGCGTATATGCTATCCTCTCGACTCTGAATTCTCTTTACGCGAAAATGATCGAACTCTTGTGCGCGCGCTCGCGAGTCGTTTAACGACGCGCGAACTTTTGTTTTTACGCGCACGCGCGCGCGCGTATGAGTAGGCATGTGTGTGTTTTCTTTTTTTCTTATTTTTTCTTTTTTTTTTTTCTGGAGGGCTAGGAAAAGATTAACGGTTTCACAGCGAGTAAATGAAAGCATTTTTTCACCGGCGTATAGTTTCTTTTGTATTCTCAACGCATACGTTATTTTGTCCCGTTTTGTACCATTTCATTCAGCAAAGTCACTTGTCGCGCGTTCTCTCTCTCTCTCACTTTTATTCTCGCTTTTCTATCAGCGCGGGGTATTCGTCGTGATTTTGGCGCTTTGCGCGCGCACGCACGCGGCGTCGATTCGAAATGCCGCGAAAATGTGGCAGACGCTGGCTTTTTTTTCTATTTTTATTGTCGGTTCGGCTGCTGAGATTAGCGTTACGTTCTCAATCGACGTATTTACCAATTACTACAAAAAGTCTGCTATTGCTCTTCCATGCCTTTTTCTCACTCTCGCGCGTTTTTGTGAGTATATATAAGCTTTCGCGTACTTTAAGGCTTTTATTTATTTTCTTCTTTTTTAGTTTATTTTTATCCCTGCGTGCAAAAAAGATTTCGTCATCTCTCGAGTTATTTGAATGTTGAACAAATATTTGCAAATGGAATGCTATATAAATAATATATATATATATATATATATATATATATATATAAACTATTTGCATTTTTTTTTGTTGTAGCAAATATACTGGAAACAAAAAAATGTGTTTGATTGTGTTTGACAGTTGTCTTAACAAAGTATTTAATGTTTCTTACAAAATTCCCTTTGAAAAATCATTCAAACGGTCATAGATAATCTAAAAAGAACTTTTGCAACTGTATATAAGCGATAAGATTCTTGTATTGTGTATATCAATCATAGTTTACAAAATCAAATTTATCTTATGTAAGAAAAGTTGAAAATTAATTAATTTACTGCAAAACATTTTATTCTCATTGGTATTTGAATTAAAATATATTTCTTTAACATTTCAAACGAATACATTTTATAACAACATTAACAATAAATCGAGTTCTTTTCGTAAGCTTATCATAAAAGTATACATAAAACGATTAATAATTCCATTCAAATTGATATCTTAAATCTATAAAGTCATCGGAAAAAAAAATCACGCCAACTCTCTCTCCGACAGCCGTAAAAAATTATAAATAACTTCGTCGAGCAGCGCGCATTACCCGTCGCAAAAAAAAAAAAATAAATAAATTAACACGACGATTCGCCGATAAATTGCCGGATAAGTAGCTACGATAAAACCAATAAAAATTTAACAGTCAGCTGCAGAGGATCGCAGCGCAACTCTCCCTCGTTTGTGTCTGCTTGCGCTTACGTATACATCCTTTACTTTGGGATGGTAAAAATGTTCGATAGTCGTACAGCAACTACGGTAAAATCGAACGTAAATCACGCGTATGTGTGTGTATATATATATATACTATAGTATGTGTATACATCTGTGTGCTTTTGTTTGTCTGTATGTGTATGTACGCAAACGGGAATAAAAAACGTAAAGGAGGAAGAGAAAAGAAAACGTGGAAACGGAACGATAATAAAACTACGATAAACATAATGAAGCGTTTAATCCCATTCAGATAGAGAGATATGTGTATGCATATACGCCGATTTGAACGAGGAGAAAGAGGAGATGCGAGAAGTTGATAATAAAGGAAGTAATTAGTGAAAATTTTGGATAATATTCGCGGTATACATACATAAAATATAGGCGCACGAGAGTACGCGATTTATTCGATAATGACAAAGGACTTTGGGTGAACGAGATTGGAGTTTAATTGTTTTAATTTATATCAAAATGTACTAACGCGCGGATTTTCCAAAAGCCAAAGTTTTCAAAGTATATATTAATTCTTAGTGAAGTTATGCGTTTGTTAAAAAATTTACCAAATGTGCATTTACGAAAACCATATATGTCTTAAGAATAAAGAGAAAATATCGTTAATTTATATTCGAATAATTAATATATACGGAAAATATCGTTTATATTAATAGCAATTAAGATAATGATTTAATAAAAATTATAACGATAATTATAATGATTTGATGGACAAAAGGCCGACTCGTGTCTAGGCGTAGATAAAATAAATTTTAAAAAGATAAGTATAGAAATTGATAAGAATGGTTGTCTTACGGATGAATATTTGATTAAATTTGACAGAAATTTAATCTATCGTCGTGAGAAATCCATCCAATGAATTACGAGCTTTAACGCGCGCATGTTTACTTTGTGTGCCCGTAAATATCTCGCTCGTGTAACAGCTTACAAATAACAAATACTTCGTATAAACCGAGAGCGCGCGTCGCACGTGTGCACAAGGAAACTTTCTTGCGCGCTGATACAAGTTAACCTGCTGCTATTATAAAGATATACATATATCTATGCGTAAGTGCATACATTCTGCGAGTTACGCGCGCTCGGTTTCTAGTTTACCTTTGACGAATCCTTTGTCACCGACGCGTGCTTTCGACGTTTTCCCGAAAACGACCTAGACGACGATAACTGGCTTTCTACCTTCGTTCTCTCGCTCGTTAAGTTAAGAGAGAAAGAGAGATGGAAGTAATACGTACACGCATCCTACGCGAAAATGTTAGAGAGAGAGAGAGAGAGAGAGAGAGAGAGGAAGAGACATAGACGAACGATGCTGTAGACACGTGTAGACGCGTGCGCATTGAACAAGGAGGGAAAATTGATGTTTGAGTTTTGAGCTTTCGCGCAACGTCACGATGAAACCTAACACCGTAAACTCATTATCCAAGTTAAACGCCGGTGAAAGACTTGCGGTCGGTTATACATTTACCGGACGTTCCCACGTAAATATTTATAAACATATAGAGACTCGCATACATCCAATAGCGGAAAGTATAAGCTATTCATCTCTTTGAATCTTCTTTCGTTTTCGTGAGCGAAAAAGAGAAAGAAGGGGAAGGAGAGAAAGACGGAGAGATTGCAATATCATCGCGTGGGGGTCTATTGTCGTTTTCTTTTCTGTGCCGTGAGAGTGGCAAGAGTCCACAAAGCGGCTCGTGAAATGAAAATTTAGTAGGCCAATCGTCTCTTCTCTTTGTGTATGTGTGGATATATATATGTGTGTATGTTTGTGTGCTTACCACGAGGGATTTTCAATATTGCTTCCTACGTTAACAACAAACCGCGTAAGCCCACGCGAGTAATGAGAATTTGGTTAGGGGTTTCTTTTTCTATCTTTTTGGATGGGTGGTAAACCAAAGATAAATGTTTGCTTTTCGTGTAACTTATTTTAGGTTTATCGTAATTTTACGACGGTGAAAATGTAATATCTTTTACGCGCAAACGATAGCGAAGGGTTTAATTAAGATTATTGAATTTTAAAAGTTATAGATTATTCAATTTTAAAAGTTGAAATACTTGGAAAATAAGCAAATTTTTTAAGCATTATTTTTAAAAGTGTAAAAGTTGGCAAACGACAAATTTCAAATTTAACGTTTCAAAATTCACATTCATCGTAACATAAAAAAAAAAAAAAAAAAAAAAAATTATAACAAGAAGCCACAGTCGATCGTTCACTCCATAATCAAAACTTTCCTTCGTATTCGCTTTTTCACGACCTCCCGAGAGCGTAAACAAACTCGCGTTTTATCCACAGTAATCGCTTCTCAAACTTTCTACCATCGTCGACGTTCGGGCGCTTACGCACATTTCGCTCTTCTACGTCAATTCCGTCGATATACCTATATCCTACCATAGTGCGGGCGAAAGCTTTATACGCGTATAATAATCGCGATCGCAAAATCTGCGTACACGAATGCACATGTACTTTAGTTAAAACCCAAAAGCGCGTGGATAGAACTCGTCGAGAAAATCTATCAGGCAGCTTACCGAGCAACGTTGTTACAAGAGACGCACTTATTCCACGCGCAAAATAATAATTATTGCGCATATGTCGACGATCACGGCGAACGCGTCGCGTGTCAGACAAAGTACAATACATGGGATGTTACACATAGCGCGCGAGGATTTTGTTATTTCGTTCACGTATATGTGTATGTGTATATGTATATACATGTATAGATGGTTATTCGACAGCGCAGTTAATATTTCAACGGGGCCGCGCTGCCGTTGCTGCGACGTAGCGATAAGCGACGGGAAATTTTCCCTGTGTCAGAGTTTATCGGTCGCAGCTCTAAGGTGGCACGCGCTCGCGTGCCATCTTTTACGCTGGCAGATCGGTAAATGTGTGTGTCGCATTGTATACGTGTGTGTACCGAATCGCCGAGAGGTTTTTTATTTAAAAAATTAATATCGTGAGTGAATAGTATTAATATTGTGCACTTTTGTATTAAAAATATCCTAACAATTATTCGTGATAATTGAATTACTAAATATATTGTGATACCAGATTGCAATTTGTTAAACGGGTGTAGCATATTTACTATATATATATTCACCAAAACACATCAAAATAATAATTATAATTATAACGGCTTTTATCGTGGCCGATAATTTTACAACTGAATTTTGAATATTCGCCTTAAACGAGTATAAAACATGCGAATAACATTTTAATTTAAAAAATCGATATAAATTGAAAGTTGATATATAATAAACCATTTTTGTAAAATTACGAATAATATCTAAAATTTATTATGTTATTATAAAGTATTATGTAACAAAATTATACAATGCAATATGTACACCAATATATTTAACGCTAATTCCGTGATATAATACGTCCGCATTGTACATAAAATCTGATGTAAATTTTAAAAACTATTTTTTTTTAACCTTGAATACAATGTTTGAAATTCCAGAAACTTTATACTCGATAATTTAATAACAACATATCAAGTTGTTATTCGTTTTACTTTCATTATATTGATTATGATGATAACCCTTGTTTATAATATTCTATACTTACGCGGCTAGTTGAACTAACATGTTATTGCGTGAGCGTTTACGTGTGTATATACAGATGACATGCAAACTCTTTTACGTTCAGATATAGCGTTAAAATTTAACGGAATTTAGGTCGTCCGTTAGAATCGTATGCGTGATGAACTTTTACAGTCTCTCTCTCTCTCTCTCTCTCTCTCTCTCTCTCTCTCTCTCTCTCTCTCTCTCTCTCTCTCTCTCTCTCTCTCTCTCTTCTCTCTAACACTTGGTACAGCCAACGTAATGTAAAAAGATGATAAATTATTAGCTGAAAGTTGTTAGTAATGTAACGTTGGTAAAATATTGGAATAAAAAGATTTCTATAAAGTTAGCCTCGCCATTTTGTCGTTGAAAAAAAAAAAAAAAAGTTGTGCTGTATTTTGCTCAACTTGTGCTATAATCTGCCATAAATAAAAAAAATTAATTTAAAAAATTTTAATTTTCATGGCCAAAATTAATTTTTCAAAAAAAGTCAGCCCCTTCATTTTGTTTTTTACGAAATAAAAGAGTTGTGCTCCATTGTGCTTAACTTGTGTTATAATATGCCGTAAAAAAAAATTATTAATTTTCATTTTTAAACGTAATTTGTTTTATTTTATAACCAGCTTAGCTTTGCAATAACTACTGCATATACTTATATAGCCGCAGAATTATTATGACCTTTAACCTGCATCCGTAAGTAAATTAGGAAAAAATTGTCTTGCCTACACTTCTGCTCTCGCGCATAAGCCCTTCCGAAGAGCAGCTCGTCGCGCCATGCGCATCATAGTGTCTTTAGTTCACGCTCAATCACTAGATGGCGTATCGTTTCCCGCTAGTGAAAATGTATACTTAAATCAATATAAGACCTAAGAAAATTGGTTTCAAAGACCGATATCCCTTCCACCTCTCCGTTCAATATCTCTCTCCCACTTTTCCCCCATTTTTCTCCCACTTCTTTCCCATCATTCTTCCACTTTTCTCCCATCTGTCTCCCACCTTTTTTCCACTTCTCTACCGCCTTACTTCCACTTCTCTCCCACCTTACTCCCACTTCTCTCGCCCTTTACTTCCACCTTTCTCCCACTTCTTACCCACGGGTCCCATCGGCTTCTCATCTCTTATCCATATTTGTACGATCTCTCTCTACATTTCTCTCTCTTCTCGTCCGTTTCTCTCCCGTGTGTTTTCTACCCCTCTTCAAACACTCACCCATATCTCTCCAACTTCTCCTCCCACTTTTCTCACACTTCTCTCCCATCTTTTTCGCACCTTTCTGTTTCACATCTCTCTCATTTCTCTTACATTTCCACTACCTCTTCCACATCTATCCCATTTCTCTCTCACCTCTCTGCCACCTCTCTTCTAGGTCTCTCCCTTCTTCTTTTTCTCCCTCTTTTCCTCCGTAAGCTATTATTTAAGAGAGCGATAGATGAATCCACAAAAAAATAGAAGCTATGACGCCACTTTAATGGTCTTTTCAGCACACAAGGTAACGAGAAGTCATCGTTCCAGGAAATCAAAAGAAGACGCCCTAATAAAATAAAGTTTAACGACCTATATTACATTTAAATTCACGATGCTTTAAAAATCGATAAAAATTTATGTGAATTCTAAAAGAAAATTTAGTAAACATGTACAAATATATGTGTAAATAAATTTTGTAAAGATTTCTGTATATATGTATAAATATGTGTTCAAATAAATATTAATAAACATTTATCAATATTATTATTCGAAACAATAAAAAAAATATATTAACACAACGATGCCGACTACCTTTTTTGATATCATGTTCTCCTAATACTTTCTCTCAAAAACCGATCTAAAATGCGAATTTTAACATAAATTTTAATGAATATATATAGATATACTAGCATACAAAGACGTGCCACCTCTGTTAACATCATATTCTCCTAATACGATCTTTTAAAATTCAATCTAAAACGCGAATTTTAACATAATTTTTAATGAATATATATAGATATACTAGCAAACAAAGACGTGCCACCTCTGTTAACATCATATTCTCCTAATACGATCTTTTAAAATTCAATTTAAAACGCGAATTTTAACATAAATTTTAATGAATATATATAGATATACTAGCATACAAAGACGTGCCACCTCTGTTATGATCATATTCTCCTAATACGATCTTTTAAAATTCAATCTGAAACGCGAATTTTAACATGATTTTTAATGAATATATATAGATATACTAGCATACAAAGACGTGCCACCTCTGTTAACATCATATTCTCCTAATACGATCTTTTAAAATTCAATCTAAAACGCGAATTTCAACATAATTTTTAATGAATATATATATAAATATATATATAGATATACTAAAGTAGAGAGGCGTGCCACCTCTCTTAACATCATATTCTCCTAATACTTTCTTCTGAAATCTTGTCGAAAATGCGTATTTTTGATCAATTAATCGATTAATAAGGAAGAAAGGAAGAATAAAATAAAAGATATTATTTATTTGCATTTTTTTTTATTATAATTTATTAAATATTATAATAAATGAAATAGAATAACATTATAATTTTAATTAAGTATTAAATAATTTTAACTTTAGAAGATTAGTGATAAAAACCATTTAATTATCAATCACATTTATTCATGTCCAGCAAAGAACAAAAAGTTTATTATCGGCTTAATCTTTAAAAGTTATAATTTTTACATTATTATTATTTGAAAGACAACATAGTGTAGAACATAGAATTGAAACAAAAAACTAATAATATAAAATTTCATCTTTCTTATTGATGAGCTGTCTAAAAGTCTATAGACTATAGACAAGTGATTTAATTAAGAGACATATATTGATTTTTATACTACGTGCTTTTTTAATTCATTAAAATATATTGACGTTATATATATTATATGTAATATTTTTGATTAACTTCACAAATATAATTGAAAGCGTGGTTCGAGTGCTTGCAAGCTCTTTTTAAGATTTCTTATTTTGTTTAAAAGAGTAACAACTACCCTATAATTTTTTTTATGAAATACCTAAAAGAATAAAAATAAAAAATTAATTAAAATAACATGTTTTATATTGATATAAATAAAATAAATAATAATAAATATTTTTATACCTTTTACAAAAATTTTCCTTTATTGAGTACCAAGTTATTCTCTTTTCAATATTTTTTCTTCTCACGCAGATTTCCAATTGAACCGATGAGTGAATTTTGAAGAGGTAAGGTTTAAATATTTAAGATGTGTCTCCATGGGCCGAAGTTCTGGATAAGCTTAATCTTGCTATTATTTAAATATTCGAGAACCTAGAAAACAAAAAATGCATTAAATATATAAAATTATAGAAATATAATTAAAATTAAAATTAAAATAGTTAATATATAATACCATTCCAAGCTTTAGTTCATAATGACAAGTCTCCTTTTTCAATTGAGCCTGCGTGAAAGCACATAAAAATTTTGAAAGAATGAACCTGTAAACCATTTAAACATTTACCAAGTTTTTTTTTTGTCATATGTAATAATTATATTTTTTATGATTTTTATGATTAAGAAACTAAAAGGATTACGTAATATATTAAATTGAATCTATTTTATAATAAATAAAATAAAAAACAGCTAAAAAAATGTATAGAAGTACATATATCATTTTTTTTTAAATTAATTTGAAGTTTAAAAGAACTATTATTTTGAGGCGATTATTATTTTTAATATTATTTATTAACTCCTTGACATACGAATAAAGTGCGCATTGACGCGTCCGTAGAATAAAATTTAAATTATTAAGAGGGGGAAAGCATCTTCGACTGTCTAAAAAAAACAGCATTGATACGCGGCCGAAACAGATAATCCAATAATATTATACTGCCCGGTATTCGCCGAAGATATTTCTTGACGTCTCGGAGACGTCAAAGTCTACCATGGCGCATGAAATACATGATGTCTCCGAGACGTCATTGTATGTCAAGGGGTTAATAATTACTTTATTTATTGATAAATAATTAATTTTTTATTTGATAACAAAAATAAGTATTTATTTATTAAAATTTATTGTAAATAGAAACTAAAACTGTTTATAAATAACTGTTTTATTTTTTATAGATCTTACTTTTACTTTTACTTCTAATTTTATTTTTCCAATTCTACTATAATACATACTTATAAATTATAATTAATAAATACTTATTTTACTATATTACTTAATTAAAAATGAATTACTTATTAGTAAATAATCATAAAAAAAATAATGTGTTAATAAATACCTGTTTTATAACGGCAAGGTTTGTAAACATAACCTTAGATTTCACTGCACTACCATATATCAAAATCATGGTTAAAATCGCGTGTTAAAGAGGTCTTTGCCACGTAAACTAAAAACATTCATAACCATCGATCGGCCATACGTCTGAATATGTGTATTGTAATAACACCTTACAATTAATGTGCTATTTCAACAAAGAAAGAATTAATAAATATTATTCAAAAACCATTTAACTTCTATTTTGCCTTTTGATAATGATTTTAAAAATTCAAAGACTTTATTGCAACATAATCTTGAACCTGAAAATATATATGTTAAATTTAAAAAATACAATATTAAATAAATAAACATAATAAAATGACTAAAATACTAATTAAAATTAATAAAATGCCATGAAAATAAAAAACTGGACTTACACTCACCTATATCTTCTTCATCGACTGCCTCGATGTTACTCCTAATACCAAATCCTCCTCCTCCCTTATAGTTGTCCTTCGTAGTCTCTGTAAAAAAGAAACGATCGAATACATCATTACAAAAAGGCAAATTAATTAAAAAAAAAAAAAACTCAAAGATCAATAAGATGAAAATTTACCTGTTAATAAGAAGTAGAGCTCTTGTGGCCAAGTGCAGCTCTCCTCGGTGCAGCTCCCGTCATCGTGGACATCTTAAATTTGTGAGCTTTGTGGACGACCTGCAAAAAAACTCATGCAACACACGTCGAGTAAAATCAGATAAATAAAATCAAAATTACCTGTAGTACTCAGGCGTAGAACTCTTAGATGATTGAAGAAAAATATTCACTAGTGTACTACATTGAGAGATTTACATAACTCAAAGCTGGCCCCGTGGCCATTGAAAGTCCCGAAGCTGCAGGAAGAGCAGGTTGCAGCGGTCTCAAGACGCCTCGCATTTACATCGTCGTCTCAGGATGTCTCTTTGTCGTCGACACACTCACAGCACATAACTAACACAAAAGCGGCTGAGGTATCGATTGGCGTGTCGGTCACCGCATCGATTCGACTATCGATTACAAATCGAACTCAGGTGGCGTATCGGACAGCGGATACAGTCGAAACCCTGGAAGCGCACGAACGACAAAGAAGCGGGAACAATGTGATTGCGCGAAACAAAGTGACTCATTCACTTCGTTCTGGATAGCACTCGCACTTAGTTAAGCAAAACCTTTGTCAATTCGATGTACTCAGTGAACACTTGTTATAGCCACTTTCTGAAAGGAAGAATTGTAAGACTTTTTTTCATTCATCTTGCCTTTTCCTCTGATTGGTTCATTCTCACCGGTAAGAAAGCATAATTTTTCCAGTTCTTCGCTATGCTGCTTCTCGCTGTCTACGCTGTCTTCGGTACTGCTTTTCGACGTCTTTCATATCGATGTCGCTCAACGAGAAATCAGATGGCGAAGATGCTAGGGAAATCAACGGTCCCTGGCCGCCGTAACCGGCGGCATGGTTTCTCCCCGTGTGCCTTTTCGATATTATTTATGACGTCCTCGAGCCCTGACCGTGTTGAGGAATGTATCTCGAAGGTGTCTCAGGCGCCGCTTCTATTGCTGTCGTCCTCGCCGTCGTTCGCATTTTTCTTTTCCATGAAGTAGCTCAACTAACTCTCTTCGCAGGCTCCTTTTTCTTCGTTAGGCGGAGCCGCTATTCTTTCAACTGGTCAGTGTCTACAGCTGCTGCCGACGATTTCGTTTTTCTTGGAGCCAATTCGATGATCCGCGTTAAAAAAAAAAATAAAAAAAAAATAAAAATTTTAATATTCTTTCAATTAAATAATATATTACCTTAGATTTGGTTTAACCGGAGATTAAGTACCGGATTCCGGTACCAAAATTTTGTAACACATCAAACCAGATTAAAGGTTAATATGAGAAAACTAAAAATAAAAATATTAATTCAGAATGAAAAAAATAATAAAAACATTCATTCAAAATGAGAAAAATAAAATAAAAATATTAATTTTAAATAACGAAATTAAAATAATAATTTTTTTTATTACAAAACGAAAACAATATGAAACTCGATGATTATTTTTTCGATAGAGTGAAACAACAAAAATAAATAGAATTAATTAGATATTAAGTAAAAGTTAAATTTAATTTAAGTTTAAAAAAGTTAGCCTCGCCATTTACTTTTTTTTTGAAAAAAAAAATTGAGCTGCATTGTGCTCAACTTGTACTATAATGTTCCGTAAATAAAAATTATTAATTTCAAAAATTTTGATTTTTATGGCCGAAATTAATATATAAAAAAAAAAAGTTAGTCCCACTATTTTGTTTTTGACGGAATAAAAGAGTTATGCTACATTATGCTCAACTCATGCCGTAAAAAAATCCATTAATTTTCATTTTTATGATTTTCGTGATCGGGGATAACTTTTTTTTCAAAAACGGTCATTTTTTGCCTTAACAAATGAAAATGAATAATTTTTATGATTTTCATGTTCGGGGCTAACTTATTTTTCGAAAACGATGATTTTTCACCTTTAAAAATGAAAATTAATATTCTTTTTACGGCACATTTTAAGCACAAGTTGAGCACAATTTTTTTTTTTTTTAAAGATAAAATGGCGGGACTAACTTGACGGACATATTAAAAAGCAATGGCTAATTTAGCTCGTCAAACGATGACGATAACGGTAAATACTTGCTTGGAAATAATTATTCTTCGCTTTTAATTTTATTTTAGTTTTTATTTTACTTTAGATATAAATTAATTAATAGGAATTAGATAAAACGATCAACGAAAGGAAACGTTACCAAAATGATTAAATTATCACATAGTTTTGTATGTTTCAATTTGCTATTGTAAATCTACAACAAAGATACTAAAGTTTCATATCAAAGATTGAATCAAACATGAATAACTTTCCGTGACTATGCCAACCTATTAAAAAATTACCTATTAAATTTACACAGCATATCATTCCTACAAAAGCTTAAAAATAACAAAACAAAATAAAAAAAAAAAAAAAAAACAACAAACTAACCAGATCAACAATCTTGCAAAAGCTCCGTATAGTTGCTTCTACAGCACTTACGAAAGCAAAGCTCATAGAGTGAGAGAGAGCAAGCGAGAGAGAGCGAGAGAGAGCGACAAAGGAATACTCGCGCATCTACACGCGAAATAAGACAGAGAGTAACAGCCGCGGTATAGTTTCTCTCTCGGCGTCAATAAATGCCAAGCCCTTGCAGTACACTGCGGGCGCCCGAGTTATTCCAAGCTCGCTAAAATTGCGTCGGCGACGAGCGACTCTTGGCTTACTCTCTCTCTCTCTCCCTTTATCTATGCCTCTCTCTCTCTCTCTCTCGCTCTCGTTCTCTATTTCACGCGTATTTGTGTATAACTTAAGATAGATGTGTACACGCTCTTGTATCGGAAGGAGCTGTGAGCACAAGCGCATGCGAATCTCTCCGAGAGAGAGAGAGAGAGAGAGAGAGAGAGAGAGAGAGAAGAGATGAAGGGAAGAGATGAAAGCAGGTAAGGGAAAGATGTCGAGGTTGATTTCTTCGAATTCGATAACGTTAGTAAACTCGTGGAATTTATATGGATGCGAGTGTACAGAGAGCTGAGAGTGAGAGAGATAGAGAGAGAGATGCGCCCAAAAAACGTACGTCTTTTCAATCAAAGTGCAGAGTTACTTGTGTTTCTACGTATATGTACGTGTGTGTGTTTATTGTTTCGAAGAGTGACTCTTCATTTTATTGATTTGTTGGCTATATATCGAAGTAAGCGATTGAACGATAATACGAATATTTTTGATCACATGTTGTTGTCGTTAAAGAAAATTATATATATGAAAATTGAATGTGTAATTATTGTTTGTAATGACAAATTATCCGTTGCGATGGTTATGCCTCATAATACTTTTATTTAAATAATTAGTGTATTAATTAAATTGTTAATCAAGCCGTATATCAAATAATGGTATTTTTGGTTGATATTGTGACGTAAATTCAATTCACTTCACAAAGTTCAAACAAACTGTTTTAGTTTGCTTTTACATCAATTATTTTATACGTTTATTAATATAAACTTTACAAATTAATAAAAAAAAAATTATTTTTATAAAGCTAAAAAAACAACAAAAAATTTTTTTCAATAGTTGATTAAAAATACTTAATTTTTACAATTAAATTATTGATTTTCTACTAACATATCACTTCGTACACTCTATTACGTAAATCATGTTCGTTTGAATATAATGTTGGCAAACGCTACGCGTATTAATGATTCGTTTGATTATAAACCAAACTTTACACAATTTGCTCCTAATTAATCGAAAGCAAAGCAACCCATCGACATGACACGTATAAATCTGCAATCATAGGAAATCGATCTATAAAAATCAAAGCGATATTTGTCGCGTCATTTTTCTTAAATAATTGTAACTCATTAAAGCGAGAAAAAAGGACGTACTCGTGTTATAACGGTGCATCTCCCGTAGCTAAGAAATTTTACTATATACATATATTAGACGAGTATACTCTTGTTGAGTTTACTCCGGAAATTTGAATTTTACAAGTATAAAAGAAAATCTTTGTGTTAGAACGCACTAGAAAAAGAATTTATTTATAATAAGTTATACCAGTTGCTGTTAATATTTTCAAACTGTAATTTTATTATTTTAATAAAATTAGTTACTTACTGTACCTATAGATATTCTTGTTCGAAGTCTTTATCGTTTCAAATTTTTTCAATTGAAATAACAGTTTTAGTTCTGCAAGATATAGTTGAATAAAAAAATAATTGATTCATTCGAACAAAAAGAAAATACAAAATTAAATTTTTGTATTTCAAATAGATACAATTAAATGAAAGCTAGTTCAGACGAGTATAAAAAGATTTTCATAATAAAAAAGAAAAAAAAAAAAGAAATTCAATTTTCAGCCTTTGTCAAATGTAAATTGAAGTGTGTTGGATTATATATTATAGAAATTTTAAATGGTAATTACATTTTCATATACGCCATAATATATTTTATTTCAAAAATTTATTTTTATTTCTCATTTTATCGAGAATCGTTTTACTAAACGAATAATTTCTTCAAAGTAAACATATATGTATTTAAATATTATCTATTTATGACTTTCAATATTCATCGAGTAAAAATTTTTCGCGTCTCGGAGTTGAAGTATTATCAGCTGTTTAAATTGAATCAACTGTATCGGTGTAATATCTCGGATGTTTTTACTGACCTTTTTCTTTCTACGCCGATGATTATTATTAGTAAGAGAACACCGCGTGCCCGTGTATTTCAATAAGCGAACTAAAGACAACATTTATTTCGATGCAAACAATTTTATCACTGTTCTATTATGAAAATTAACACCTTTATCAACAATTGGAACGATATTTCCACGCAGCAATGATTCAATGTAGAATCTAATTTTTACTGATCTTGTCCTTTTTACGCCGATGAATAAAAAATCTACGACATAGAATCACTGCTACGTCGGGAATTTTTATTTCGATTGTTGATACAGATGTTAATTTTGATAATATAACGGTGATAAAATTGTTGGCATCGAAATAAGTTTTATCTTCTATTCGCTTATTATAAGAGAAGCTATAGGTACAGTAAGAATATCTATAGGCATACAGTAAGATTTTATTAAAATAATAAAATTACAGTTTGAAAATATTAACAGCAACTGGTATAACTTATTATAGATAAATTCTTTTTCTAGTGCGTTCTAACACAAAGATTTTCTTTTATACTTGTAAAATTCAAATTTCCGGAGTAAACTCAACAAGAGTATACTCGTCTAATATATGTATATAGTAAAATTTCTTAGCTACGGGAGATTCACCGTTATAACACGAGTACGTCCTTTTTTCTCGCTTTAATGAGTTACAATTATTTAAGAAAAATGACGCGACAAATATCGCTTTGATTTTTATAGATCGATTTCCTATGATTGCAGATTTATACGTGTCATGTAGATGGGTTGCTTTGCTTACGATTAATTACGAGCAAATTGTGTAAAGTTTGGTTTATAATCAAACGAATCATTAATGCGCGTAGCGTTTGCCAACATTATATTCAAACGAACATGATTTACGTAACAGAGTGTACGAAGTGATATGTTAGTAGAAAATCAATAATTTAACTGTAAAAATTAAGTATTTTTTTAATCAACTATTAAAAAAAATTTTTTTGTTGTTTTTTTAGCTTTATAAAAATAATTTTTTTTTTCTTTAGTAATTTATAAAGTTTATATTAATAAACGTATAAAATAATTGATGTAAAAGCAAACTAAAACAGTTTGTTTGAACTTTGTGAAGTGAATTGAATTTACGTCACAATGTCAACCAAAAATACCATTATTTGATATACGGCTTGATTAACAATTTAATTAATACACTAATTATTTAAATAAAAGTATTATGAAGCATAACCATCGCAACGGATAATTTGTCATTACAAGGAGTAATTACGCATTTAATTTTCATATATATAATTTTCTTTAACGACAACAACATATGATCAAAAATATTCGTATTATCGTTCAATCTCTTACTTCGATATACAGCCAGCAAATCAATAAAATGAAAAGTCACTTTTTTCTCCTCTCGAGAGCTCGTGTACACTATTCGCGCGCATCGACTTTGAACCATCGATCTTACGTCTGCGTCCGAGGATAAGTAATACCAATGCTCATACGTTATCCATATAAAGAGAACTACTGGATTACGCAAATCGAGCGCTCTTGCGTAATCTTCTCTCCGCTCTCGACCCCGATAAATCGTGACGCCCTGACCGTTGGCTCTACGCGTTACCGCGGATGCGAATTGACTTATATGCGCGGTTGCGCAAACCGCGCGTGCACGCGAGTATGCGCGTACAAACTCGTTTCACTTTCTTTTCTTTGCAGCAATGTGTCTACTTACTTCCCGGCGGCACGGTCAGCGATCCCAAGGTCAGCGAGGTTCTTGACCGCGCCCATTCTACCGTTGCTATATCGCTGATAATATGATGCTAAGTTGCCTATCGCGACGCTTTTTTTTGCGAGAATTAGCTATTGTGCGAGCGATCTATCCCTATGTGTCACTGCGTTTGATAAAAGTTATTAATTAAATACTTGTAAAATATTGTAATATCCATACGATGTAACTCGGCAAAACGAGAAAAAAAAAATAATTCAATTATAATAACTATTAAAATTTACAAGCACATGATTTAATACATTCATATATGATAAATTGCAATAGCTACATTGAACGCGATATGAATAAAATATTGATTTTCAACGACGTTTACATTGATGGAATCCATTTTATGATAATACACATTTTTTTGTAAAAATATAAAGATTTATATTTTCTTATCAATTCGTAGCATTTAAATCCGTAATCTATTACGTAATAATACAATCAAACTTAGAAAATAATAAATATTTCTATAGAATTTTAATCTCAAGACCAAATAATATTTACAAAATTAAAATTTAATTTTTCTAAATATTTATATTCAAAAATTAAGTATACACCGTACGATTTAAGTTGAAGTAATCGATTACGATACATTATACAACGACGTGCAATCAAATTTTTATAAACTAAACAACCAAAAGAATCCTTCTCGAAAGGCAAAGTGAAAGTACATCTTCGAACACCGAAAATAGCGTGTCTAATAATCCATTTTACGTTGATGCTTATTACGAATACACAGATATGCTATTCCATTGTATTTTGCAATAGTGAGTTATGCTTTTATTAAGCATCCCGTCATATAAAATATAAAAAGCCTTCATCACGATAAATTTTATAGTGTAAACAATTGGCAATGCACAATTGGTAGAAAAAAAAACAAAAAAAAAAAAAAAAAAAAATAAAATTATATATACAGTTACAAAACGTAACACCGTAATATTAATTTACGACCGTTTATGTTGATTTAAAAGAAAGTCGAATAAAAAAGTTTAATATAGTGTTTTCTTTTACAATTTACGGTATTTTAAAATAATATATAAATAAAAATTCATTATTTATGAGTTAATAATACCTCTCAATGGCTTAAAAAAAACTTTTCACATGCGTGAGAAAATTGTTCGTGAAACTTTTTTCGTAACGTGAACATGCATGTTCATCGAATTTTCACACGTTTTCGTAAAAAAGTTTATCGATAGATAATAAAATTTAAGTATCATGTTTAGTGAATCCGATTCGTCGCGCAAAATACTTAATTTTATCTCGATTTCAATGAAAATATATATATCGATGCTTACTTGAAATAACATTATTAAAATAATTATACTTTATACATAAATTCTATGTAAAATTCAGTGTCATTTCATTATAGTTTGCGTAGTAATTTTTTTAATAATGTCTTATATTATGGTATTTTTAAACGTCGTTGATTACAAACAATATTGCTTTTTTAAAATTCTTTTTACAAAATTTTTCGAATAAAAAATAACTCGGTTGCAATTTACCTTACATTAAAAAAAAAAAAAAAAAAAAAAAAAAAAAAAAAAAAAAAATTATATCGTCTTATATACTTTTCCAGTTATAATAGGACAAGTCGGTATGTATCTAATCCCAGAGGGGCAGTAGATGCGCGAACGAAGAATATTTTGCGCCTCTCCCGAGTTGCATTATCGGAGCTCAGGTGTGCGGGTGTAAGTGCGCCATCTTCCAATATAAGCGATGGGTATGAAGTTTGTAACGTTAGAGTACAACGAAATAATTTTTCACATTTAAATAAAGCTGCTAAAAATGTACAAATTATATTTTAATCCGTATCTGAATATTTTGTTATTTTATAAAACATTAAGAGTAAAAAAAATATAAATATAAATTTTAAATAAAAACAGTTTTTAAAAAATTTCGTTGAACACCAATGTTGGAAACTTCAAACCCATTACAAGCGCATGTCCATCTTGAGGCACGCGCCTCTCGAGCTTGCAGTTATAACGCATTTTTCTCGATCCATCTCGATTTATATCGGCTCGAAAATAAGATTTCCTCGATAAAATGGAAAAGGATAATCGATCAGGCGAGCTTGACAACAAATTGCTGACGAAGAAAAATATATCGCCACTTCTCTGCTTACATCAAAATGCGTATTATTATTTTCTTTTTCTCTCTCCTTCTCACCCATCTACTCAAGCATCGCGAGTTATGAATGGTCAACGGATGTTTGGTGACAAATTTTTTGAATGCACATTAAATGCAATCGCGATTAGAAATTTGAATATATATATTATATTATATAATTCAGATTTATACTATAAATTAAGGTAGGAAAAAAATAATTCATTTCAAAAGGTATAAAAGTAAAAAATTGATATGCGTCAATTTATATTGTATTAATATTGAGCTTTTTTTTTGTAAATATTTCTATAAATTTTGTCTAAAAATTAAACTATAAGAATATCAAAATAAAAAATAATTAAAAACGTATATCAATTTATGTACTATAAACTTTTTACCTTCATAAAAGAGGAAATTAAAACATTTACATTTAAAAAAAAAGTACTTTTACGAGCGTTAAAACTAACGCCTTGACGTAACACGTTTTAAAATGAAAAGAAAGAAAAAAAACAATCCCTTGATATAAACAGTTTTAATGGACCAAACTTCTTAGCTTTACACGCGGGAAAATGGAGAGAGGAGGGAGAGGAATATCGATCGCCGCAATAAATCGGAAATAGCCATAAACATTATTAATGGCTGGCTGCGCGTGATGTGGTTCAGAATCCCTTATATTCAATATTTATTTTAGTTCTTCGAGAAAGAAAGTTATATTGCTTTATCTTATCTTTGTTTTAAGTGATAGATTTTTAAAACTCGTATTTCAATTTGAGAATTTAAAAAAAAAGTACTTCAACTTGTAAAAACTTGCAACTGTCATTTTTTTTTTTTAATCGATTGCTCGCGCTTTAACTTCAATTTCAAAAATATATTTCCAAATTAATCAATTGTTATTTATTAAAATTGAAAATTGTTATTACATTAAATAATTTTTAATATAATATTTAAATATTTCCAATTTAGTAGCATGAATCAATTAAATTTTCTTTTAACGTTTTAAAAATTCAATTTAAAGGGTACAACAAAACGAAAACTCAAAACTCAATTTTCAAGTACCGAATCACACTATAAATACTGTATAATATTCTGTTCAAATACGAATAAAAAATATCAGTTAATGAAAAGCAACATTTTTTTTTAATTTCGAAGACAAACCTTTCCTCCTGTAAATGGCATTAAAAAAACGAGCGCTACTTCCTTTCCGAGATATTCCTTTATTTTTTTTTTATCGAACCTATTTACGCGCACGAATACACACATTCGTGTTTTTACTGGAAACAGCACTGAGAGAAGAAGATCGTAAAAAAAGTATGTGTAACCAGATGGAAGAAAAGTAAAGGTTCGCGCACGCTCGCATTTACCATGGTAAAAGAATAAGAGGAAGATAAAAAAAGAAAAAAAAAAAAAAATAAAAAAAAAAAAAAAAATAAACGAGGGAAGGAGGATAGAGAAATATCATAAGGGATAAGAGAATGGGAGAGAGAGAGAGAGTTTTGGAGAGGATGGGAAAGATAGCACTTTGTCTTTTTCTCCTATCTACGTTCTCACACGTGTACCTCGATTCTTCTTCAAAGGATGAATAAGTATGCTCACTTGTAACGCTTTCGTTCTCGTGGTTTGCGCGATAGTTTGATACCTTGCCAAGCGTCAAAGAGAGACACGAGCTTTTTTCATTTCGTTGATAAAATAGAAAAAAAAAAAAAAAAAGAAAAAAGAAAAAAAAAAGGAATATGATAGAATATCACTGGAATGGCTTTAAACGAGATTTATTGCATGTTTTTCACGGCGATGCGGTGAATTTTAATATTTTTTTTTTTTTATGTACGAATATTTTGAAATATAAGCTCATTGAAAGTTTACTTTTAAATTAAATTCATGTATGTATAAATAATTGGCCAAAATTCTAATTAAATAGTTTTAATATCATAATAATGAATTTTAGCCAAAGAAAACTATTTAGTAATTCTTGAAAATTTCATTTGTATAAAATACTTTAGCTTATATATTTCATTAAAAATGATAAAACTTGCAAATCTCGATTAAATAACTCACTGAGTACGATTATTCAAAAACTGTCACAATTATTAAAACGAATAATTCATTTGAACCAGTTATTAAAAATGAATTCGAAAAAAGAAAAAAATCTCGCGCAATCAAATCCCATGAATAATAGCCATCGGGTTTGAAAAATGTTCGCAGATAATTTTAAATCCCTTGTAAAAGGTAAAACCGCCGTAATCCATTAATCTAACGTTTAAAAATCCATTAAACCATTAACCTTTTCTTCCGAATTTAATTTTCATTTATATTCTCACGCGCAAATATAGCGATTTGCTTTTCGCGCACTTCGACGTTGCCACGACATCCGGTTAAAGCCGAAGAACATCGGACGCGTTAATTCAGAAAATACATACCCTAAAGAATGTACCGCTAGCAAAACGAAATATGAAATCTCAGAGACGTACAGTTGGAAACTTCTCACCAACCTTGCGAAGCTTTTACGAGGACAACGGCAACGCGGTGTCGTCGAGGTTCGCGAGACGATTCTCAGTGATAGCGAGTAATTAATGCCGAAGACATTAATTAAAAGGCTAAGCTTCCCTCCGAGCTTTCTCTTCTATCTTATCCCTTCTTTTCCTCCCGGAGAGAACTAATGAGACGTTATAAGCTGCGAGGGCCAGCTCTCGCGAAAGTCCCTTTAAACCGAAGGAACCGTAAGCAGATCTCATACTTAGGTATATATACAGCGTGTTCATTAAAATATTCATAACGCCGGACGCAGGGAGAAATTTTATAAATAAAAAACCTTGTTACGTTAAAATCGGTGAATTGATTACTATTTAATTAACAATAAATTAACAGCCAATCAGATTTCTTTGCGATCGAGTAGGCAAGTCTTGAGAAAAAAAAAAATCAAAAATGAGCGGGGCTTAAAATTTTAAAATATACATCGATATGCGGCGATGTGTGAGTCGCACCGCTACGCTTGTTTCTTCCCACTCCGCTGCGAATTTTAATTCTGGTCTTCTTATGTTCTCCAATTCGTAACATCTACGAATTCATTAAAACAATAAATGATTGATACAAAAAATAGAGATATAATTTTCCACGTGTAAGTATATTTTATTGCATTTTAATCTAAAACGTATTAAAAACCCACGTTTTAAACATATTTTGTCACGCCACTTTACCTATAATCTTTAATAGTCAATTTTTTATTATCATATATTCGTAACAATTATATTGATTTTTAATATTTTTTAAACTTCTATTAATCTTTAGTATTTAACTTTATTTTAAAATATGATTTTTGAAAATTTTTTTCGTTGAATATTTTTTTAAATATTAACAATCTTTAAAATGTTTTATATAAAAAGATATTCTTATAGAACATTATTTTTTACAATAAATATATTAATATCTAATTAATATTTCATTGCTGATGATTCGTAAAAAAATTTTAAATAGTGGATTGAGACATCTGCAACGTTGTAGTAAATACTTTTAAGGATTCTTAAAAGAGTTGCTTATATGCAGTTATCGCAATGAATCCTGTTTACAACACTAAAATTCAGCAGCTGCCTAAGGTACTCGCATGATTGGCAATGTTGATAGACGCCTTGTCAACAAATCGTTGGACAATGTTCGTCTTTTAAATCACCGATTTCGCTTATGTATCTCTATGCGTGCACGGGCTATTTGATTAAGAGGGGGAAAATATGCAAATATTTTAATCACTAATCAATTGAAATTAAGGGTCCCGAAACAGAAACAGGACATAAGCGAAGTTTGTTGATTAATTATTGTCCAAATCATTTTTTTTTTTTTTCAACTTACTCAAAAATAAGAAAAAAAATATGTATTTTTTTCTAATAAATATTCAACAAACTTACTTATATGACCTAACCTAACCTATACCCTACAGAATATAATTTGTGAATTTATACATTATAATGGCATTATAAATATAGCCGACAACTGAAATTTTCCCAAAATATAGAGACATAAAATTAATTAATTTCAATTAATTTAATAAATATTTAAAAGTTTAAAAAAGATGTTTATATTTTTCATTACATCTAAGTATTTAATGTAATTTAAATATAGAATAATTTTGATAAAATAAAAAAAGAAATAACTTTAATAAAATAAATAATTTTTTAATAATAATTAATAATTTTGTAAATTATTTATAATAATAAATAATAATAATTTTATAATAGAAAAAGAAAGTAATTTGTTTTGATAAAAAATCGCTCTATTGAAAAAATCATTACATTATAAAATACATTATTATTATAAAATTTAAGTTTAAAAGAATTTTATTCGAAATACTCGAGAATACCATCAATGTTACTTTTTGTAAAAGATTGTAACTGAAAACTTTATGAAAATAAAATATTTTTCAAAATGTTCAAGCGCCTTAAATAAATTGGAGATTTTTTATTTTTATACGAGTTTATTTACAGTTTAAAAAGAAAAATCGTTATCATCGATACATGAACAATATCGAAATTCACGAAGTCGAACTTAAAACATTTATTCGCTTATTTGTTTTTCCTTTACCAAATTTGAAATATTTTTATAATTCACTCAAAAAGCACTTTTATCGACGTTATTATTATTAAAAAACTTAAAATAATGGATTTTTTATTAAAATAATGATTTCCATTTATTTTCCGTCATAAGATGACATTTAAATTTTAATTAATGTTTTTACATTAATACAATCATTTATTGTTTTAATAAATTCGTAGATGTTACTGAGACGACGAATGAGATGACGAATGAGAGGACATAAGAAGATCAGGATTAAAATTCGCGGTGGAGTAGGGAGAAACAAGCGTAGCAGTGCGACGCACGCATCGTCGCATATCGATATATATTTGAAAATCGTAAGCCCCGCCCATTTTTGATCTTTTTTTCTAAAGATTTGCCTACTCGATCGCGAGAAGTCTGATTGACTGTTAATTTATTTATTGTTGTTTATTAACTGTTAATTTATGTTATTGCTTATTAAATAGTAACTTATTCACCGATTTTAACGTAACAATATTTATTTATAAAATTTCTCCCTGCATCCGGCGTTATGAATATTTTAAGTGCCTAAAGGGACACGCTGTATATACACTGACACACCTGCGTGTGTACGTGCGAGTGCGAAGGAAGGCGGGATCTGTAATGTCTAAACCGAAACTGCTGTGAGAAGAGGCGGCGAGTGAGAGTGAGAGAGAGAGAGAGAGAGAGAAAGAGAAAGAGAAAGAGAAAGAGAGAGAGAGAAAGAGAGGGAGAAGGTTACTGCATTGTCGCGTATCCTCGGCTAACACCTTTGCTGATATACCCTGCATGAGAAACTACCACCGCCTAAGCGGAAACTCATGTCGGCGGAAGTTAGAACGCGGTGTTGCGCTTGCTTCTCTATCTTTCCCTTCCCCGTTTTCCTTCCTTGTGTTTTTCGACCTTCTACCGAAATTCAGCTTAAACGAAAAGAAGAAAACTTTCCGCGTTTAAAAAAGGAGTTGAAAGCTCTTTTTCTTTTTTTAATGAAAAATTGTTGGTGAAATGTCATATTTGTTTTGAGCGTTAAAAACGTTTTAACTTGATAAAACATTATGATGTGCAATAGTTTACAATGATGTAAAATGATAAATCTTGAAGGTTAAAAGTTCTGCGTGAATAAAGTCAAAATATTATGTTGAAAATATTTTGATCGCTTGACGCTTTAAATTAATTATTGAAAATCTAAAATACTTGTTAAGTTAATTAAAAATAAATGTCAAAATGCTTAATTTGATAAACGCTTATCAAGATTTATATGTTTAAGCTATTAAAACTGTTAGTTAATTGCTCAAATAATCTTATGCGACAATCGAAATTTATGGAGAACGGATAATTCAATTTTGGAGACAATTTATTGAATAGATTTCGCGAGTTTACATGGATTGTCGCGCGTTCGGTAAACCTATTTAAACAAAATATTTCTCTCGGCCATTAACAATACGAATAAATGTATAATATATAATCAAGAATAATGATGTAATCACAATATGCACTTAGTAGTAGATAAATTATCAAATCTTTTTTAACTGAAAAACTTATTTTCAATATAATTACCTTTTGAGCAATTAATCATAATTTCAATATAGAAAAATTTTTGAAAATAGCGCTAATAAAATCAAAAACGTTTGTAACATCGATAATTCTATAAATAATTCAACTTTTTATGAAATATTGAGTTTTTTTTTCAAATTACACGAACAATTTAAACTATAAAATACTGGCTCTTTAAATTTTTAAATTTGACCTCATTAATATATTAAAATAAAAATTTAACGAACAAGTCATTGGTTGATGTACGATAAAGATAATAACGAATAGATGCCATACCGCTAAAGCATAAAACAAAAGAAGGCCAATGCAATCAAAAGTAGTGTATACACATAATAAAAAACGATGTCAATCGTTTCGAAATAATTCTACTTAGAACGAAGGGAGAAAAAGCAGAAAGAACTTTAAAAAAAAAAAGAACTCTTCGACGACAACCAGTAGCAGCAATCCCATAGAACGTTTACGCCATCGAAGGAAAGAAAAAGGAAGAATAAGCGAGGCAACAAGCGAAGAGAATAAAGAAACAAGGGAGAGAGAAGCACAAACTTTCTCACACTCGACCTTAACTCGCGTTTTAAACGAGTCATTCGAGGCGGAGGTTCACCAAGTTCATAAGTTAACAGTCTCTGTGTGTATGTGTGTAAGTGTATGTATGTACCGGTAAAGGTGACGTCGCTGGTTTGCACATTTACCTTCGTTGCCGAGGAGAAAGAACGTCAGCCGCTCGTTCGCGCTAAGTGAGACTACTTTTGTTCAAGCGGCTTATTCTACAATTTTCAACTAAATGCTTCGGCATTTTTCCCTAATTATACGCGTTAATGAAGGTGAATTTTAATAAAATTTATAATAAATTATGAATGCTTTAGTACAATGTAGAAAATTTCATCGGAGTTACGGTAGAAACGGAAAAATAAAAGAAACAAAATTTAAAAAACGTCTCAACTTCAGGACGACGTAAATTATGACTTTATGTACGCGACTTGTAAGCTAAATTGTGGTTTTTAATACAATTGCTCTCGAGTAACAATAACAGCAATACAACTTTGTATTTCACGAGCCAGCACGGGAGCAGTATATATGTATATATATATATATTCAAAGGAATACCGACAAAAGTCTTTTTTACGCGTTTACTTTCGTGAAACGGAATTACCTCTAACAATACAACGTAATTGCGAACGCAAAACTTTAAAAATTCAAAGTAGCGAAAGAAGAAAAAGATAAACTTTTTTCAATTCATATATAGTATCTTAACAAATAATCTTCGCACAACTCGTAAATTTTGCTTACTTTCAACGTTGAAGAATCACGAGAAGTGCACTACTCACAATTTGACATTGTCCTAACGCAAAGAGCAGAATAATAAAAAACAGTCGAAATTCGAAATAAGAGAGGAAAAAGGAGTCTAGCCTTTGGCAAACCTACAGATGAAAAGGAGTGTCTTCTCTCATGATGGCGTTGCTGCGCTTCTGTTACCGTTACCGCACGAGTTCTTTACCAAGTCGGGTCAATGAACATACGCTCTCTCTCTCTCACTCTACCTTGTTCTTTTATACTCGTTCAACGTGAATCTTTTTCTTACGGTAATATATGTGGCACATGTGTACGTACGGTAACTCGTCCATCGATGCAGATATAAAAAAATAAACAACTGCGATATTTGGTACTGCTGTTAAAGTTACTCGACGGGAGATTAATGCGAATGAAGGTGAATTAAAGAGTTGTAAGTCTAAAGGGTCTAAGTGCCAAAAAATCTAAAGTTAATATTTTTACGAAAATACGATCTAAGTGCCAAGGCTAATAATATATCCAAATGGATCCAAGTGCATTTTTGTTTTGAAATTTGGATATGTGTTCAATTGAATTAAGTAAAAATAAATAATTATTTCATTGAGTTGTTTATTTTATATTGTTTTTCTGCTATATCTCTAAATAATAACATTGTCACTTAGACCCTTTAGACTTACAACCCTTCAATTATGTTTTACTGCCTAGTGAGAAGAACTTCACAAAACTTGCTTTTGTTTGTTAATATACTATTTAACATTTAATAGTAAAAATTGAAAAATTGAAATAGTTTATTTCTAACTTGTTTCTAATATAAATTTTAAAAAAAGAAAAAAATTATTTATCTTTAATAAAATATGTAATTTACTATGAAATGTGTTATAAAAAATACGTTTAAGTAGATATGCGACGAGTATAGTAAGACCGTTACTTTGAACCAAATTTTATTTATTCAAATTTTTAATGAAAATATGCAAATGGTGCACTTTTATAATTAAACGTTTAAAAATGAAATTTGAATATTTTACACTTATAATTACATTCTTATATCAAATAAATACTCGACTCAATTTTTAATGAAGACTTTAAAACTAAACTTTACCAATTTAGAAAGTAATGCATCATGGCTATTGAACAAGTAAATTATAAAATAATAACTTTTTTAACATCAGAATATTACAACTTTGATAAAATATGAGTTTACTAGTTTAATTGCAAGAAATGAAAACCATAATTACGTTATCTACCTATTAAATGTTTATGTTTGACAAAAAATTGTTTTAACAATAAATGCAAAAGTCAAACACTGTGTCATTAAAGTGAAAGGAAAACTGTATTTATATCTTTAACCTAAATTATTGCATATCGAATGGAATAAAATCAATAATCGATGCAAAAACTACAAAACAATTTGTCATTTGAATTCGCAATTATTGTAGCAAAAGCATATGTGATGAATAGAGAAAATCAATTTTTTTTTTTTTTGTATTTTAATTTAAATCAATAAAAATTACTTTTATCTTCTTTCAAATCCAGAGTATAGTCACCATTGGCTCGCAATTCTCCATTCGCGCGTCGGAGTTAAACGTGAGACCGATTAAAACTTTTGACTCCCCCTTTACAAAGAGCATCGGTAAATGACATCAACGAAGCTTCCGCGCAACTCTTAATCGAGCACTTGCTTCGCCTATTATCTCGTATAGATTCGCTCGATCTCGAGCTCGTACAAGATCGACCTTTTCTAATTACCATTAATCAATTATCGCGAGTTTTAAATAATAATTCGCGTGCTGTGCGACATATTAAACTCGTTTTCGCGGCGCTTTCATGTACGTCGCGAGCGCGATTAGATCTACGAATATTTTATAAAAAGAGAAGGGGTTCATTCGTAACGATTCAATTTCGCGATTCGAAACAATTTAATGCATATTCATTTCGAGTACCATACGATAAATTTTGTGTGCGATTGTGTCGTGTACCATTTATAAAAAAGCAAACAATTGCCGTTGCTGTTTAGAGTGTTAAACCGACGTGGATTTATCATCCCTTTCTTTTTCTTGCTCGCTCTTGAAATATATACATACATATATGAATACATTTCAATTTAGTTTACCAGCGATAATAGAAAGCTTTTCTTACTAAGTGCGCGCCCGTAAAATTATTCTTCTTTTACAACGAACGCTTCTATTATTTTCTTCGCAGCGAGTACCGGCCTCTCACTGACACTTTCCAACTATTTCGTATGTTTATTCGCGGTACATCAAGCGAATTTATCGTAGGAATTTTAATTTTCCAAAGATTTCCCTTCTTTATTCGCAATAAGCGCGATTGTTGTTCTTCTTCGAATAAGCAAGAAAGGCCGCTTTATGACGATAATAACCTTTTAAAGTTTGTTATATATATATATAAAAAATAACCAAAGTAATACTCGATATTAAAGTAATAAAATAAATTAAAGTTTATCGCGCATTTAATAAAGAAGAAAGGTTAACATCTATTAAGAAAGTTAAAAGCAAAACAATTTAGAAAGATTATTATTCAATGTACATTTAAGGCATTACGAATGGGTAAACTGGCACATCAATAAGCGGACTAAGTTCACGTGAAACTTCCGTTTCGTCGTCTTCCGCTCCTTCTTTCCTCTTAGCGGTGTATCTCTTCATCTTCGCATCTCAACATCTCGCATATCTTTAAAAGGCATTCGAGAAACGGCTTACTACACGATCCCCCTCCGCAGCCTCGGCGTCTTTATGTTACCGTCGACTAAGACTTTCTTTGTTTGCGTTCTCGACACTTTTACGTTGCTAGTTCCTCTGCGCTTTCATTTTCTTAGATGCCGAGATTTATAATTTTCCCCTTTTTTTTTCTATTGTGTTTTGTACATGTTTTGTATATATTTGATATAAAAGGTGTATTATTTGTAATTCATTCGAGAATGAAACTTAATTTTTGTAAAAGAAAATAAATAATCAAAACGTTTCTTATAAAACAGTAAAAGCAAGCTTAAAAGTTTGCAAGAAATTTGTTTCTTTTTTCTTGCCCCTGCGGCTATATCTGGTACACATTAAGAAGCAGTTGTATGCAAAGTAAACTTTAAAATTTCACAAGAAACTTCTCAATTTAAAAGATTTACTTATTTTTTTATTTACATGATTTAACAAATAATAAATTTAATCATATCATTCAAGTATCAATAACAGATGGACGCGTTTGTAATAATATATAATTTTGATGCTATGTTTTTAATTTTAATGGTTAATCTTTTAATAAAACATGTTTTTATTTAAATAATTACATTTTAAAAAAAAAACTGGTTTACTTTTATATCTAAATAACTCAAAGATAGAAGTGTCACTGACATACTCTAAGCTCACAAAAAGAATGAAAAAAAAAATTTTTTTAATTTAAAAAATTTTAAAAATTTAAAAAGGGTCTAGTTAATGTAAACCAACTTTACAATAACAGTCATTCTTCAAAACTTTTATTTTAAAAGCTATTCCATATATAAGAAATGTGAAAAGTAGTATCTAAACCATTTGACGAATGAAATAATTTTTTTATAAAAAAAATTTATTTAATAAAATTAATTTAAAACAATAATTAATAAAACAAAATGATATTTTCTTCGAAACAAAGAAAATTATTTGATTGCAATACACCAAAATTGTTTACAAATAAATTATAAAAATAAATGTTACATTTGTTTACTTTGATTTTCAAACAAATGAAGTAACAACAAAAATATGATCAACGGATATTTTGCATTTTAAAAAATACGTACTTTTATTTAAAAGACAAATGACATAGTTGTAAATGCTAATTTTACTTCAGCCAATTAAATCCCTCCTTTCAAATTAATTTTTTCTTTTGTAAAAACAAATTTACCATTAGCCACAGAAGCTAAAAAAAAGACACCTCTAAAAGAAGAAAAACACTATGATTGCGTAGAGTCAGTGAAAAAAAACTTTGAAAATTGAAAGTACTAGAAAAAAAAAAACAAAAAAAAAGAGGTAAGTGGAATGTAAAAAAAAAAGTGACTGCGCACGTAAGCCTCGGCTAAGCTCGATAAAACGAAAGGACAATTGATTTCCAGATGATCAAGTCCGATAATTGGGATCGTCCGTTGCACCGAGAGATACGTGATACGAACACACACACACACACACACACCCACACACACATACACACACGTATACTTTAATCTTATGAAACCGAGCCGAGACGCTTTGTCTACCGGTTCACTTTCTATTCACTTTCACGCTCGTGGAGTCTAAACTTGTGCGTCTTTAATATGTCCCGTGTGCTGTTTGAGCTCGTGGTGTAGGCGTTAGACGCCGGTATTGTTGCGTTAATCGAGAAGATTTTTAGGGATAAAAGAGGCTCGCTCTCTCGTGAAAATTGTTTTACGCCGGTCTGATTAAATAACGAGAACGATGATGTGAAGTACGATGACGAGTAGATGAACGCGAAATTTTTCCGGAATAAGCACCGTGAAAATTGTATTGAAGAAAATTCTCTCTATGTTCAAATTTTTCATTATTAACTTCATCGTTATGTATGATGATTTTATATTATTGTATACTTAAGGTCAATTTATAAAAATTAAAGTTTTAATTGTACTTACATAAAAAACAAGATTCAATTGAATTCATTTCATGTAGACTTGACTTACCTAAAACATAAGAAAATAAAGAATCCTTAAATATGTATTAATAATATTTCAATTCCATGTACATATTAAAAAAATGATATAATATAAAATATAGTACGTTTTATATTAAAACAGTTACTCAAAGCAGCGGTTGCGTATCATTAAATTATTGGCATGATTATAAATTTTAATCATGCTTTTTGACTTTTATAAATTACAAAATAAATATATAAATGTATATTTTTCAATTATATTTTTTAATGTGAATTCAATTAATATAAAACTAATAGTTTTAATATACTACGTACAAGAATAAATTAAACAATGAAATATATTTAATAAAAGAAGAAAGAATTTTTTTTTTAATTTATTAAAGAAATACGTAATCTGCAAATAATTGCAATTATGAGACTGTGCATAATAATGTACTTGTTATAAATACTTTGCATTATTAAAATTATTTAATTAAAAAGAAAATATTATTCCGTTAATTAAGTGCAGGGCACATTATGAAACATTTATCATCAGACATAAATGTTCACTAATTAATTAAACATTCATAATAATTATAAGTTTATAATCATGAAAAACCGCAAGGATTGACACTCTAAAAAGAGAAAAACAGGTTCAATGAGACATAATCATAAAAACAAAATACTCTCTCTCTCTCTCTCTCTCTATCTCTCTCTCTTTCTATCTCTCTTGCAAAGCAGGGGATATCGATGCGCCAATATCGAATTCCGCCAGTAAAATTCCCGCAACGCGTTATACATTGGTCGGCAAGAGAGATAGAAACAGGTATATAGAAGGAATGGTGAGCGTTCACCTGTAATAATCCCATTAAAATCGAACGTTCCGCTTTCCGACACGCCTGCGAATTTAAACGGCGAGTGGCGCCGATTCCAAGCGAGAGGAGATTCGAGAATACCTCCTCTCTTCTCTTTCCCTCTCTCTTTCTCCCATACTCTCTCTCTCTCTCTCTATGCCTCTCGTCATTCATTGTTTCGTTCGGCCGCGTTAACCATCGTTAGCGTGCAATCGTCCGATTCTCTCTCTCTCTGTTCGCGCTTGTCGACGCGACCTGCGTCCTGCCACAAAACCACCGAGTTGCCGAACCATCTTCTCTTCCTTTTACACCTTCTACTCATCCTTCTCTTCCTCTTTCGTTTGAAAACCGCAGGTATATACCTGTTTGCACGGGAGCGCGATTAATAATTTTCGGCACGGGACTGTAGATTGGTCAATTTTTATGCGTTAATTATAAATACGTGTGTTTATATCTTTAAGCCACGAATACGCGATCATCGTGAAGCACTGCTGCGACTAACGCGTATCCGTTTTTCATCGACTATTTTTGCGAAAGCTTTGTTGCGCAAAAAGATCTATCTTGTATTCTTTCTCTCTTGCACTCTTCCCTCTTCGACTTTATCTCTCTCTCTCTCTCTCACTCTCTCTCACTCTCTCACTATCTCTCTTTATCACGATAATAGAATTAATATGAATATTTAATGGATATGTTATCTTTTGAATCACGACAAGTTTTGCGTTTACTTGGTCAAATAATTTCTCGATAAACACTTGAAATTATGTGTTTAATATTAACGACTTGTACAATTTGAATTATTAAGGTTTATTATATTGTAAAGTGCAATTATAGCGATATATTTTGTGTTTCATTAGGCCGAAACATTATGTAATGTAACATACGGTATGAATACTACAAAAGACTAAATAATAAATGTTTCCATTTTTGTTGTTTTAATTTTGTATTACATCAATGTGCAATATTAATAATCGTAATAATAAATATTTTAATAATATTTCATCAAAAAGTTTTCAATACATCGTTATATGTATGCAACTAAAATTCTATGCAAACGCGTTTACAAAAGAACAAAAAACTAGTTGTTGTTAATAACGTCTCTCGGAAATATTTTCCGAGAATTATTTTCATAAAATGAACGCAACGAAAATTATATTCTCGAAAGTTTGTTTAATCATTTCCAAGTATTATCTACTTCTAAAATTTTACAACTACAGTCCGTTTTTGCAGCACCCAAGTTAATAATTACTTAGCCTCTTTGATGTTTAATAAACTTTAATACGAAGTTTACAAGACTGTTTTCGTATCTGCTTTTTCAACCGTATTAACTTTTATAACTGAGTATTTCAAGTCTAGCATTTCTCCATCCCATTTCTTAGCTTTTACATATCGGAATGTTTTCTTGACTTTTTCCATAAATCAAAAACAAAATAATAATAATAATCCTAAGAAAATAATATTTAACAAAAAAAAAAAAAAAAAACTTAGCTCGCGAATATTTCACATCGACCGAGTTCAAATAAAAACACATATAGACATCTATGAAACGAATAACGACGAGATAATTATATTTTGTGTAGGAAATAAAAATTAAAGAAACAACCTTTGCCTATATCGCTGTACCATTGTCTACTCGTTGTATATATATAAAGAAGATCGTTTCTAGTTCCTTTCAGCGATGATAAACCTTCATACCCAATAGATATCTCGCCGATAATGCACACAGATATAGCGATATATATATAATATATATAAAATAGTCGAGAGGCGCAATCGATGCGGTCGGACTCGTGGTTTCCGCGAATCGGGCGATGCACTTTCCTTAAGTGCACGTCTATAATTTACGAGGCCGAGATAGAGCTAGAGAACCGAAGAGAAGAAAGGGAGAACGAAAGATATAGTAGTATCTTTGTATTCTATGGTTTCGCGCGCATCCTATACTACTCCGTACGCTTCACGGGCATATATATACTCTCTCTCTCTCTCTCCTCTCTCTTACGCAGGCGTCGAAATCAAAGCTGTTGCTCGGCGATTCGCCATCGCGATGCCCTTCAATTCTTACGATTGTTGTTTACGTGAAAATAGTTATTCCTGCTACAACGACCGCAAGTTTTCAAACGAGCCAAAACGATCGAATCAGACAATGATCGATGCTCGACCGAGACACAAACTTTAGACAGCAAGTTACCCGACGGTGTTTGTGACAAATTTGCTTTTCTTAGCATGTACCTTGGCTCTTTTTGCGACTCGCGAAATTATCAAACACGGATGTATTCTCGACGAGAGACAAAAACGACAAAATTCTTTATCGAATTACATTAATCTTTTTATAAACTTAACGTACGAGAAATGATAAAAAAATACGAAAGGTATGATAATGCAATACACGAGGGTAAAATAACGCAATGCAAATTTCGTGCAATTAAGATTGTACCATGACAATTTAAATATCGTGTTGAATTTAAAAAAAAAAAAAAATTATTAAAAAGAATAAATTACACTTTGGACTAGTACTGTAAAACGTACAAAAACAAAAAAAAAAAAAAAAAAAAAGAAAAAGAAATGAGAAATTTCTTTTATAACTGAAAAAAAAAAAAAAATATACGATATTTTTCTAAAAAGAATTTTGTGAGCAAAAAAAGAAACATTAACAAAAAAGCATAAGAAATGATTTTAATTTAATGCTAAAATAAAATATGTGGAATTTTTATTATAATAAAGGACTTTTATGATTCTTAATAAATAAATTAAATAATAAAAATTGGAAGTGAACGAAATTCATAAAAAAATTTACAAGCGTATCTTATTCGCTCTTTTAGATAAAAGAAAAAAAAAAAAATAGACTGAATACGATGTGAATCTGTGTAAAAAGCATCATTAGAATTCTCATAACAAAAATACAAAAACAAAAAATCTAGAAATTTCTAACGGCTTGTAAAACTAAAATTAGTCTTCGTCGACTAATGGAAAAACGACGATAAGCGGTTACTTTACAAGCTCATAATTTTTTAGAATATAGAATTCTAACTCACATTTATTTACATTAAGTAATAGATATGATGTCAATCTAACGATGTATTATTTTTAAACAATTCGTTTTTTTTTTTTTTAATTTGATAGAATAGTTCAATTATTATACCTGCTCTTATTTAAATTATTTGTACAGTAACATTTTATTTGAAATGACTAGAATAAATTTGTAAAAAGAATCTAGATGGAAAAAAAAAAAAACTCGTCAGACATCTTCCGATAATCATTTGTTACAAACGGCATATTGATTCTTCTACACAACGACAAAGTAACCATAATATTGCAGTAAATGTGGGTCTCGGCAGAAATAATATTGAATTATGAACTACGCCGATGAGATTTAACTTGCACTAGATAATTCTCTCTCTCTCTCTCTCTTCCTTCCGTGTTCTCTCTTCTTTATCTCTCATCCCCTTTAGTTTCCAAATCGGTGTAGAGCAGGGGCAGGCATGTCTTGAATTAATTACATCGCCTGCCACGCAATTATAGTTGTGGTTAATTTCTGATACCCGATGCTTTAATGCTCGATAAGTTCTGACTTATTGTCCGGAAATTTTCAATACTAATATTCCATAATAATTTTGTCAAGAGAATGTTTAACATTTAATCACGCTTTAAATTTTTTAAAATGTCGTTGATTTCACATGTTTATAAAAATATACACTGCACTAAAAAAAAGTCAATAAATAAATAATAAAAGCAACGAATTCGAAATACAAATTTCAACGATTTAATCTTATTTATTTATTTTTCAAAATTAAATATAATAATGTCTTTTAAAAAAATAACTCGATATTAAAACGAGAATTTGAAAATTTAACTCGAAGAATTTGTCAATTAAACAAAAAAATTTTATTCTCGGATATGTTCATCGTTGACATTTTCCTGAGAAATCATACGGTTTTACAGCGACCCTCAAACGTAGAAATTACCTTGGAATTAACGACTGGCTAGGGTTACCAATTTCTTTTATTGACTAATATAAAAACGAGGGCAAAGAGTTAGAGATAAGTGCCGCGAAGAGAAAGGGAGCAAGATAAAGAGAGAGAAGAAAGAAAAAAGAAAAAAAAAAAAAAAAAAAAAAAAGAAAGAAAAAAGACGATATAGATAGATCATAGCCGGTAATAAAGTTCCCTTCAGCGTTAAATACGTATAAAACTCAGAACGACATGAAAGTCCCCGAAGCAGAAAGTACGCGACATTCAAAAGCCGGCGGGGAGGAGAAAGCATATAAGCTTTGGTGGTGGGATAGTCGTGCATGCGCGCGCGAGCAATCTTTATGAGAACGTTTTACCATTCAGAGACGACAAATTCAAACGCGTGCAGCGCGTGTCATCTTGCGCGTCACCTATTCTTTTTTTTTTTTTTTTTTTTTTTTTTTTTTTTTTTTTTTTTTTTTTTTTTTTTTTTTTTTTTTGCGACTGGATTACTTTTTTCAATATGATAAAATATTAACTTCGTAATTTGAAGATAGTAAAAGAATTCAAGAAATGTGAAAGATGCTATTTTATTTATTTAATCATTTTTTTTTTTTTTACTTTCTCAATTATAATCTCATTTTTTTATAACTTTATGCAAAATAATTTCAATACTTTTTTTATTTTTGTACAACTATTGATGTATTGACATTTTGTTACTTCTTATGTAATACTTATTTACTATTTAAATTTAAGTTTTATTATTCAATTAAAACGATGAATTAAATCAAGATTGATTCTTTTAAAAAAATTATATTCAATATTTATATTATTAAATATCGATTACCTATAACAAAGCTAAGTACATGTCGTTAAGCACAGATTTTTCTTAAGAAAAAAAAAAAAATTTATATTTAATTTAAAAATTGAAAAAAATAATATCGATTCTTTAACCAATAATAAATTTTAAGAAATATATTATACATTGGGAAAGAAATTTTTAGTAAATTCATTATTATTCATGAAATATGAAAGCGTTCGGTAGCATATAAATTCTTCAATATTTGCAATTATAATAAATTTCTAAATAAATTAAATTTTTCGTGCATTATCATAAATTAAACGAAAGCAGCAGTAGTAGCAGCAGCCTCGTGACGAAAATAAATTTTCCTACGAAATTTCACTAATGCAGCAAAATAATTCACCCGAATTAATTATCCAATGATTTCCATAGTCGGAAAATAGCCAATGCACGTCGCATCTTTAATTTCAGACGGTCTGCACGAAGTCGGAGCAGCAAAGCAGAAAATCAACAATTAAAATTCAATCAAGCTGCCCGTCGCATAAACCACTTCGAACATCGAGGACAAAAACAAAACGTCCGGCGAGCTTTAACGGCAATACTCTCTCTCTCTCTCTCTCACTCACTCACTCACTCACTCACTCACTCACTCACTCACTCACTCACTCACTCACTCACTCACTCACTCACTCATTCACTCACTCACTCACTCACTCACTCACTCACTCACTCACTCACTCACTCACACTCACTCACTCAATCTCTCTCTCTCTCTCTCTCTCTCTCTCTCTCTCGTGAAAGCTCGACAGACCGTGTATAATGCGCATCACCCTTCTACCAACGACTTTTAAATGCATTAATTATCGGGAGTTTGCGCTTCGTTAAAGAAAAATAAAATAATAGAGAGAGAGGGAGAGTTGGAAGAAAAAAAAGAGGCCAGATAAAAAAGACGAAGGTGCGAGAAGATTCGAGAGCGACTCGGGGAGAGTATACAGGGGGACAAGGGGGAAGAGGATAGAGAGACGACAAAATTAATTAATCTTCCTTACTTTTAGCAGCAGTATAGCCGACGATTAAACCCAACTGAGGCACTGAACGAATTCCGAGGAAACGTCGTCCTTTCACACCTAGACGCCGTTAAGAGCAATAGCTGCGAGCGAGCTTCGGTGCTAATAATAGAACCGCCGCCGCCTCGCTTGTCTCTTTTTCGCTTATTGCTCGGGAAACTAAGCTAATCGTCTCGCTTCTTCGGCTTTTTCCGCGAATCCCATCGAGCCGCAAATTATCACGCGAGAGGTTCACACGCACACACATACACACATTGCGAAAAACTTTACTATTGTATACCTGTACACCGAAGAAGGGAAGAAAAGCAAAAAAAAAAAAAAAAAAAAAAAAATAGACGAAGCTGCCGGTGCAACTCTAATCATCCGGGATACTCGTGAATGAGAGTGAGAAAAAGATAGAGATCAAGAGGGCGCGAGTTGTATTCAAACTTGTTTTAAAGTCATAATTTTCTTATCGCGAAAATGCTCCGCTATGCGAATGAATGGAGAGAGAACAGATGGAGATTGATCGTCGAGACGTGCTCCTTTCGTTCTCCTCTTCATCGATCATTATCAGATTGAATAATAAAGGATCTTAGCCGCGGTGGATTTTTAATGCTTTATGCAAATTAATCAATTCATTAACGCTTTTATTTTCTTTCCACGTTTTAAAATTTATCTCCGATTTATCTAACTTTTCTAGACATTTCAAGAGTTGCTTATTTTAAATTAAATTCAAATTGAAAGATTAAATCCGGTTTTTTCTGTTTATAAGTCATATATATTAGTCGCCTTGAAAATTGACGTGTTTATCATAGACGAGAAACTTTTAAGAAAATCATTTGTAATATATCGATAGTTGTAGAGTTATTTAAAATTAGATTATTTTCATCACTATTTAAAAATATCTATAAGTTTTATTGTAAAAATATTTATAAACTTAATAATATTATAATGATGAAAATAAGATTCGTCAAATTTTTTTTGTTTCTTAAATCTAAAATAAAAACAAAATGACATAAATGTTATATAAGTGATTCTAAAGAAAACCGATTGAATTTACTTTACGAGAGTAAAAAGAAAATTGACTTGCTGTAAAAGAATAACTTTACCAATACTCGTACATGTAATAAGACCGCGTGCGCAATTTTTGATCTACTTTTTCTTATCATCTTTCATCCTCTCTCTCTCTCTCTCTCTCTCTCTCTCTCTCTCTCTCTCTCTCTCTCTCTCTCTCTCTCTCTCTCTCTCTCTCTCTCTCTCAAAAAAAAAAAGAAAACTAAAAATATTACTTGTACACAATTCACTTAATACGAGACTCAATTCGAGTCTCTTCAATTCCCGAGCCAAGAAAAACGTGCCTCGCGTTGGCCGAAAATCGCATTCCTGTCAAGGTTAGCTACTCTCTCACTTTTTCTCTCTCTTTCTTTCTCGGTATACACAAAAAAAGCGTCGATCCACGTTCGATATCTTTGGCATATTTCCAACTTTTGTCGTCGAGCCCATCGGTGAACGAAAAAACATACCGATATATTCCACGCAACAACTCGTCGATATCATTGTCAATCGTATTTTTAAAAATATAACCGAAAGCTACCTAGCGCGTCAACGATCACGAGAACGATCAGGGAATAAAACCGCACGTATACTAGTACGTATGCATCTGGATAAATGCCGTGTGCGAATGGATTTTGACAAGTAAGGTTAAGAATGCGTGTACAGAGATTTTTGAAAGGCTTATACACGCTTTTTTTTTTTTTTTTTTTTTTTTTATTGATATCTATCTTCAAATACGAGCGTTTTACGCTTTCGCAGCTGTACATCCTCTGAGAAATTTCCGAGCCGTACAACAAGAGACACATTTTAAACATTCAAGAGCGTTATTTAGAAATTCTTTCTCTCTCTCTCTCTCTCTCTCTCTCTCTCTTTTGCGAGTTTCTCCTTGTCATATGTAGCAGTAAGTAGCAAGCGATTGCGACGCGAAGACTTTTCAGCGTGCGCGAGAATTTCTCACACTGTGCGCAATAACGCCGGCGCGGATTTTGCAAAGGAGCTTACTATTGCGCGCGTCTTCTAGATCTCTGTATTTTTCCCTTTACTTCTCTTTTTCTCGCTTTATATAGAAGAGCTTAAGGAAAGGAAATATTGGAAATTGTCGGTCCTACGAGGTAGAAAGGGAGAAAGGAGAAAGGAAAGACGCACGCTTCTGTGTCTTTTCTACGTTCGAGAGTGGTCCACGTACAGAAGCGAGAGCGGGGCTTTTGAAAAGGACGAAGGAGTAGCGCGCTGGTATAGCTTTGGCCGCACGTGGACTGTGAAGCGAATGAATGCCGCTTACGTCGGAATGGGATAAAGAGACCGGAAGAGGTTACAACGTTTGTACTTGCGACGAGCGAGAGAGCGGGAGGAAAAGAGAAAGAGCGCGCCTCGTTCGTTTTAATAGCGCCTAGGTATAGTATACCTTACCTCCCTGAGTGTTTCCCTTGGAACGTCGCTGTGTTGGTTAACGCTTTGGGAAAAGGGAGCGCATGTGAGCTCTCTCTCTCTCTCTCTCTCTCCGTTCTTTCATGGCGGTAATTTTAGCGGTAAATTTAGCAATGTCAATTTATTTTACGAAGGTATAGAGACTGTGCGCGAGGGTTCTCTCGGCGCACCCTGCGTGAAAATCCTTTGAGTGGCAGCGTTGGAAATTATTCTAAAAACGTTCTTAAGGCCGTCTGTAAACTGTGTATCTGTACATAATGTTCCTTTGCGAAAGGAATAGCTTATACAGCTAACCGTTTCATCCAACCTTTTGTACGGTTAAAAAAAAATTAGCTACTCTTCATAGGTACCTATATATCTATCGAAAATAATTATTTTAATTTAAAAATGATGAATTATGTCAATTGTAAAATTATTTTAAATAATGTATTTTATCATAATAAAAAATATTTTAGAACCATAAAACCCGACCGCATGCAAGCTGTTAAAACGAGCACGAGTAATCCAGTAACCGATCGACCAACCATCGGCTGAATTTTCGCGTTAATACCGCACACTTCGACAACGATATCCGCCTTAATTTCCGTGTAATCTTTCGTCACACGGTGTACGCGGGGCGTATCTTCTCTCGCGAATCGCAGAACATCGAGTCGCGCTTGGAACCGCGAAGCAAAACGTTTCGCGTTTTCCCAGGAGTATCGGCATCTACGCCAGTGCGGTGAAACGTCCCCGTTGACCGACAGGAGGGGGGAGGAAAGAAACGTTCGAGAATTACAAGAAGTACAAATCGTCGCTCTCGTAGCTTTCAGCGGTCCTCGACCGACTGCTAAATAATCCTTATAACCTAAACTTAATCCGACCGATCGGTAAGCGCGTCGCCTCGTTACAATCGATACGTATACACGCGTGTGCGATTCGGTTTGGATCGATCGACCGTTTATCCTCGTTCTTCTTTTTTCTCTCCCTTACTTTTTCACGCGAGTTCATAAATGTTCAGCTCTCTTTTTGGGATTTCTCGTTAACGACTCCGATCGCCGACTACATTTTGCGATGCAACGATGAAGTGTAAAACAAAATATTGTCGCGCAACTAGATTGTAAATACAAATAGTTATGAAACGTTAGACAGAAATATTTTATACTTATTTTACGTTCCGGCTAATTACACGGTAACGTAAGATCAATATTTTAGGTATTTCTATTGAGCACGACATTGTTATCCTTTGTTATCGATACCACGATTACATAAATAATATTTATTTTTAATTAAAATATTTGGGTCACTTAAAACTTAATATAATTATATGAATAATTTTAAACTTTCATTATATTAATCATCCTCTTTAATAATAAAATTTAATTAAACATTTTAATTTTGAATTTAATGATTTTCGCGTATATAAATACAAATTTAATATATTAATCACAATAAAACATGTAACTAAACAGAATTAATTCTGTTTCAAATTAATATCATTATAGGTACATTTACGAGCAAATAATAAGATGATATCTTGTTAAATTTACGTAGCACATAATCAACATCCATTGAAGTGCATATTGAGCTTCGAAACCGCGTATGCGATACTAGTTAATATACCGATATTACAGAGACAAAATTCGTTTGAATTGTTAAACAATTTTTAATAATTTTTATATAGCTTTATAAAATATTATAGTAATAGTAATCGCGCCTATTTTTAAATAAAAGTATGAAAGATTAAAAAGTGGCTTAAAAATGAAATAATATTTGCTGACTTAATCTGTTGACGAAAATTGCAGTTTTAAAAAAATGTTGCCACACTATAGATATCGATATAAGCGATTTAAATTACTAGGCGCTATTTCTCCGTGCCTCCGATTTAAAAATCTTTGCTCGGTATTGTCCGTATTTAACGACTACTAAATCACGAAGAGCTAAACATTGTCTAGAGATAAAGAGAGAAGAGCGTATTGCAGGAGAACGACGACACAATTGGTTGGCGTTGGCTTAGGTCCTTGATTGGATTGTAATTAGCGCCATTCATCCGAACCAATTAAAGGCTTATGATAATTGGAGCTCTCACGGGGAAAAGCTACGTGGCCCGAACTCGATTCTCTCGCTGGTTCTCGTTGTACGCGCTAAATTCCATCCGCGACTTTCGCAAAGCGAGAGAAAGAGAATTGAAGTAGATTTTCTCCCAACCACCCCCCCCCTCCCCCACACACGTCGAATGTGAAAACGGATGGTAAAGAGGTAAAATGAGAGGCTTCATAAAAGCTTCTTCGCGCGTGTTCGAGAAAAAGAGTATAAGAGAGAGTTGAAAAGCGCCGCATCTCGAAAGCTTGTTCGTTGCCGTCGACGCGATTCGATTACCGATGAGGGGCTCGAATGAAAAAGACCGAGATATAGGAAGGGTGGAAAAAAAGTGCCACCTTTCTTTTTTATCCTTCTCCTTCCTCGACTTGATTCGTTCCATTCGTTGACACGACTCTAATTTAATCTCGCTTGCCAAGTCCGATAAGCGCGCGAGATTATGCAACCTTTGCCAGAGCGAGCGAGCGAGAGAGAAAGAGAGAGAGAGAGAGAAAGGAAGAGATAAAAAAAAAAGTTTGTTCGACGCGATGCGCGACTAGAAGCCGAACCGATTTTAATTTTTTTGATCTCAACTTCATAAAATTGAATTTTTATCATCTATGCGGTTTCAATCATTCGTTCTAATATTAAAGTCGATGCACCTTGATAAATTTTCTGCATATAATTATATTTAAATAAAAATGTATTGCAAGCAAAAAAAAATCACATATTTTTTTTACTTGGATTTATTTGGCTTCTATTTCTTGTTTTTTTTTTTTTTTTTTTTCTTTAATAAAACAATTTAATATAATAAAGTTTATGTTAACGTAAAAAATAACGGTGATTAAAATATTATTCGATTTAAGGGTAAAAAAATTAATCCACCAAATACGAAAGTCATCGATTTCAACGACTAACATCACTCGTATCCCTTTCGGAATTTCTCATCCATAGGCTCACCAATCCCGTCTTTTACTACTTATCCGATCTCTCGGATGTTTTATCGCTTGAAAGTTAAAGGCTCGCGCGCGCGCGCGCGCTCTTTTATTCCGCAGCCTGAGCTAGTTTCTTCAACGGCTCGGTTTTTTTCTCTTTCATCCTCGAAGCCAAGTTTGAATTTTTCGAACCATTCGGCATAAGAAGAAAGGGAAAAGAAGGGAAAGGAAGCCGTTCTTTGCACCGCGGGAAAACTAATTTGCCCTCTCAGCGAATACTTTTGTTTGAACTCTCTCTTTCTTTCTTCATATTTTCTTTGCCCTTAAGTTCTCTTTCTCCGGGATGTATTTACGATTCCAAGAGTCGCACTTTTTACGTATATATATATATATACGTACGTGTATATAAAGGCACGGCCGGCCTCGACTCTATTCATTGGGATTTTCAAAGAGCAAATGGATCGATCGATTGGGTAGGAGGGGATAACTTTAAGGGATTATAAGATATAGCGAGTGGAAAAAGTTTTTCAACTTTTTAGTTATGTAAACGCCCGTTGATGTATTGCACGAAGGGGGAAAAAAGTTTGAAAAAAACTGTAATGAAGCGATTCGAGAAGAGTCAACGAATCGATTGTATAAATCTATATATATATATATATATACATTATACAAGTGAAGACGTCGTCTGCAGAGATTTAAAGTTAACCTCTTGTGATTCAAGTTTTCATGTGTATTTTATTAAAACGACGTTGCAGTAATATACTTTTTATATTTATTTGAATTGTGTTTAAAAATAAATAATCTCGGAACTCGAGTTAATTTGATATAAAAATAAATAAATATAATATTGTTGCTTTAATATTATTTTTTAAAGTACCTAATTAAATAAATTATTTTCTTTATATTATATCGCAATCAATAAATATTTTTAATAAATATATTCTTAATACTACCAATATGTATATTTTGAAATTTTTCCAATAAAAATTATCAACCAATTGTACTATAGATTTCCGTGCTGATTTATTATTTTTTAATGATAGTCAAATCAACTGTACATTTAGCACTGCCTTCGATTTTTTCACTCCGTGATAATTTTAAGTTTCAAGTAACTCATATTAACAACTCTAAATTCTATTTAAAGAAAATTAACATAACATCAATTAAAACCTTACCTTCGGTCGAAGTTTCCAGTTAGAGTTTTCAGGACATAAATTATTCAGCGTTCTTTATATTTTATCCACCTGTTAAAAAAAATAAAACACAGTTTTATTTATGAAATTTCAAATTAAAAAGTTTAATATTTTCTTTGCTAATTAATCTTTTTTTTTTTTTTTTAAGTTTTTACATCAATTCTTACATTTAATGCATTTTTAAATACCATCTTACTTGAAAATTTACCGACTTTCATCAGTAAAGCTAATAAGATTACTTAAAACAAATAAACGAAGGTTCGTTTAATTCCAACAAGTGTCAGACTCAAGTTACAAAGAGGTTTAAAAGCAAGATGCAAAGACGACGTCCAGGTCATAAATTACGAGTTAATCCTTTATTACGAGAAAGGACCGACGTTAAGTCAACACCCATTTATATTTTAGATATCGACGTATTCTTTTCTTGAAGCGGCGTCACGACGACACCTAAGCTCGTTACTCCGAGCAGTTGAGAAGCTAGCAATGGTAACGGAATAGAGAGAGAGAGAGAGAGAGAGAGAGAAACGCGTCTCAATAAATTGAGATTTGTCTATGGGGTTAGCACGTGCCGTGCTTCCGCGATTTCCGTTTCCTACCGCACGCACGCGCGATTCTCAATTCCCTTGACGACGACGACGATGACGACGACGGCAGTCGCGGTAGTCTTCGGTTGGCTTCTCCCCGCAGCCAAGCGTAATCCGGCTCAACGCGACGTAGAAGACGTCGTTTTTCCTTCGCAAAGCCGACGTCGCGAAAGAAAAGAGACGAGAGGTTAGAGTAGAAGAAAACCAAGTCGTTCAGCACAGGTGTATATATATATGTATATATATATATATACACACACACACACACACACACATATATATACATGCGCGCGTTCGAAGCAGCTATCGATCGCAGTTAAGTAAAGCGCCGGGCCCGTTTTATCGGGCCGTTGGAACTGGCTTTTATATCTGACTCGAATACCAAACGCGCGCAAGGATAAGTGCGCTCAGGTGTGTATTCGCAACTCCAACGTCGCGTTACTTTTATTTTTGTTTTCGCTTTCGAAAAGTAGCTCCCTTTCTTTCTATCAACTCTTTCTTATCTCTTTGTGATCGTCTGATGTGTCTCCCCGCGAGGCATCTCACGATCTCTTCTTTTTTTCTTCTTTTTTTTTTTTTTTTTTTTCATCTTCCGATGCAGTAAAAATCTCTATACACGGCTCTCAGGCTTTCGGCCCAGTGAATCGAAGGGAAAATCTTACGGAAGAAAAGAACGACGACGGTGACGTTTCTTTGCTCGATTTTTTTCTTTTTTCCTTTTTTTTTTCCCCCGAAAGCCGACGGAGTCAAAGTTAACGCGAGCGATTGTGTTTGATGGGAATTACGGATGATGGTGATTTTTAAAGAAAAACTGAATTTTTAATACGTCGTTTGAACATGCACAGCTGTTTTACTTTTCTATTGTTGCGGACTAAAATGAGAAAAATGTATTGCATTTTAAGATGTAAAATAATCTCGATTGTATAAGCAAAAATTTTAATGTTAAAATTAATAAACAAGAGAGAGTTTAAAAGTCCGTCGATACCTTTTGTTTTTTTAAAACAAATTGCGAAAGAAAAATAGGCGAAACGAAAAATATGACTAACAAAAATAAAAAAAAAAAAAAAGTAAAAAAAAGAGAGCGTCTTGTAGACTTTAAAAATATTTATTAAAAGAAATAAAATAATTTTGGATTTTAAATGTAAAAACAATATGTTCAAAATTAATTGTAAAATTATATAATATTAACAATAAAATTCTAGTAGGTAAAGGTGAGATTCGCGTTTAAATAAATATAAGTTACGTTTGAAATTACAATTGAGCATTTTGAGTATTTAAATAAAAAGAAAGCTCGGGATTGAACGATAACTGCCCATGTGTGCACGTGTAAGCGTGGCCTCGAAGCCAGTCGGTAAGGAGAGGTTTTTCCTCTCCTAGGCCACTAGTACTTCCTTATGGAAGTATGGGTGCACGGGAAGACACAGAGAGTCGACCCGGGGCCCCTAGGCTAGCCGGAACGTTATCGTAGAATCCCGTAGTAATTTTGAAGGTCAGTGCAAAAAAAAGAGTGGGAGTCTCTCGCGCCGTGCGTAAGCAGGCGGCTCAGCGGCGGAGCTTGGGCCGCCGAAAGCGTGGCGACGGGGAGACGATTTAAAAGGGCCGCACATCGCGCATTCCGGCAGATTTTTCTCGCATTTTTCTCCGACTTCACGCCTCACTTTTACCTCGCAAAAATTTCAAGAGACAACATATTTCATTTTCAATCCTTTCCTCTTCCCTGTACGTAACATCTATGCATTGAGTTTTCCCTCGTATGGAATAAGCTAACGGGATTACCTGAGAAAGTTTACTTTATTTTTTAACGCGCAATTGAATTTTCATTTATTTAAATTCTAGTAATGTTTTACGTAAAGTTTGCTTTTAAGAACGACCTTATAAAGATTTTATTAACACATGTTGATCTCTAAAACAATATGTAATATTAAGATAATCAATTTTTTAAAACATATAATCAATGAAATCAATATCACAGATATTTCAAAGATTTTAATCCACTGTCAACTATAACTTTACATAGATTAATTCTAATTCAATTCGTACAAAACCTTTTTTCCAGTATTAAACATCGATTATCGTAGATGATTTTTTATTTATTCTCGCACTGTGCGAAGCCGGCGACTTTGAACGACGTGAAAATCGCCCTATAAATGCAAAATCCAGGAGGTCGGTAAAGAAAGGTAACAAGACGTAAACGGGGCCGAAAGTCAATTTATTCGATTCGTTGGCTCGGCTGCTTGCGTTGGCTCGCGGGAGCGTAAAATCGAAAAGGTGCGGAGTCGTTGACCGGACTTAATGCGACTTTTCTCTCGTCAATTTTGTTCGATTTCGAAAGCCCGTCATCGGAAGAATACATTCGAGGTAAAGAAAAAGGGATGCGAGTGGTTAGGTTGTATATCGGTACCAGAGCCCCTTCAACAACTCGACTTTTACAAGCCAATGGTGGAGTTTATCCTGTAACGCTAATCATCCGCACCACTTCGCTCACCTTTGCGAATAAAAACGTTTACGGTGGTGTACTAAAATGATACTTTCTTTCAAGTGTATTAGAATTTTCTTTTTTTTAACACATTTCATTTTTATGGTTAATTCATGGTGAAAAAAGTTTTTGTTTTGTTGTAAATAATTTTCGATTCGAATAACTTTGATTGTAATCTTTCATACGACCGAAGATTTGTATTTTTTTTTTTCCTTTAAAAAATAAAGAATATTGATAAAATTTAAAAAAATGAAAATATTAATTCTATAAAATCTTAATCAACAATCAGAATACGTAACAAAAAGGACGTAAATAAATATTCGACATTTTTTTTTTGCGAAAATTTTCATATTATCACCGATTACTTGCATCGCTTATTACATTCATTTTTTCCCAATTCCCAACCAAAAAGCATCGCCGCACACGGCAAATTTCTATAGGTCAGCGCGTTGTAGAAGCAAAGAAGAGAAGGACGTGATGGATAGAGAGAAGAAGGAGGATAGCCTCTATCGTTCAATCCTCGGATATATTTCGAAATAACCGAGCATCAAAGCTGAATATCTACGAATATTACACAACATGCTGCATCATCGAAGCCGGTGAGCTTTATCCTTCTTCATCGCCCTCTCTTTCTTCCTCTCTGTCTGTCTGTCTGTCTGTCTCTCTCTCCTTCTCTTTCTCTCGTTCTTTCTCCCATTTAACCATGTAGCTGTTAATTACAAGATGAAACCAGCTCTCGCGTGCGTACGAAATCGAGCATTTCGCGCATAGAGTGCACTTGCTTTATGAGTCGTCGTTCCCGTTGAGTGTAAACGCGTACATATGCGAGAGAAGGCAGACGGAAAATTCGTCGAAGGCCGAACGGCGTGAACATATCACGCGTGAGCAGTGCGATTAACGCACGCGGAATCATACAAGCGCTCTCTCTCTCTCTCTCTCTCTGTCATCTTCATATAACGCTCATGCCAATTTCGCCTTCCCTTTCCTCGCCTCCGCGCGCTTACATATCAGTACATGTGCGTTCGTTGCGCGGAATATCGCCCGGATGCCTGACCAAATATTTTGAAATATTGCCGGCTAAGCTCGCATATATACGCAAGTGCAAGCTTTGTCATTACAACCGCGGCTGCGTTAACGCACACGTGACGTGGCGTTAGCCGTGGCGCGTGCACATTGCTCGACCTTTTCCCTTTCGTATCGAATTTAAACGCGTTGACGAATTTTAGATGGAATGTAAATTTTTTGGTATTGTTTTTACAAAACGATGAAATAATAATGTATATTTAAACGCGGATGCCTGTAATCATTTACATTTAAATGGTGAATAAAAAACAATTGATCTTGTAAACTTTTAAAAATATTGTTTTGTCAATGTTAAAAGATTACCAAAGATAATTTTAATCAATTTCAAAATTAAACGTTTACACTCGTAAAAAATATTTATCGAGTTGGAGAACACATTATGTAAATTGTTCGAGCGCACTTAACTATGCATTCTTACATTATGCAAATATTATTATTGATTAGTTATACTATTATAAATGCCAATAATTCACCATATAACGTGCATGGTTAACCGAACAACGCAATTTCTCTTGATTGTAACACTTGCGTTTTGTAAATTCAAATTTGTATAACAGTAAAAATGTTTATAAATGAAAAAAAAAAAAAAATAATAATAATATTTATCAGATTTACGGAAAACTTGAAAATATAATGTAAAAAAAAAAATAAAGAAATATCTCCGGTTCTTCCACGAATCAAAAAATTATTTAGACAAGAAACAATACAAAAAAAAAAAGCGAGTCAGCCGAAGCAAATAAAGTTTACAGACGCGTGAAATATCTATAATACTCGTACACACGCACACACGCACATACGCACATAACCATGAAAACTCAAACAGAATCGCGTCGAGAGCCTTTCTCGTTCTCTTTCTCCATTATCGTAGCTTTGGAATTTTCAGTACTCGCGCTATGTTCAAAGCCCCAATGCAACAAAAGAAAGAGAGAAACAGCTAAAGAAAGAAAGAAAGAGAGAAAGAACGAATTCTAGTTCGTTCATCGCAGTCATCGTTCGACCATCCCGGATATTGGATATTGAGTTTGCATCGATAGATTGAATCATAGTGCGAGTTACACTGCACACACACTCGCGCGTGCGCGCGTACATAGAAAGAGGAAGAGGCAAGCTCCTCAGACGTGCGAGAACCATTTCGTTTGCGTTGCTGGAGAGACAGGGAAAACTAGATATCTACGTTGCAAATCGAATTTCCACGGCTGCCTCTCTCGTGGACCGGCACCTGTACATCTGCAGTACGCGCGCGCTTTCGTTTGTGGGTAAGCACGTACGTACATATACACTCACACACATACATACGAGTAAGTACATGCTTGATTCTGTTCGAGTCTACAATGTACATCATATATTACGCGCAATGAAGTTCGCCGATGTGTACATACGAATCTAAAGTGAACGCGCGCAGATCGGAAGTCGATCGAGAAAAAAGAATCCTTTTGCGTCTCTTCGATTTTTTTTTCCCCCTCTATTTGTACGTACACTGAAAGCGTGTATACGATATACGATAAATTTTTTATCGAGTATCCTCGGACTGCGGCGTAAGAAAGTTTCCGTTTTTGAAAACTTTACTGATACTTTCGCCGACTTAATAAGCAAATTATTTCGTACTTTTGCCAAAATCGCGTCTGTTTTTGAATTTTAAGTAGAATCGTCAATACTAATACACTCGGGCTGTTTACTTTCGATACTTCTATCATAAAATCGGTGTATGAATATTTTGTTTAAATTAATATCAGATGCAAGTTATAAAAATATTTATGTAAGATAGGATTTATTCTATTTTTAAGGTATCTAAAAAACTGAATTTCATTATAGCCAGTAAATCGTATCAAAATAAATAATATGCACTTTAACTATTTTAAACTTTATTCTTGTTAAGTTTCGTATGTGTTTTTTTTAAAGTAAAATTATTATAAAAAAAAAATGCAAAAAATACTGAAAAATACGAAAGGTTAGATTTCAATAGTTAATCCTTCTTATATTAACACATTGTGGTCGGGCGTTTTGTACTGGAGCATTATGGCTGGAGCGGGCAATTTATTGAAAAATGTGCATGAATTTTATTGTTACAAAGAAATCACTATAAATTTAAAAAGGCTTTGAATTTCTTTATTAAACTTTTATTTTCTTGTCTTAGAATGTATTCTTCATCGTTATTATTAACGTGGCCCGCGCTCTACTCACAGTTTGCAAAAAACGTATTTTTACGTGTCCCGACAACAATGTGTTAACTATACTTCAACATTATATAGATTATTTTTGCTTTTTCTCCCCTCCCCTCTCTCTCATATCTATATATATATATAGTATATATGTTCTCTATATGTATCACAAATTCTAGGAATCCTTGTTCGTGGCTAGCCACAGCTAACACGACCCAACGGATGAATCGTTGATTACTACGCGAGAAATTGAACGACGCGGCGAGAATCCTTTGAATCTTTGGGCTTGCCGGATTCTCTTCTTGGCCGGTTCATCCTATCCCAACCGATGTTACATCTCCGCTGTATCGTATAGAGAGATCCACTCAATGCTTTGCCAAGAGCAAAAGGGTAGAGAGAGAGAGAGAGAGAGAGAGAGAGAGAGAGAGAGAGAGAGGAGAGGGAAAGAGAAAGAGAGAGAATTCACAGAGGCCAGGAGTGCATAATTCTATAGTTTTAGCAGCGCTGACCTTTTGTTAGCGCATTGTCTCGTTTCTCGGAATCCATCACTTTCACCAACTCCTCCTGTACTCGATCATCCAAATTAAATCTTCGTTAAGATAATCGAACGTTACATTCAGCTTTTAATGTTTTGTTCTATTTCGACAAAGTTCATTCTCTTTAAAGAATTTCTTTGATCGCCGTACCGTTATCTGTTAATCCGATTTTTAATGTACAATCATATCAATATATTATATACAATGTAATAACTTAAGGATGAATTTTTATTATGAAACTGTATGACATCGAATTATAGATACAATCATTTACAATATTCTTAATTTATCCGACGATAAATCAAATTCAAATAGATGAGTCGTGAATTTCTATTACAAACCCTAAATAGTTGGTGATATCAAATATCACACGCAAAAGTTAAGTAATAAATATCCTAGCGATCAACAATCAACTAACTGTATAAAAATAATTGTATGTACCCCATACATATCAGACACATGTATTAATACAATATTACTACTTTATTATATCAATATTGGTGCAACTTTAATACGATATTGATACAGTGAATTCGTAACAAAACACAATTTTAATACAATATTAATATAATATTGCATTCAAATTGATTCAAGATTGTTACAATATTAACACTTTACTGACCGGTAATCGATTAATCGGCTTTTTGTCGCCAACACTTACCGACCTTATTTAGCATTAATATCATGAAAATAAATTTTATTATATTTAATTATCATATAATAACCATAAGAAAAGCGCATATATACTAGGTTGTTCAAAAAGTTTTGAAAGCGACATCTATAGAGCAGTAGAAGAACCAAAATTTTTACGCCATTTTAATATTTTATCTTTCATATAAACATACCCAAAGTTTCATTCCACTCTGTCAATTCATTGTTTGTTTACAAGCCATTTAAAGTTGACGTGTAAGTGTATTTTTTTTACAATGGAAAAAATCGAATATCGTGCAGTGATAAAATTCTTTGTTTTGGAAGGTTTATCAGCAACGGAAATTCATACAAAAATGGTGAAAGTGTTAACGGAATCTGCTCCTTCATTTCCAACTGTGCATCGATGGGTTTTAGAGTTTAGACGTGGTCGAAAAAGCGTTGAAGACGATCCACGCTTAGGACGTCCAAAAAGTGCATCAACACCAGCATTCATAGCAAAAGTACAGGATATGGTTTTGGAAAATCGTCGATTGACCGAGAGAGATCTAGTAGAGGCCCGAGACATCTCATTAGGCAGTGTGAGTCATATTTTAAATGAAGTTTTGGGTTTCAGCTGTGTGCACAATGGGTGCCGCATTCGCTCACAATGGAACAAAAACACGTTCGAATGCGACTTTCTGAGCAACATTTGGAGCGTTTTCGAAAGGATAAAAAGGATTTTTTGCGTCGATTCATCACTATAGATGAGACTTGGGTCTACCATCATGACCCTGAATCAAAACAAGAGGTTAAAGAGTGGTGTCAACCAGGCACTTCGGCACCGAAGCGAGTTCGTGTCCAGAAATCGGCGAAGAAGGTGTTAGCGTCAGTTTTTTGGGATGCAAAAGGGATTTTGTTGGTGGATTATCTCTAAACTGGCTAAACAATAAATTCTGAATATTATTGTAACCTTTTGGACCATAATAATGACAATGTAAACGACAATAATGACAATGTAAACGAGGTTATATAAAATGATAAAAACAAGACGATACTTCATAAAAAGGCAAAAGAAATACTGTCTCTTTTGCTTTCTCTTTCTCTACTTTTTCCTGAGCGTTACCGGTCACTCCCGAGAAAATCACCGGGTCATTTTTACAGTATACTTTCTTCACTCTTGACGTTTTACGGTTGCCGAGTATGATAAGAGCACACAATACATAGACACGTAAATATAAATACATACACATATATTCTCGTGGAAGCAGTACAATGCCGGTACCACCATCTCTCTCCGTGAACCAAGCTGCCGTTTTCGCGTCGGAGTAAAGTGCAAAAGCGGCACGAAGCACTGGCACAAAAAGAGAGCCAGGTATAACTCGCGCTTCTGAATTCCGTATGATCGCTCTTCGGGGAATTTCCGGCAATTTTCTTTTTTCCAACGTCGTCGCGCACAAATCGTTACAAGAAGAGAGAGAGAGAGAGAGAGAGAGAGAGAGAGAGAGAGAGAGAGAGAGAGAGAGAGACAGAGAGAGAGAGACAGAGAGACAGAGAGAGAGAGTGAGTGGGAGAGACAGAGAGAGAGGCAGGGAGGGAGGGAGAGAGTGAGTGGGAGAGAGAGGGAGAGGGCGAGAGAGAGAGACAGAGAGAGAGGCAGGGAGGGAGGGAGAGAGTGAGAGGAAGAGAGAGAGGGAGAGGGCGAGAGAGAGAGAGAAACAAAGAGATAGAACGCACCACTGACATTATTACAAATGTCCTGTGAAGTGAATGAAAAAATACAGGAAACTTATCTTTTTTAACGCATAGTGCTAATTTTCCACGCAGTGAAAGAATTCCAACGATTTGCCCTCAGGTGAATCGCGCGTTGTTACGGACTCCTCACAGAGGAAGGCGTTGAAATGCGTGATATTTCATGTGAAGAAACGCATAGGAAATTAAAAATTTAACTGAATTTCTCCGGCATTTGGGATGTACGATAAACTTTTCATTTCTTATATTTCTCGTTTTTTGTGTTTATATGGTTATTTTTGAAATTTTCCTCATTTTTGTACAAATGTATTATTTTTTAAAGGAAAAAAAGTACTTGTACTTTATTTTTTGGAAATCTTTTGTCTTTGTAAAAGAATACTTAAGCTGATATTTGTGTAATATTACTTAAGTATGACTTGAAGTCTCAATTCAATCAATTGCAAAAATTATTAAAGTTGCTATCCTTTAGTTTTAGAACCCCGACTAATTTTCAAGACGATATAATTATAAATTTTAAATTAATTATTATATGTTTATATCATTAAATATATTGTATAAAACAGTGATTGTTTTATTTAAATAATACATTTATAAGTATATTATTTATGTGTACTAATATTTCTTTTATTTTTTTTTAAGTACGCCATAAAATATAGCACTGTATTTCCGGATCTTCTGAACCTCATCAGGCTATCGACGTTATTTTATTCACCAGGCTTTTAGAAGGTTAAAAAGGAATTTAACAAAAACACACGGCAACTTGAATTTTATAAGGGAAAGCTCAATTTCTCAGTTGTGAAAAGCACGAAAAAATTTATAAACTTTGGGGTGCTCGTCGAAAGATAAATTCTCTAACAGTGCAGCATCGTCGCGCGAACCTATACACGTAGACATATTTCACATCCACACCCATAGAGATACCCGAACGAGGCGGTTTACCGATTTAACCCTTTCCTCTCTCCCCTCCCCCTAAATCCTGTATAATTGCGGACGGGGCAAAAACGTCTAGATTCTCGCGCGCTCGTTTCCGGTCACGTTTGGCTCTTGAACGCGCTAAACGTTACAACTAGGAGGTATATAGCACGCGACCAAGCTTTCAATTAGCGAGCTTACCTTCCGCCCACATACGTGAAACGGTTATTCCTTCTCTGCCCCCTCCCTCATCATCTCGACCATCATTTCGTTCACTTTCTCTCTTTCCCTCTCCTTCCCCTCGAAATCCTAGCTCCATTGGATTACTAGTCCGCAAGCATTGCTGACTTCGAGCAGACTGCCTCTGCTGCGAAAGCAGCCCATTCAATTATTCCGCGATGAAAGCTTGAGCCGAGAGAGAAAGAAAGAGAGAGAGAGAGAGAGAGAAAAGGGCTTGCTAGAAATCCCTCAGTTGAATCGTCACGTGATAGTAATAACCATGACGCAACGAGGATCGGATTACCGACCTAAACTTGTTCCCTCTCTCTCCTTCACTCACTCTCTCACTCTCTCTCTCTCTCTCTCTCTCTCTCTCTCTCTCTCTCTCTCTCTCTCTCTCTCTCTCTCTCTCTCTTTCTCTCCCGTTTATATCGCGATGACCAATATTGCACTTTCAGGGAAGGATGCGCATGAGCAACCTTTGCAAAGAGAGTGGGAGAGGAAGAGAGAACGGCGATAACGAGATTATGCACGAGCGCAACTTCGTTTGGAAATCCCCCCCCCCTTTCCCCATTAAGTTCTTGTCGTATACGTTCGCGCGTACAAACACACATACGCATTGTCTCGTTAACTTTCGTAACAGCTATTCCGTAATATAATTTATATATATAAAATTTCTTCTATAATTACCGAAGTCGAAATTTTGCCGCAGCTACGATCGAAGCTTTGCATCTATAGTGACAAATCTTATTTTGTGTATGGAACGTGAAATGATTAAGTATCGTTTATCCATTAATTGAATGTACTTCACCCTCTTCCTTTCTCTCTTGCTCTTCTTTCGATTTCTTCCATATAGCTACTAAATGTAAAAATTATGCATAACGAGGTTGGAGTTTCGAACTTTTGTAAGAATTTGTGTGAGAGGTCTTTATATTCCACAAAATTTTAGCCTAATTAGAATATGAGATTTCCTGAATGATTAAACAATTATTCGTGCCGAAGTATTATAATTAAATATGAAATAAATTGGATTGAATTAAAAATATCGTATTTTTTGGTTAATCTTATTTTAATACCGATTCATCACGTTATTCATGATAATATTCATCGGTCAATTATTAATAAAATGAGTCTAGAGTTTCAAAAATAATTAGAATATATAAAACTTGTTATGATTAACGAACAATTAACTTAATGATTCTTAAAAAAAATCTAATAAAGTAACTCGATCAGTTACAATTTTAAACAATAATATTGCTTTGAATCAAATTTTCTGCGACGTTGCAAACTGTTGCTATAATAACGAAGGTAATGTGAGATGAAAAGAGAAGCAACGTTTGTTGTGTCATTTACAATGAAGGATGATCTTTTACTTTCATTGAAACCTCTTTAAATGTAGTGTCGTTCGGTTAAATTTACTCTAATATTTTTTTTTGCGTTATTAAAAATGAAATCTTACATTTCAAAATATTATAATAGATTTGCATTTCTTAATATTTATTCAAAAATAGTTTGATGCATATTTAAAATAATTGAATTTTGAGAAATGAAACCCTTTGATAATTCAGTATAATCACATTTGTAGTTTGGTTTACATTATTTTGCAATCCAATATTTTCAATGTAAATTCTTGAAATCGAGGTTTAAAATAGTATATGTTGTAATAAAAGTATTTTAAAATGGAATATTATAATTTTACATTTTTTATACAAAAATAATATTTAAAAATTTAATTATTAATCATTTCACATAACATGGAAAGATATAGTTGAAAATATTAAATACGAAAGTTTAAAATAAAAACCGAAAGTAAATAATAATATAGATTTAACTTCTTAGTGTAATAGAATGATAAACAATGTAACAAAATAAAAAAAATTAACATACAGAATCATAATATTGAATATATTTTGCACAACATATGTATCAACGTTTCAATCAATATATCATTCATTGGAAAAATGAACATTTTTCGATCGACGTCGATAAGAATAGAAAGCCTTTTTTCATCTTTCTCTCTCTCTCTCTCTCTCTCTCTCTCTCTCTCTCTCTCTCTCTCTCACACACACTCATACACGTAGACACAGCGCACGTCTCATCCAAAATCCCTCGAACGTGATAATGCTGTTAATTAATAGTGGACGTTTACACGTAGACGCCGCAGTCACTGAATAATGCATCCAACAGCACTAGCAGTAACGGCAGCAGTAGCAGTGTACACACATAGACGCTCGAGCGCGCGCTCGAGTACCATACTACGAAGGAGGAACAGAGAGGAGAGAGAGGATCGTCCGACGCGAGCCAAGGGTCAGGAAAGCAGCGAGGGTGGCAGCCATAGCAGGGGCACGTAAGCACGTATTAGCTGCGTCGGCGTCACCGTCGTGTCCACCTTTTACGAAACTGCATTACAAGCAGCGAGAGAGAACGAGCGAGTTACGCTCGTACGGGGAGAGCCCAAATGCCGTTTGTAATTAGATGATGTACGGAGAGCAAGGAAGAAAGATTTTAAAAGCCTCTTCCTTCTCCCCCCCCCTCTCTCGTACGCAAGAATTCCCCCGTTATGAATTCTCCTCCAGAACGTGAAAACTTGGCGCTTTTCCCTCTAGCGACGCTTGCTTTGGAATTTAGTAAATTACTTATAAAGCTGTGCTTGCTAAAAGACTACGGGTGGTTGTTGTATCTTTTGCATTATATGGGGATGGTAGAATATAGCGTGAGTCAATTTCAAATGGAACAATATGTTAAGTGCTAGGTACGAGCTGCTTTCTAAGCTCCTACATTTTCGAAAGGGATTTTCTCTTTGGTTTTGAGTAAATTTAATTTAATTTAATTAATTTTGTTTGCACAGAATAGAACAGCTCGTCGATTAAGAATGCTTTATTATTAAAAATATACTTATAAATATACAGTTTTTGAAAAATTATTTTTTTCACTCAAAAAACAACGATTAAATTAAAGCAACGACTATTAACGTTTAAAGTTAATAGAAAAAGCAGAACGACAGAATTATGCAGTTAAAAAGTAAAAGAACAAAGGAGGAGCGGGAGGTCAACTAATGAAACGACGATCGTAAAAATATGGGAAAAAAGTTATCTCGCGATGGAAAGGAAACACGCGCAAACTCGGTAAAATTGTGCCCTTCTTCATTCGTCTCGTAATCTCATTGGAAAGCAGACGGCCGACGTCGGTAGACGATCTTCGGTACGATGCAACGGGACGATTTGCATTCCCTCAGTCGTTGGCGCGTTGCCCGAGAACATCGGTTGTCGGGATAAGACTGCGGTACGAGTATACGACGCTAATGCAAGATGAAGACACGAAATAAAGAAGGAAATGGAAATTAAATTTATTCTCTGTATCTCTCTCTCTCTCTCTTTCTATTCCTCTCTCATTCTCTCCTTATCTTATCCTTATCTCTTATCCCTACCGTTTCTCGCTCTTTTGTTATCTCTGTTACGAATAGCTCGATCGCTGTAAATTATTCAATGCGCGCGACAAATCTCGAGCTTTTTAGCGAAATTCACCATTATCGCGATGAAAAATATTTGCGCATTATATGTATTCGCTTCGTTAAATTAGGTTTATTGACCATTAAACACTAGCAATTCGCAGTTTCTTTTTTTATCAATTTTGTCCTTGGAAACCTTTTTAATTTTAAGGGATTGAACGTTTTTTACGTTTTTACCGCGTATATTAAATTAAAAATCAATTACTATTGAAATTTAACGATTGTTAATTATAACGCTTTGCTCGTTATGTTCTATTTGCGTAATTGTTCCAGTTTTAATCATCGAGCAAAAAAAAAAAAAAAAAAAAAAAAAGGAAAATTATAAAACTAATTGTTGAAATCAATGTGATCGATGGTCTTTACAAAGTTAAATTCAATAAAAAATAATTATTATTGTAGATTTATAAAGTTTGTAAAATAAAAATGTATTCCCGTGAAATTACTGAAATTTTAACTCGGATGATAATAATAAAACTCGGCACATAATGTGTGATTAAACTTTGCCCGGTTAACTCACGAGAGTATAAAGTTTTTGAAATACTGGCCTAGAGTAAAAATCAAACCGATCTGCGTTTGCTCTTCGTGAAAATCTATTTCATAACTACTAAATTCATTAGATACTTTTATGCCCTAATAACGCAAATTTTCATTTAATTTTATTTATAACTTTCTTTCAAACTTCTTTTTACTGAAAATTAATAAGAAATTAAAATGTTGCATACTGAAATACGTTAAATAATTATTTTAAATAATATTGATTTATCGTTCAAAAATTGTTATAAAAAATTAATTATAATAAAAAGTACAATACAATCAGATAATAGAAAAAATGTTAACATATGCAAAGAAAAACTTTTATCATAGATAAAACATAATAAACGCTTAAAAGTTATTCTATTACTATTTTTAACATTAAAATATAACAAGCTGATCGGCGTATTCAAACAGCTAGCGTCGTTTGTTTTTTGCATAGTTGGTACAACCGTATAGCTCGCACTTGCATTGTCATTTTTTATTTAGTTTTCTTATTGTATCTGTAGCAAAAAGTTTTAACTTGTTATTCTCAACAAGTATATCATTTATCATTCTTCTTTGGGATTAATTGTTGTCAGCTTAATAATATAAAAACGTTTATTTCTCCTTTAAAATCGAAATTTTAATCATTTTAGCCTACGTAACTTTTTAAATATTGTTCCTAAACAAAAGTGTATAACAGCAATAAGTAGTTTCTTATTATTCCAAATATATACAAATACTTATTTTAAAACAAATATATTTAATATAATTCATTTAAATCTTTATTTCACAATGCATTTTATTTATTCTTGATATACTTTGATATATATGATTATAACCAAATACAATACGCTTATATTACAAAAAAAAAAAAAAACAATATACAGTTTACTGAAAATAACAAAGAATTTTTTGCATAAGTCTGAGGCAAATTAAAAAAAAAAAAAAAAAAAAAGATTGTTTTCAGTGCAGCAGTACCGTGATAGTAATAAAAATAAAAACTCTGCGAGCGAAAGAAGGAATGATGAAAGAGAATGTATACTTACGTTTCTTTTGATACGATTCTTCACACATTTTATAATTAGAAGTAATGAATTAAAGATAAATTTTTGCCATTAAAAAGTATTCGATTGCTTTAATTGAATATTTTCAAATAAAAGAATAAACGTTTATTTTCAATAGTTTTTTAATTAAATTAAATTTTAAAATAAAAAATGTAAACGCGACTAAAAATAGGAAAGGTTATATCCGAATAAAATATAAAATGTATTTTTTATCTAGTAAATTAAATATACATCTTTTATAATTCTAGTATTTGCATATTTCAATTTTGAAATAGGGTTTGACCAATTTCACAAATGCACAAATTTTTAAATAAAATAAAAAATTTATTTTCTCAAAAAATATATTTTTCGAAATAACGTCACGTTTCAATCGCAAAATTAATTCCAAAAATTTTTTGCGTCTTTTTCAACATAGCCAGAAAAGCAAAAAGATTATATAAAAAAAGATTTTCAAATCAAAAATTCTTTCACGTTTATCTTTTCCTCTGATCTCGTTAAATACATTTAATTTGAAACTGTCAATACCGATGTTTCTTTCGCCGTTCGAAAGAAAAAAAGCTACCGACTTAAATTTTTTCGTCTTCCTTTCCAGAATTTCTAGAAGATTCACATTTAATGTTTAAATTGTTACTATTTTCATGTACTACGGAGAAAAAAAAATAAGAAAGAAAAGAAAGAAAAAATAAAAAAAAAAAAAAAAAAACAGAAAAACAACGCGTATCGCCGATATATATATATATATATATATATATATATATATATATATATACACACACACACATATACGCGAAGCCACAGTCCGCGACAACTTTGCCAACATCGCAAATAAGGAAAGCATACAACACACGTATACATGTACGAGGAGAAGAGATGACTCACAAACCTGAGAGAATTATACGGCACGCGAGAGGAAAAGAGAGATAGAGCAAAGTGAAGAGAGTTGCCGGGGGATTATCTCCAGCGGCGTAATAATCCAAGCGCCATCCGTGATTGTAGCGTCATTCTTCTCGAGCGCTTGGAGGTGGGGATGTAAGAGAGAAGCGGGAAAGTGCTTTGCTAAGTAAACACGCAACGACACTCTGTCTTTTCATCTCTATTTCTCCGACTTTTATTCTATACAATGTATCTATTTTTTTTTTTTTTTTTTTTTATTCCAGCAAGTATAAAGACTGGTTGTGAAAGAAAAAAAAGAGAGAAAAAATCCAGGTCAACGACGACGCATTTCTCTTTCTCTCTCTCTCTTTCCTCCTCCCACCCCCTGTCTCTCTCTCTCTCTCTCTCTCTCTCACTCTCATACCGTAGGGGACACGTGTCGCAGGCGAAATCCGAAGCTGTATAGTCACCACCGCATGCGATGTATGCCGGATAATCTAATTAAGCTTTACGGGGTTCACGGGCGAAATCAACGAGAGTTGGAAAGCGAAAGAGAGAGAGAGAGAGAGAGACGAAGAAGCGATATTTACGGATCTCACACGCGGATGCGTATATATATGCATATATATGTACACATACCGGAATTCCTAGTGTGCGGATAATGCATCACGTAGTGCAACTAGCAACGGCTCGCGATTTTACGCCTTTGCTTGACTCCAACTACTGCTGTATAAATTCTGCGAGAGGCTGTCTCAAATATTTGCTCAGTTATTGGCGCGATATTTTATTTACTTCTTTTTCTTTTCTTTCTTTCTTTTTTTTTTTATTTATTCAAGTTTTTTTTCTTCCTTTTTTTTCACTTAGAGCGAATTTTGTTGTTTTTCGAGGATTTCCTTTTTAAAATGAAAATTATTCAGTGGATTCTATGTTGACATTAGTAGATATAACGTTTAATATAACACAATTTTTTTATTAATTAAAAATTTTGATTATTCAAATAGAAAAAATGATTAATCGGTAACAAAATTATTTAAAATGCACCAATAAATTTGTAAAATTGTTTTTAAATTTTATTTAATTTTAATTGAAAAACAATTATTCGATAATTTAATTTATAAAAAATTAATGTAATTATTAACACCGCATTTATCGGCTATTAAAATTAATTACATGAAAATATCACGTTCTATCCGTTTATTATGAATTTCATGATGAAAAGAAAAAATTCAACGTCATACATTTTACAGAATTCTCGCAGCATAAAAGAATTTTTCAAATATTATAACATTTTCTTAAAAGTAATATGATAACAAGATACATTTTTAATATTGAAAAATATTGGAATGAATAATCTTTTTTTTCAACATTTTTATATTTTTTCGGACATATTTTAAAGCTTTATTTGTTGAAAACTAGTCATGACTTGCGGTTTCACCTGCATATATTAATACCCCTGCGACATAATTACCTGACTTGAACCATCTAAAAATACATTTATTTTTTTTTAAACGTGGAAATTTTACGACAACTATAAATGGTTTTCAGATGCAGAGAATCAGAATTTGCAGTCTGATTATGAAAATTTAAAATGGCGAATTAAAAATGATGGGAAAGATTGCTAAGCTTTAAATTGCGAAATCACGGAGGTAATACAATTGAATAGAACCTAAATTTTGTAACAAAATATTTGGACGAGTTATCGTCTTCCGGCATTTTTGACCGGTCTTGATGTACATCAAGTTAGCCTCGCCATTTACTTTTTTTTTGAAAAAAAAAATTAAGCTGCATTGTGCTCAATTTGTGCTATAATGTGCCGTAAAAAGAATTTATTAATTATCATTTTTAAAGGCAAAAAATCATCATTTTCGAAAGAAAAGTTAATTTCGATCATAAAAATTATAAAAATGTAAATTAATAATTTTTATTAACGGTACATTATGGCACAAGTTGAGCACAATGCAGCACAACTCTTTTATTCCGAGAAAAACAAAATGGCGGGGCTAACTATTTTCGAAAATCTAATTTTGGCTATAAAAATCGAAATTTTTGAAATTAATTTTTTTTTTTTACGGCACACTATAGCACAAGTTGAGCACAATTCAGCACAACCCTTTTTTTTTTTTAAAAGACAAATTGGCAGGGCTAACTTCATAAACGTAAAAATTAGATCTGCTTCAATTTTTTTTTTAAAGTAAATTTTCTTCAATCAATCGAAGCCCGATGGCAAATAGTTTCTTTCCTCTCTCTTCGAACAAAGAATTATATGAATGAAGAACATATAGAACAACAGCAGTAGCATTAAAGCGCTACTAACGTCCCAAGATGCAAAGTAGTCCAAGTTATAAAGTAAAAGAGAGAGAGAGAGAGAGAGAGAGAGAGAGAGAGAGAGAGAGAGAGAGAGAGAGAGAGAGAGAGAGGGGGGCAAAGAACCACTAGGCATTTCGTAACATCCAGCATAAAGAAAAGCTACAGCAGTTCTGAAGCAATGTAGAACAGCTGCTGCATACATATATACACATATATGTATATATATATATAAGGAAGTCAACGACGTAGCGCACGCAGGTGGATCTAGAAAAAAGCCTTTTCGTTCTTTAAAATATACGATAGCCGTGGATACAAGACGATGGATATCATCCATTAATCATAAGCGATGAAAACTAAGGGACCGCATTATCGGATGAGAGAAACGAGAATTTTTTTTTTTTTTTTTTATTTTCAAGCGAAATGAAATTTTTATCGCGCACACCTGTATACGTATATACACATATATATATATACATTCGTTTCCTTCTTGTCCTCGCGTTGCAAGGCGCAACTTTATAATCTCTTATCCTGTACCGTCACCTTTAGCCCCGCAACTTTGGCGGAAGGGAGAAAAAAAAGGAGACTTCTTGGTAACTCATGTTTATATACACACCGAGCGGCGAGAAAAAGTTTGCGCACTTTTTCTTATTGCCTGTCGAGGATATTCAAATTTCTGGTGCAAGCTGTACTACTTTAAGGAGAAAATTTTTGGTATGCGGGTATATGCTGATATTTTCTCAAACGATTTTTTTTTTTTTTTTTTTTACTGTGGTTTACTAAAGTTGTTCTTCTTTCCTTTTACCGTAAAAGTGTCTCGGAAAATTAAAATTTTTTATTCATATTTTTTAAACAGAATATTGCATTTAAATGTTTGGCAATGTACTTGTTATTTTTTTTTAAGATTTTCATTGAATAGAATACGAATAATAGATATTTATGTATTTTTACACGAACATAATATACAATTTTTATTTCTTGCAAAAAAAAAATAAATAAATCAATATTAAATCTTCAATTAAAAAATTGTCCAATGGTGACATTTATCTTTTAATTATACGTGTTTTAAATATTTGTCGCATTTCAGAATGATGGAAGAAATGTATCGTATATGGAAGAAAATTTTTATTTCCTCTCGTTTTATGGGTTTGAAGTTTCCAACGTTGGAGTTCAACGAAATTTTTTAAAAACTGTTTTTATTTAAAATTTATATTTATATTTTTTTAGTCTTAATGTTTTATAAAATAACAAAATATTCAGATACGGATTAAAATATAATTTGTACATTTTTAGCAGCTTTATTTAAATGTAAAAAATTATTTCGTTGTACTATAACGTTGCAAACTTCAGACCCATCTCGTTTTGAGGTTAACGCGTAATAAAGAAACGGAGATAAAATCGGAATAAAGATCAGTATGATGCTAATATTGGGAAATGTGCCAATGTAATGAACGCGATAAGCTTGGCTCGGTAGCAACAAGTAACTTCTCAATTTTAATTTTCTATCTCTGGGCCTTTTTATCATAATTTTAATTCCCCTAATTTTCATTAAAAGATGAAATAATTCATTTTTAGTTCCAATAATTTACATTGTCATTTAAAAATTAATTGAAATATAAATTAAAATTTTTCAAAATTTTAAAATATATAAGGCTTACAAATATTATTTTTAACGATATCATTGAATTATTTCGATTTAATTAAATAATTTAATGGAGCTTATTAAATTTATTTTGAAATAAAAAAAGAAAATAAAAAAACGTATTACTTGTACAACTATCTCGTTTTAAATGAGCAACCAATCACAGTAAAAATATTTTACGATACGATATAGATATAGCTTATAATTTAACTTGTATCGAAAATCATGAGAGCAAAAGGATATGCACATTTGGAAACAATAGAAATAAATTGCATTTCGTATCTGCGTAACCAATCGGGTTAGTTATAAATCACGATCGATAATAAATTCATACGCTAAATTTTGACAACTGTTACAATTATTGCCAATTGTAAATAAAGCAATAAAAATCTGTTGATTAATTTCAGTTATTAATTTATTGATAAAAACTAATTGAAAAAAAGAAGAAAAATTTTAATAATAATAAAACGTCTACAGTTCTTTTATCGTTAATTATAAAAAAATAAAAAGTCAAACAACATAATGTATTAAATAACCGTTAAAGCTATAAAAGCAACTTTCCTTTTAATGAACAGCTGCAAATAATCGATTTACAGCATATGCACAACGAGTACATGAAAATCTCATAAAACTTGGTGCCGATCGAGCTTTCAGCGTGAATAGTCACGAAACGCGTAAATTCTATAAGCCAACCGAACAAGAAGCTTTTGTGTATTCAAAGCGAGGACTGGTGTTATTATTGAAAAAACATTTTAATATTATAAAAATAATATAAATGGATAATATTATATTAAGATTATTTAGTAAATAAATAAATTCATTATAATAATAAAATAATCTATTAATTTTAATTTTTAATTTTACAAAATATTTCAAATTTCAATATTCTGTGAAAATAGTATTCTTTTGTCGTTATTTTTCTAAACTTAAATTTTTTATTAATAAAAAAAAAGCCGTTTTTATTTTAAAAAAGCAAATATTAGTAGTAACAGAATAATCCTCGAAATAAAGCTGCTTTTTTTATTTGCGTAAATCTTTAATGCAAGTAAATAGAAGATTTTTCTTCATAATTAGCGTGTTTGAAAAAAAAAAAAAAAATCTGAACTGTACCAATAATTCATTAAAAAGCAATAAAATGTTTACTTATTAATAGTGATAAATCCAAATTCATGTAAATTAAAATAAAATGAAAAAAAAAATTTTCACACTAGCGCAAAAACTATACCGCGTAATTTATCTAAATCAACGGGGCAAAAATAGAGTGATAATAGTAACGTGAAAAATGAATCCATCGATATACAATGACATATATACCTATACACAAACGTATACATGTGCGATCGGGCAACGGTCACTTTTCGATGAACTCCCCCGCGATGTAATCAAGTCGCGGTCAGAGAGTGTATGGCCGAAAACCAAAACAACGACGATAACGAAAACGATGTTAACGCGATATAAAGAGAGAGAGAGAGAGAGAGAGTGAGAGAGAAAGGGAGAGTTATGAGAAAGAGAAATGAATTCAATCGAAAATCTCGTTCTATAAACGATATCGGGTTGCTACAATCGGCTCGATTCGGACCTAATTTCCTTATTTCGACTCGCCGGAAACACCAGTTGTACGCATACGTGTATATATTCAAAAAAGCTCAAAATTCTTTCGTACATTTTCATCGACCGGCGGCATAATTCTCGCACATCGTGCGCGTTAATTAAAGTAATCGTTCATTTCGAAATGGAGAAAAGTACCTTTGGAATTTCGTTCGCTATTTTTGTGATTCAACGATTATTTTTCTATTGAAATATCTACTGGTCTTTTATTAATTATTTTTTTTTTTTTTTTTTTTAAAGGCTCGCGCGATATGCTACAAACAATTCTATAACTACGACTGCGACTGCGACAACGACGTGGATAAAGGAGGAGCCGACGTCTGCACAAGACGAAGCCGACAAAGACGTCTCCCATAGAGATAGGGAAAGAGGGAGAAAAAGAGAAAGAGAGGAAAAGCTCGAGTGTTTTTGAAACGCGGCGGAGCAAAGCTTTTACGGGAAGAGGCAGACTCCGTGTATGCTCTGAACTCCCGGAGGGAGGGGGGGGGGGGGTTCGCTGAAAGAATCATGAGAGGGAAGAGAGAGAGAGAGAGAGAGAGAGAGTCAGGAGGAAAGGGTAAGCGAAAGTCGCGGCAGCAGTAGCAGCCGGGAGAGAAAACAAAACGGAACCAGGTCGAGTTTGAGAGAAAAAGAGAAAGAGCGAAGTTGGATGCCGGTTATGCGTTAAGGTATTACAAAAGGAATTTCCTCGAATCTTATATATATATAAAAAAAAAAAAAAAAAAAAAATGGATGAGTTTATATATACAGATAGACGTTTATTTACATTTTTCCTCGTCTTCTATTTTTTTTCTTTCTTTTCTTTTTCAAAGACAAAAAAATTTCGTGGATTTATCTTCCTCGTTTAAAAATGCTTTCAATGCTCTTGTAACTCAAAGATAAACAATATCTCTAATTGGATTAGGTAAATTACTTTGCCGGTACTTAAATACGTATGCATATGTAGTCGCTGTTATCGTATTAATAAAAAGCAGGAAATAGCTTACTTACGAATGCTAATGCTGACATTGGAAAATTGTTAAAATATAAATACTCGGTAAACTGCCTGATAAACTATCTACCTGCACTGGTTAAAATCCATTAGTTTGTAGTTATCAAACAAATTATACGTCGGCAATTGTTTGAATTATTGTAGAAGTGTTAAAACAATTAATATAAGTTTTCATATTCTTGTCAAAATTTATTTGTTATAACTTTAATATAAAGCATAGTTCTACAAACTTTTTTATTTCGAATTTTTCGCTTAAAATAACTTTAAAAATCTTTCTTTAATTTTGCAAAGCTAAGTAATAAAATAAATATTTTCATCTCTAATCACATAAGTAAATAAAATACAAATCTATGAAAAACAATAACGATAATAATATATTATTGAGAATACTCTAATACTTTCATATCGTATATCTTATTAATTTATAATTTCCAACCCAAATAAATGCATTTATTTTAATCAATTTCATTAGAAATTTTCCTCAAGCTAAGCATTATTAGAACATTTTTAAAGACGGATAAATTATTGAGCGCAATCCTAAAGAAAAATAAATGTTGAATGCTTAAGATACTCCCACATAAATTACTTAAATAAAATCGTCAATGCGTGGGTTTAACAAGAGCTGCATTAATTATTCACGCATTGCTTGTGCATGAAAAAAGCACCGTGTGATTGAAAAGAAAGTCGTCTTTTTGTTAAGAAAAATAAAAAAAAAAGAGTCTCTAAAAATTAAAAAAAAAAAAAAAAAAAAAAGAAATAGAGAGCAAAGATACTCTCAGAGTTCAAAAAGACTCGTTGAACTCATACACGCGTCACGTTAAACGCAAAGCAAATTTAAACATTTTTATTTATTTATTTTTTTTTTTTTCTCTTTTAAGAAACGATGCCACGCGTGCGATAGCGTATTCGCGAGCAAAGTAGGACACGAGCGCGGCGGCGGCGGCGGCAGCTTCGCGATATATTCAGCGCATCGTCGCATACAAAGCAGATCTCACAAGTATATAACGTTTCTTCTCTCCGCTCAGCTATCCATAATACACAGTCGTTGCACACCCATGCGACGACTGTGTGTGTGTATGTGTGTGAGAGAGAGAGAGAGAGAGAGAGAGAAGCGAGTAAACGTCAAATGAGAAATTTAACGTAATGCAACGTCATCGCCGTCGTCGTCAACTCTCGTCAGCTAGCGCTTTATATCTCGTAATGCAACAAACAGTAAATTTAAGTAAGCTTAGTGTCATTACCTTTCACCTCTTTCGTGTGAGCTTCTCTTACTATTTTTTTCTTTCTTTCTGTCTTTCTCAGTTTTTTTCTTTTTTTTTTTCTTTTTTTTTTTTTATCATTTTCTTTCTCGCGAGCACTTTCAAAGGTTAAGCTTCACACCTCGTAATCCTCCTTCGTTTTTTCTTTTATCCAAAGTCCTCTCTACTTTTCTAAATTGCGCTTCGGTGTCTCTCGCTAATCGTTTTTCGTGCGCGCTTTTTCTTCCCCATTTTTCCGCAAACTTTTTAAGCATCCGTCCCAAGTTTTTCTGTTTTATTTTTTCAACGTTAATAACGGGCGATGTGAAATTTTTGGAAATAGTCATTTATTTTTCTTTTTAAAGGTACCGGACTTTTAATTTGTTCAAATTGACATTTTTTTTTTTGGTATTTAATATAAACATCAGCATTAGTATTAAATTTTATAATATTATTTTAATATAAATTAAATATTATTTAATTTTTTTTGATAAAATTTAAATTTGAAATACTTATAACATATTTTATATGTTATTAAAAAATTATTAAAAAGTATTATTTATTTTGTATTCAAGAAAATTCTTTACAACAGAAATACGACACTGTAAAATACGACCATCAAAATATTTTATAAAAGCATTTTACTTAAAAAATATATGTATACGTATTACAGAGTTTTGCAAATTATTAAATTCAATTTCATTTAATATATTATTATAAATTTATAAAAAGTAAATACGCTGAAATAATAAATTGAAATAATGAAGAAATAATAAAATGAAAGAATAAACATGTATATTTTTTTTTTTACAACAAAACGTTAAAAATATTCGCTAATTATCTTTATGCATTAAAAAAAATAAAGAACAGAAAGGAAAACATTAAACTATTTATTCATTAAACTCTTTCAATTAATGCCGCACGAAATTCGTGAAAGAAACGCAAACATACGCGTGCGCGTGCGCGCGCACTTTCAATCCTTAATCGGTAAACCGGAAAAGCGACGCACTATTTGAGCGCCGCGGTACTGGCACAACAACGACACTCAGCCAGGAGGGAGCGATAGAAAAGAAAGATAGAGAGATATACGAGAGGGGGGAGAGTGGGGGGAGAAGAAGAGAGGTAAAATCGTGAAAGGAAAACATTATTTCACGTATATGCATAAACCAACGCTGCGCGAGGCTATATTTTACAGATGACGCTCTTTTGCTAGGGAATAGTAAAATCAATCGCGTCGCATTCGAATGCTCCTCCCTTATATATACCGTGAACGCATAAAAAAAAAAAAAAAAAAAAAAAAAAAAAACATATATCGCTGAATTTCCATCGGTTATGGGCGCGCGCGCGCGCACACACGTAAATACGACACGGCTGAGTGTGTGAAAAAAAAAAAACGAGCTTCGTTTTCCGAACGAATGCGCGCGCGGCTAAAAGTCTGGACAAATCGTGGCGAGAGAGAGAGAGAGAAGGAAATGGTTAACGATATATGTATTATATTCGTTACGCACCTGCGTTTAGTTTTGACTTTATGCGCGAAATATTCTTTTTTCTTTGTTTCGACACCAGCATTGCGTATAATACTCGAAGTAATATATATATATATATATATATATATATATATATATATATATATATATATATATATATATATATATATATATGTACATGTATTTATGTATATTCGCGATACGAAGCCACCGTCGTTTTGTTCGACCATCGAAATTTTGTACTGTTTTTAAAATATTACATTTATCATAATAATCGTTTAAAATTTAAAAATTTACCTGTCATCAAAATTTACATCGAAAAAAATATTATTTTGCATTAGCGCTTAAAACTTTGCCTAAGCCTGAGCTATTATTGTTTCGTAACCAATAAAAATAATGTGAAAAAATATACGTAAAAATTAATGTTTACTTATATACAGTTTCTGAGAAATTATAAGAAAAAACTTAATGCACTTACGTCGCCAATAAATAGTTTCGTAATAAAAAAATTTAAGGTAATACTATATAAATATATTGTTAAATTTACAATTTTTGATTCGATTGAACAATCAATTGAATAATCTTTGTTAAAAATACAACTTTTACGTATAATTAGAATATCGTATATAAATAATTAAAAATGAATATAGATATACTAAACTTTTTCTTTATTCATTTATATTTTTTATTTATAACAATAATCTTTTCAAAGACTTTTTATGTTTACTGTATACAGGATGCGTACGGTATTTGAGGACATGCATAAATGTGACTATAACTTCGCGAATTTTTTTTTTTATTTTTTTTCCTTTTCAGATAAGAAATGGCGGACTACAACATCACTCAAGAAATGAAGAGACATGCTGTCATCGTCGCTATATGTGCGAACCATACAGATTTAGAGATCTCTAATTTTCTTAATTGCGCCCGTTCATTCGTGCATAAGGTTCGCCGTGAATTGGAAGCATCAGGAGGCGATACAGAATCGGTTGCAAAACGCAAAAAGCACGAACAACGTTCTGACACTGTCCGATCTGCAGAATTTTTAGAGCAAGTGCAAGCGATCATAGACGAGGACCCTTCAAAATCAATGAGGGTCCTTGCGAGTGAGCTTCATGTTTATGAGCGCCTTATTCGTAGAGTTGTCCACGAAGACCTTCGGTATAAGTCTTACGTGATGCGCAGAGGACAGTTCATGTCGGAACGAACACGGGAACAGAGAGTTCTCCGATCAAAACGTCTTTTAAACAAAATCAAACACCCTGAGGCGCCCAAAATGTTATGGTTTTTTTCCGACCAAAAAAATTTTGACCAAGATCAAAAGACCAATCGCAGAAATGACAGATGGCTATGTTCAAATCCTACGGAGGTTCCTGTTGTTATGCACACAAAATTTCCAGCCACTGTTATGGTTTTAGGTGTTGTCAGCAACGAAGGACATGTTATGCCACCACACTTTTTTACTCAAGGACTTCGAGTGAACTCTGCTGCATACATCGAGGTTTTGGAGACGGTAGTGAAACCCTGGATAGACAATGTAAGCGGAGGCAGACCATACATTTTTCAACAAGACTCTGCTCCTTCACATAAAGTGATGGCGACACAAGATTGGATGGCCGAAAATTTTCATGACCACATAACACCGAACCTATGGCCACCTAGCTCCTCAGACCTTAATCCTTTGGATTATTACGTATGGGGTGCAGTTGTGCGTGAGACCAATAAGCGTCCTCATAACACCACTTCTTCGCTGAAGACTGCTATTAATGCCGTTATGGTCGATATGAACAAGGAGCATTTGATTCGGGCATGTAATCGTTTCCGGACCCGGATCGAAGAGGTTATTGCTGCTAATGGCGATTTTATTGAATAGCTTTATAGCCATATATTAATTTAACGTTGTATAAAAAATCCCTAAAATTTCATTAAATTTTATTAAAAATACAAGCTAATTAATTTTACTCTTAAGTTGTCCTCAAATACCGTTCGCACCCTGTACTGTATATTTTTAAAATATCTATTAAATATAATTAATTATTTAAGGTTTAGCTTTAATATTTATTTTATCGTTATATTAAAAGAAGCTGTCAAATATTATCTTTATGAATCTTTCCAACAATTACCTCTTCGTCGCAATTTTATTCTTATTTTTTTTCGTATAACAATAACACGCATTTTCCTCAATTATCTGCACCTCTTTAAAGTGCTAAATCTCTCGCATCTACAGTTATATAATTATGCAATATTTTATCGTATACCTGTAACATAGAGTTTTTTAGCATACGTAATATTATACATAAATAAATATGTATATATATATATATACACATTCAAATGTTTTGTTTCCATCACTTACATAACTAAACTTCTGCATCTTCTTTTCTATTTTTACTCTTTTTCTCTTTCTGTCTATAAACGCATCGCTATAGCATTTGCACGCGAGTACGAATAATCATTCGTTAGTTCGCGACTTAGCCGACGAAGTTAATCTCAAGAATAAACGTACACTTTCTCCATCTCTTGCCTCTCTTTCTCTCTTTCTCTCTCTCGCGCTTTCTCTTTGTCTATCTCATTCGATTTCGCGTATATTGGGAATCAACTACCGCGCAAAAAGTTGCGTCAATGTACGTACGCGTGACTATCTCTTTGGATCGCATTCTCTCGTTCATACGTTTGCTCGCTTTATCCCGTTCGTGACATTTCGATGCCGACTATTATGTACAAGCAGCATGGCGATGTCGCGTCTTGTGCGCGTGTCCCGTTACGGTATTGCGATACGGTTGCGCGGCTCTTTATTTTTTTCTTTCGCCGTCTTCCACCGTAAACACCTTCGAGGCGTTAAATTGTTTTTTTTTTTTTTTTTCTTTTTTAGTATTTTAAATATGTGGTGCGTTTAAAATAATTAGGCAATGTTTTACTTAAAGGTTAGGACAGAATGGCGTTAACGAACTTGACACTATAGTTAACGAAATTACGACCGAGAAGCAAATTAATTCGTATGGTTTAAAAATGATCAAAGACACCAAAGAAAACAATTGAGCTATTCTCCTGCAATTCACCGAGCTGAATAAAAAACGATGTCTTTTACTATATTTTGTTTACAACAATCTTATATGATGAATAGTTATTTTTATTCTTCCTTTAAAATACCCTAAATTGCAACGCTATTAATTAAGTATTAAGATAAAAATAAATGAATTAAAAAAAATGAAGTGTTAATGGTATACGAACGCCTCTAAACGTTTAAAAAAAAGCAAATATTTCTTTCTCGATGGTTCAGTAGGTATCTTTTCTTACGGCAAGGGATATGAAGAAAGTTTTTAATTAACGATAAAAGCCGAGTTTGTAAGCTCAGGGGAAATTTAAGAAAGATGTATGCAAAGTACATGAAATACACCGGAATGTTAAAATTAGTAAATGTTACTCGGCGGTGGAAGGTTGTTAATATTAAACCAATTTTTTTTTTTTTATGAGGTTAATCGAGAAATTATTTCGAAAACTTTCAAACGAGATCGCTTGTTTTTTTTCTTTTTTTTTTCTAAAGCTTATTTTAATAATTCAAACTTTGTCGGGAAACAATTCGATGTAACTCGAATTGTATTTAATATTTGATATTCATTCGTTACATAGAAATTTACTTATTCAAATATAGTTAATTGAAATTTTGTACGCAAATACATCGTTTTATATGTTGATAATAGCTTATACGCAGTAGTTACATACCTTTTCAATCTATTAAACAACAATAAAAATTCACGATAGCACACATCCATTGAGTATGGTTAATAAACATGTGTATTATTAAGAGTAATCGAATTGTTTTTTAACATTAATAATTTATTAATTTTCAGTTATCGGTACAAATAATAAAATACCAATAAAACATTTTTGAAAATATTATTTGGAAAACGAAACGACTAACATACATTATGCATATAATATCGCGATACATATATTATGATAAATTTTGTGATGATCCAATACTCTACATGAGTAATTTAAATAATTTTCACATAAAAATGATTTACATAGGAGAACGAAAAAAAAAAAAGTTAATACCCATGACGTTTAAAATTTTGACGGTAATGAAGGCATTATTGGTATAATATTCTTTTGTTTTTTGTTTTTAAAGATATAATAATTGTCCGATATTGTAAATTCTAAATAGCACCGTACGTTCATATTTTACTGATATTAAGTGCAAATTTAACAAGAAAATTATAGAGTGAAACAGAAGAGTCACCAATTCTAATTCACGAATTCTAATCTTAATCTGTTGAATTCGCGCAACGCAAGCGCATTATAGGAATATTGAGCCGTCGTTGGACTACATTGGACCGACAACATTTCGCATATACACCGTACTTACGCAGCGTACTTTTCGCGGAGATTATCGCGCAAGGCAGGCACGAATTGTAGAAGTTTAAGAGAAAGAGAAAGAGAGAGAGTTGGACGGCGAGTTCTAATCACCGGCGACGCAAGAGCGTTACGGAGCTCGTAGTGCTTGTCACCTTGCATTCTAAGTTCCAAGACAAAAATGTAATTTTTTTTTTTTTTTTTTTTTTTTACGTTTAATTAAAAGATAAACGATGTTAAATTTAAAAGATTATTGATTATTATCGATGCAAAATCGAAATAAAGTAGAACGATTAATTTTTTTATCTTGATATTTGTTTTCGATTTTTAAATATGAGAAAATTATCATTAGTAATTATTGTTAAACAAATAAATTTTTATTATGCATAAATTGTTTTCTATTTTTAATAATATTCAATTAAATGAAGGACAATAAAGCGATCGTTATACGTGAAAGTACGTAATAATTAATAATTTTGTACTTTCTTTTTTTTTTAAATAATGTATTTAATGTCGTTATAAATTAAAAATAAACGATAATTGAAAAAGGCAATCAAAAGTTTATCTGTAATTTAAAAATATACTTTTGCTTATCATATAATATAACATATAATCAGCGATATTTGCATAATTTATTTTTATCGCAGTCGAGCGTACGATATTATAATTGAAATTTCTCTTATAATTAAAATATACTATAAATTTGTAATATCTATTTGCCTATAAATATTATTATCATCCAGTGACAAAGATCAGACAATAAAAGATAATATTTCCACGTAAAACACGTCGAAAAATTTCGTGAGAAAATAACCAAAGCATTTAAACTGTTAAATCGTAAACAAACTCGTCCTATGAAAGTCGAATTGACCGATAATTGTTTATACAAAAGATTACGACAGAGAAAAGTCGAGCATGAGGGACGAAGGTTACGATTGTAAACAAAAGAGGCTTGTCTAGTGACGAGAAAAACGTGCCTTTAACAAAGCTTTGTAATATAATAAAATCTACGAAATAGAAAGCGAATCCATGAAAGAAACCAGCCGACTCACACGGCTTGTAATATAAATTAACAAGGGAGTTTAAATTGGCTGCTACTTTGATATATATATATATATATATATATTTATATTCAAACATTGCATTGTCATCATCGCCAGTCATACGTTAGATTATTGCACTCGTATATCAAAATTACGTTTAACGTTTCGCGCAGGTCATCGTGAATTATATATTATCGCGTATTAAACTTATTTTAATCGCGAGTGGAAAAACAATGCACATGACCGACAAGGAAGGTTTACGATGAATTTTAATTTGATAATTGAAAAACGATGTATTTCGCTAGGTTGCATTGTTTGTCGGCGATGTTAAAAACTTGATGAATTTTTTTGATTAATTTCTTTTTTTTTAAGGATTCAGCGAAAATTAATTAAAAAAAAAAGTAAGGAGTTAAAATGTCGATAGAATATCTTGTTGTTTTTTTAATTAAATTTTTTTTCATTTATAAATAATTAATAACTTTTTTAATTTTTCAATAATATCGATTATACTTTTTCTTTTTGACACGTTAACATTTGTTTAATAAATTAATTTTTTTCCTTGTTTATACTTTTTTAAATTTACATATTTTTATGAATATAGTTCCATATTTATTATATAATTAATTATTAAAGAAATAAATAAATAATGAAATTATTTTATTTTCAAAATGTAGAAATAAAGTATGTATTAAAACAAAACTAATTTTTCAACATTTCAAATTACAACAATCAACCTGAGTTTATTGTATAATTGTATAGTGCGTTTAAATTACAGAAAAAAAAGTAAGCTTTAGAGCCAACAAAAAAAAAAAAGCGCTATTGTACTTGGACCCAAATAATTTGTATTCGTGCAACAAACGCAATTCTTGGGATCGCATTCTTTTAACTGCGCAAACACATAATATTGATAAATAGTTCTTATTTATAATTGGTATCTATGGGTTTGAAGTTACCAACGTCGGAGTTCAACGAAATTTTTTAAAAACTGTTTTTATTTAAAATTTATATTTATATTTTTTTACTCTTAATGTTTTATAAAATAACAAAATATTCAGATACGGATTAAAATATAATTTGTACATTTTTAGCAGCTTTATTTAAATGTAAAAAATTATTTACGTTGCAAACTTCAGACCCATTGGTATCTTATGATGTAAAAGATATTTAAACAACCTATGTATTCTGTTAAAATAAAATTACAAATACCAAATAATGCACATATTTAAAAATAAAAGGTTTTGACCTTTTTTAAATACATATATAAAATACATATATTTACATTGCTTTCAATATGATATGCATCTAGTTAATTTTACTCAATGTATTATTAATAAGGTAATGATATACTAGTGGAATTTTACTCTTTATAAATAAACACGATAATGAATTCTATTGCATTTGGTGAAATAAAATCAACATTCATTTGATCATACGTGAATTTATATAATTTATTTTCTGATTTCTACGTCAAATCAATCTTTTTTTTTTTTTTTTTTTTTTTTTTTTTTGATGTAAAGGTATTAAAAATTTAATTATATTTCGATGAAAAATCCATGTTATAATTTACTATGAAAAAAAGATTGAGAAACCAAAAATAACATCTCAAAACATATTAATGATTCGCGAAACCCCTTTTAATAAGCCCTAAAAGCTTGCAAATGAACACAAAAATAAATAAAAAGGAATGAGCTCGAGACGACACGAGTTATGTAAAAGAAAATAAAAAAAAAAAAAAGAACCATTTCGCTTCAAAAGAATCGTCCGCGAAAGGCCTCGCGCAAAAAGAGAGTACTAACGTCACCAGCTGTAACAAACTCTCGAAGTATATACACACCGGCCTACGTGTATATATACATTATACACGTAGCGTGCAGCGCAAAGTGAATGTAACTCGAGCGAGTACAGCGTAAGGTAGTAATTTAGAGAAGATATATGTATGCATGATATAAAAAATGTGCGTGTGTGTGTGAGAGAGAGAGAGAATGATATACATAAAGAAATAAGCGAGACGAGGACTGGTCCCACATGCGTAGCATGGTCATTGACGCATCAGGTGTCAGTCACCTCGTTTACTCTTGTCTTTCTAGTACTGCCTCTGTACCGTTTATTTTCGTTTCCTTTTAATCTCTCTCCCCTATATCCTTTTTCGTTGTCTATGCGAAAGCTGCTATTACCTAAGCTATCCTTAGATGTTTTTTTTTTTTTTTTTTTTTTTATTTCATTCATTAGAACGTTACCATTAACGTGTAGCTGTTCGATGGCACGCGACCGTGTGATTTTTACGGAGAATTTTTTGTAATACAGGGAATACGCGTTTAACGATTTGATTAAAATATTTTGACAGTGAAAAATTTAAAATTTTAAAAATAATAAATATACTTAATGAAATAAGAGTATCTAACTTGTAATCTTCAACTGTTAAACTTTAAAATTTACGCTACCCTAGTTACGTGAATGAAAACGAAATAATAAATGTTTTAAATAACAAATTTTTCACGGATAGAACATAAAAAAAATATACACGGGGAAAAGGATCATGCGCGTGGATCATTTCTCTCGTCTCTCGGGAACCAAAGAGACTCGGCGCGCAGTCACATACACACGTTATAACCTAAAAACTTACCTCGACTCTTCCGGCACGCCTCCACAGTAGGCAGGGACACGTTTTCCTCCGAGCCGCAGCAATTTCGTCCACAAGGTTATCCCCTGGATTTTTGAAATCGGTTGGACTGCGTTTCTTGATAAACCGTACATACAACGAGAACGATAAATTCCAAGTGTAAACACACACGCGACGAGCGAACAAGCAAGCGAGCGAACGAGCGAGCAGCGGCGCCGAGTAGGGTAGAGCCGCGACTACTACTCTCTCTCGGAAGACGGGGCACACGAGAGAGCGAGTAGAACACAGAGAGTGTGCTGTATAATACGCGAGCGCGAGGATGTGTGTTAGAGAGAGAGAGAGAGATCCGCCGATCGTGTTTCTCGCCTAGTCTCCTTCTCCTCCTCTCCCCCACTACATCTACCACTTGGCCAGACTTCGAACGAACGAACGCTCCAAACTGCGGTGTCTGGCGCGCACACCACGCCGTCAGATCAGCTGGTCTCGTGCATTCTTTTTTTTCGGGAGCATGTCGTCGGAGAAGGGGTTAGAGTGCGACCGAAGCGACACGCGCGGGAAATTAAGAAATGAGAATAAAGAAAACTAATCAAATACAAGACTAAATTAATCTTACCCATGATCCGTGTCTACTTTATCAGAAGAAGATAATCGATATAATTTTATTTTTAAATGCATTTATATTTATATCGATTATATTAATTTGAATTAAAACAGTATTAAGAAAATATATTTTAATATATAATTATAATATATTAAAATATGTTTATAAATTTGCTTATTTATATAACATAATTATTTTCGATGTACTTAAGAATAATTTCGGCTGCTGTTGAATTAATAGAATAATAAATCAAAAAAAAATGTTTATAAGCTTCGATATTTAAAAATTAATTTTAAAACAGTTTTTGCTTAAAATAATTGTAAATACTACTTGAGTCAAATTTATCTATAAAGCACGTTGTTCTTACAATTCATACGTGGAACGCGACCCAGTTGCAAAACAATAATGATCACAGTGAAACCATGTTATTGGAAAATATAATTTTTATTTACTGTTTAAAACAAAAATAAATCAGATTTATCTAAATTAAACTAAGAGTATGTACGTTACATAGATTTAAATTATCATTGATACTATTGATTTTGATTATAAGAACTAATGTTGTATGTCATTTTATATCATTTACGTGATGATAATTCATTATTTTGATAATATTTAAAATAGATTTACTTGTGTTTTATTTCTCTCATTTTGATTAAACAATTAATTTTTTTTTACATTAATTTTTGTATTTCCTAACCTTAAAACTTTTATAAATGTGTCTAAGTAGAAGCTTGCTTTGTTTTAAGCATTGTTGTTCTTCATCTATATTTTGTAAAGCAATTCCAGAAAATTGTCCTATTTGTAATAATATTATAACTCAATTTTTATTAGAACCTTTTGCTATACCCTGCCCTTTAGTTAATGCAAAAGATCATCCAAATTGTCTTGTTGTAAGACCATCTAATGGTAGTTTTGTAGATAATTACAATGTTAATGATGATTTACATATTGCAATAACCGATTCTAATGGAAATGTAATTGAGTACGATAAATGTGGTTTAGTGAAAAATGACAATAATAAGTGGACAAATTGTGCAGCTATTGCTTTAATTCCTGATTCTTGGCAAATATTTTGGGATGAAGTTTTAACTGAAATGTGTAACGATACCAAATGGAATTTCAAGAATTACAATGATGTTTCATTTAATTGTTTTAATTTTATTATATCATTCTTAGATAATTTAAAATATAAGAATATTCAATGTATGAATAAAGAAGATTTATGCAAAGTTTTTATCATGCCAAAACTAAACAGTATCTTAAAATATGTTTCGCTTTATAATCGTTTGAGAAATGAAAATTTTTATATTCAAGAATAATAGTTTTGCATATCTTATGTTTTCAGACTAAAAAATGTCTATGACATATTCCAATGCTTCACTTTTTCGATTACCATATTTTACAAAAAGGTTTCTTAAAACTTTAAGAACATTGACAACAAATTGCAGCAATGATCAAAATAAATTTGATGTTATTGTTATCGGAGGTGGTCATGCAGGAACAGAAGCAAGTGCTGCAGCTGCACGAATGGGTGCCAAAACATTACTTGTTACTCATAAAAAAAGTACAATAGGTAAATTTAAATGAATAATGTTGCTTTGATTTATTAAACTTTATGAAAATAAAGTAACAATAATTATAGGTGAGATGTCATGCAATCCATCATTTGGAGGAATTGGAAAAGGAAATCTTATGAGAGAAGTAGATGCACTTGATGGTGTTTGTTGTCGAATTTGTGATATTTCTGGAACTCATTATAAAGTATTAAATAAAAGTAAAGGTCCTGCTGTGTGGGGTTTGAGAGCACAAATAGATCGTAATTTATATAAACAAAACTTACAGGCTGAACTTTTTAATACTTCTGGTTTACAAATTATTGAATCATCCGTTGAAGATCTTTTATTGCATAAAGATTGTCTAAAATGTTGTGGGATTATTTTAAGTATGAAAATTTAATAATTATTTATTTTACATTTAATTTAATTATTGAATATTTAAAAATAAAAGTAACATTTTGCAGAAGATGGACGTAAAATATTTAGTGAAACAGTTGTGATAACAACTGGCACATTTTTAAAAGGACAAATTAATATAGGTTTAGAAACAAGACCAGCTGGAAGAATAAATGATGAACCAAGTATTGGATTAGCTAATACTCTTGAAAATTTAGGATTTCGTGTAGGAAGATTGAAAACAGGTAAAGATAAATTGCTACTTTTTAGTTAAAAATAATATTTTACTTAAAAAAAGTAATTAATTTATTAATTTTACTTTTAATTAGGTACACCTCCACGTCTTGAAAAAGCTACAATAGATTTTTCTAAATGCATTATACATGAACCAGATGAAATTCCAGAACCTTTTTCTTTTATGAATGATTCTGTATGGTTACCTCCAGAAAAACAATTATTTTCTTACTTGACTTACACTACTGATAGTATAGTAAAAATTATCAACGAAAATCTTCATTGTAATAGGCACGTTGTTGAAGAAATTAAAGGCCCTAGATATTGTCCTAGTATAGAAAGTAAAGTACTAAAATATCCAAAACTTGCACATCAAATTTGGTTAGAACCTGAAGGTCTTGATTCCCCATTAATTTATCCATCCGGTTTATCTTGTACATTACCAGCAGATAAACAGGAAGAATTAATTAAACTGATACCTGGTTTAGAAAATACAAAAATGGGTAAGAGAAAAGTTTGAAATAAACAATATGTTTCACAAAAGAATACGATAGAATAGCGAATTCATTATTATTATCCTTTAATAGTAAAACCAGGTTATGGAGTTGAATACGATTATATTGATCCTAGAGAGTTAACAGCTGCATTAGAAACCAAAAAAGTTTCTGGTCTTTTCCTTGCTGGTCAAATCAATGGTACTACAGGATATGAAGAGGCAGCGGCTCAAGGTATTGTGGCAGGAGTTAATGCAGCAGCAAAGGTATAATTTTTATTTACTATGATTATTATATTAAAATTTTTGCTGCAATGTTTTATAATTGTAATAATATATTTTTAAATGTCGTTATTGGAAAAAATAGATTCATACACACTTATGAAAAATACAACCACTTATGAAATATTTTTTTAATTTTATGTAAATATAATAGTATGATTTAAATATAATTTTATGTTGCTCTATAGGTATTAAATAAGGAACCATTAATAATCAGTCGTACAGATGGTTATATCGGTGTTTTAATAGACGATTTAACGACTAGAGGTGTTACAGAACCATACAGAATGTTTACGAGTAGAGCAGAATTCCGAGTAAGTTTACGCCCTGATAATGCTGATCAACGATTAACTTATAAAGGTTATGAAGTTGGATGCGTAACTGAAGAAAGGATGAAGAAAACCGAAAATTTGTTACAATCCATGCAGGAATGTTTACAAATTTTAAGAAACACCAAAAACACTTATAGAAATTGGCAAAAACAAATAAAATTACGAAATAACAAACACAATCATACAAAAACAGCCTTTTCGTTATTAGCTCATGAAAATATATCTTTTGATGACGTAGCAGTGGCTGTCCCTGAACTTTATCAATATCAGAATAACAAAAGGCTATCTCACAGATTAAAGGTTAATTTTCGACAAAATTTTATTACAAATTTAATTAATTATTAATAAATGTGCAATAATAAAGCAACGACATTTTTATTAAACAGATTGAAGCTAAATATGATTATGCAGTAGAAGAACAAAAAAAAGAAGTCAAAGAAATAAGAAAAAATGAAAGCATGGTTATACCTCCAAACATCGATTTTAATTGGTAATTTTTATTTTAAAAATGAAATAAATAATTTTTATTTAATTTTAAATTCAATGTTTAAAAATTAAAACAGTAATTCATTTAATTTATAGTGTATCGCTAAATGTCAGTATAGAAGACCGGGAGAAACTAATGGAAGCACAACCACGAACTGTAAGCCAAATTTAAATTCCAAAACAAAAACGTTTAATGAATTTATAAAAATCATTTCCTTTTTTTTATAGATTGCTGCTGCTTACAACATTGCCGGCATAACACCGTCAGCTATTTTAAAATTATATCATCACATAAAATATTACAATAGATCTGCTCAAGCAAAAAATTTATCATAATTATTATTGTTAATAGATATATAATGAATATTTTCATTAATAATATATATATTTTAAATATATTTTCTTTTTTATCATCCGCTAATATACCATACGAGTGCGTTTAAAATTCTTGTAAAGTTTTCAAAGTATATCCTAGATGGCGCTACTTTTTTACTTTATAAAAGATTACAGTATATGTATGGTTGTGTAACTTTAAAGTAATGCTAATAAAAACTTTTTTCGTTCATTCATTCAAATTACAGTATTGTTTGAAATTTAATAAGCAGATTTTTTAACGGATTTGAAATATTCTATTAATTAAAAAACTGTTGTTCTAGTACAAGTTTTAATATGAAAACTACTTACTTTTTAAAAGTTTTAATAAAATAATAGCTGAGTAAAATAATATGATATTTCACATTTTATGTTGTTTAAAAATTAATTGTTTAGAGAACGCCTGATAGTAATTAAAAAAAATCAAAATTATTGCCAGTTTTAATAACTGTATAACATTTAATTATGAACTAAAACAGTTCATGTTACCGATAAAATCGATCCAATCAAACGTATAGAAAGAAAAAGATGAAAAAAAATTCCGTAGCTCGTCTTTGCGAGAAAAAAAAAAAAAAAAAAAAAAAAAAAGTTCCTCCGTATACGAATTTCCTTTCCATATTACGCAGACGTAATTACACAGTCAGAAGTCCGTTTTTTCCCATTCCACTCTTACCGTCCGGAGATTTCCCCGATTTTAATCCAACCTCTCGCAAAAGGGGAGATATCGCAAAAAGGAAGAGAATTCTGTATTATACAGGAAGCTTATTCGTCGAGGCGAATAAGCAAAGAAGAGAGAATGCGACGAAAGACGGAATCCTGGAGGAGTCGAAAGGGACGTATTGAATATATATGTACGTATATATATATATATATATATATATATATATATATATATACACGTGTGGGAGAAAGTTTGTATATACGCCTTGCGCATACTTGTATTTCGAGGAGCGCTCGTCTTACATTATTTTTGTATATACTTATGCATGCGCGCCGATTCTTTTTCAAGAAAGCGCGAACAGCGAGATAGAAAGAGAGGGAGAGATGCATATACGAACGCGCGCGAATATTTATTGATTCAGCTGAATAAACACTCGCGAACGAACGTTGATTGATTGGCCAAAGTGTTCAAACGTTTCTTTCTTTCTTCCATTTTTTTTTTTTTTTTTTTTTTTTTTTTTTAAGTTTTTTTGGCGATTCCATTAGGTTTTATTAATTCTCGTTTACTGATGATTTTTCCAATCCTATCGAATTCGTCGGAATATAAGAAATTTTTCTTACATTTTTATGCGTTACCTTACACACAATTTTACATTTAATTTTTCATTTGTAATTCTGATTATGAAATGATTTATCTTAAAATTATTATTAAATCAATTAAATAACTTCCACCGTAATACAACAATTCCTTTAGTTAAAATAGTAACCAATAACGTTGGTGTATAAAATAATTTTTAGTTGATTTTTAATTAATATCAAAAATTGAAATCATTAAATCTCGTTGTCATTCAAACGAAATTTAAAAACAAATATATCAAAAAATCAGATTCTGTGTTTAAAATATTTTTTAAAAGTTACTTTATATCTTAAAGAAACGTAAATGATATAAAATACATGGTTTGTGTAAAATTAAATTTAAGAAATTTTTTCACACATTTTTACAGTTAGAACATATAAGTATTTTCGAAAAAGTATTTCATATTTCACATCGATTCAATATTGACAAAAAAACTCAATATAAATCCCGAGCATCTCACAAACTTTCTACAAAAGAAAAAAAAACAACATGAAAAAATAAAAGAGAAAAAAAAAAAAAAATAAAATAAAATAAAGTAATTGAAAAATGTACAAGTACATCAAATCCACGCGCGAGAAAGCTCGAATTTAAATATTTAAAATAGTCCGAGCGCGCGATACACGCGATGATACTCTTATTCCATCCCGTAAATTTTCAATCGAGCCGCATTTGCGGCATCGTGCAGAGATTACGCGATCATTATGAATGAGGGGATTAAAAGTCGATAATCTAAATATCACGGGGCAACGGCAGAGTTGTGCTCGAATTGGAATGCATTTGAACGTATATTCGAGGAATCGAGTGAAAAATTTACAAGCTGATTACGTGAAACGACGATGAGGTTTTATTATTTTCAATTTCGTTTAAAGAAGTATTCGAATGAGCTTATTTCTTTCTTTTCCTTTTTTCTCTGATTTTCTATTCTACAGCTTTCAATGGATGCATTATATTTAATGTACTTTAAATGATTGATTAATGAATAGATTTGTGAATTATTTCGTTTTAGACGAGTGAATCCTTAACGGCATTGAGTTAATATTTTATATTCAAAATACGCACATAATCCTGTAGTTTTTAATTATGCAATATTATCGATAGCGCATATTAACTTATTTACCGGATACTCTTTATTAGAACACTATGTATATTTAATAACGTAAAGAGCATTTTTAATTTTTAAGGATAGAACGGCGAATCTACCATTAAATATATTAAATTAAAAATAGTAATTCAATTTTTTAACATTACCCTTATCAAATAATCGTAAAATATTCAGACCCGAGATATCTGTGATTATTCGCTAAATTAATGAATTTTATAAATTTCCGCAAAAATATAACTACTTTTAAATTCAATATAATTCAATAAAAAGACGCGATACAATCTACATAGATACATTTTTTTTAGAAAAATCTATCATCAAACCGATAATCGTTACTTTCTTTTTTATAATTATTCGACGAATCTAAATTGCGATGCTTTAATTATTTACGTTAAAAGAAAATTTTTCAAATATTTTCAAACAATTATAATCTATTACTCTAAAAGTTTAAAATTTCATCATTCGTTTCAATAACTAGATAGCTCGCGTATTCAAGCTCATAACTCTATAGAAACTCTCTCGTTCAAAGGGCAAAAACCGTATACGCTTTTCCCATATCATCGATAAAAGTCACGAAGGTATTCCGAAGGAGTACGGCGTACAGATACTCGCGGACGCGTGTAGCAACACGGAGGCAAAGTTAAAGGGAGCCAAGAGTCGCACAGCCGATTAGCCCGCGCGAGAGAGCCATCGAATGACGTAGCGTCGCAAAACAGAGGAATACTCTCTGCTTTCTCGTTTCGGACACGGTAATGGCCACGAGACAGAGAGGAGACGGAGAAAGGACCAAGTTGGCCGATTGAATTAGGAAAGTCAGCTTCCCTTCCCCCCCTACCCCTCCCTCTTCTACCTCATGCTTGACTTCCCGGAGAGACGAGCTCTTCTCTTTACCCTGTCTGATGCGCGCTTCGAAGAGTAGAGTGAAAGAGAGAGAGAGAGAGAGAGAGAGAGAGAGAGAGAAAGGTAAGGTACGGAAGCTAGTTGCGTAACCGAATTACGATAGCGATATACATAGGCGCGCGCGCGTGCGAGAACACGGACGACTAGACTCTCGCTTCTTCTTATCACGATGGAGCTATATGTCGCCGTGTTTCTGAAGCGAAACAGTTCGACAACGACGAGTGTCATTGCTCGTCCTGTCGTTGTTGCAGTTGCGTCATTGTTGTCGATGGTTTCGCACGGGCGACGGTGGAGAAACCTAGAGCACGCTTATTGGCTTGTCTTCTCTCGGTAAACTTGCTGTAGTGCAATGTAATGTTTGAGAGCTGCGCGCGTTTCAGTGACGATATTCAAAGTTCTCTTTCGGTTATTATAAGAAAAGGGAGTGGGCTTGAGGTTTAACAACTTAATTGAACGATATCTTAATTATTTTTTTTTGTCATTTCATTAAGTCGTTAAACTTTCTACTCGAAATTCAGTGGCCATTAACTTTAATCTGAAAATGTATAACTATTTAAATTTCATGTAAACTACTGTTAAAAAACGAAAATAAAAAATCGCCTAAAGAAAAAAAAAACTTGAAAAATAAATATTTTTAATCTACGATTATATTTTTATTACTCGTGTAATGACATCTTAATATTAATGAAATCATAACCAAGGAAAGGTTTTTAAAAAGTAAACAGTTTATAATAATTTATAGTTGTACTAACGGTTCTCTTTATTTTATTATTAGTGCGACATAGCAATACTGTTACGATATATCGTAGGAATGGTGTACGATTGGCGACAACAGACGTTTTCTATTATTTAGTTTTTCATTTTTCTTTCATTTTTCGTAATTCATTAAACACATTGGCGTTTACAATATCTCCGAGTACAATATAACATTGGCTGGTGTCTACGAGAGATAGCGCTTAGGTGCGACAATTTAATTAAATCTATTTTTTTCATGTATAGTTTTATTCCTCTATTTATATTAATATTACTGTCCGCTACAACCGTTTACCTATGATTCATCGCTATTTCCATCCTTTGTATTATGTATTATATAGATTCTATTGTTGTGTATTACTGCATATATATATATATATAAATTTCTATTTATATATATAATTATTATATATAGCCTCCTTTTGTTTATCCTTACTTTCTCGAGTTTGCAGTGGCTTGCACCATGTGTAACGAGCCAGAAGTTTTACAAATAAATTTATCGCGAATAACATTTTTTTTTTTTTTTTTTTTTTTTTATTTTTTTATTTTTTTTTTTTATCTTATTCTTTATCTTAAAGCGAGAATTCATTGTTTCATTTTACTTTTTTCACCTAATACATGTATATTTCCGTTTATTTTTTTTATCCTTATCAGCATATATATATATATATATATATAGTACAATCCATTTTCCTTTCATTTTTTAATAGACTTAAATAACAAAAGAAAAAGAATCATCATCTTTTGTATAAGAATTTTTGTTCGACCTTGGCTCTTACGAGAAATCTCAATAAGAATCTCTTAACTTGTTCAACCGCCTTAAATCTACGTTTTTACTGGCAAGGTACCGTACGTATATAAAGTTAATAATAACGTAGAAAAAGAAAAACTTCAACTTACTACCAGAATAAATTAGAATTATATCGATCAACGTGCTTTACTTACAAGTTACTCTTATCTTCATTATCTCGTCTAAATACTTAATCATAATGTAATATATATAATCGCTAAAAAATTTTACATGTAAATGTATCTAAATTCTATTACAATGCGTGAATTGTCCTCGTCGTCAAACGATCCACTGTAACCTTAATTACGTTGGTTCTACGCTAATTTACTTACATACTGTTCGATTAAAACGCTACGACAATAGTTGCGTTTAGTTTACAAATTGTGTGACGATGCTCGTTCGATCGACGATATAGTAATTGTCGAGACGTCTCTGTTTATCTTGATGCGTTTAACGTTTTCGTACATATATATATATATATATATATATGTATCTATAGAATGAAGACTGTAGACAATCGATAAATTTCTACGAGCATCTAATTATTGGAAACAAAATAACGAATCTATCTCAATGATCGATATACATAAAAAAAAGTGTAGGAATACAGTGATTCGTAATTATTTATTTACAGTTTTAAACGTTAATGGAATTACTGTCAACTCAGGAAATATAATATTGTTTACGTGTTTTATACACTATAAGGCTAATTTTAATGGGAAATACGATAAAATTAATTGAAAATTATATAGTTATTTTAATAGACAATCGTTTTGGAAATTCAAAATCATTTTTATCATATTGTTATGCTAAGCTATTTACAAATAAATAATTTTTCAATAATAATTTCTTGAATATTTAAAAATAAATCAATTTATAAAAAAATAGAAAAGTATAAATTTCATTTTTTTCAGATCATTAATTTCATTTTTATTTGAAAAATATAAAATTATTATTGAATTTCTGATAATGATTGAAAAAATGCTTAAATAATTGAAAATAATTATAATGAAGCATACATTCCAATAAAATTTTCAATTACTCATATTATCGGTTATTTCTACAAATCAAATAATCCTATTATTAAATACTAAACTAAGTGCATACATTCCAAAAAATGTATCGTTACAATCGTGAAAATAATTGAAAAAGCAAAATGAATATTTTTCATCTTCAAAAGTTAACATAGACTCTTTAATTTTGTACTTTCAATCGTAACAAATTTATTTATTTTTTATTCATTTTACTTTCATCTATAAAAATTTTGTCTACGTTATTTCAAAAGTTTAAATTTAATTTTTTTTTTTTCACATTTTAGAAATACTTTTTTTCATTAAGAAATTTGGGTTTACATTTGAACTACTTGGAGTGAATATTTATTATTCTTATATTCCATTGTATAAAAATGCTTCTTCATAATGTGTCAACATTTTGGATTAAAATTTTTCCTTCAAATAAAGTAGGCGAAACGTAAAAAATCTATACAAAGAAGTCCAATTTCGCTATTCTCGTTAATCGCCGGTATCACTTTGTTCAAAATTTCGATCAACGGTTAATGAATCAATAAAAAAACAAATGTTTTTGATTTGTCGACGGTATCACCGAATAAAACTTTTGAAAAGTTTAAAAAAAATTTAACAAAGTATCAATCGTTTATTCGACATGTTAATTACAAAATACGTTCGTTAAAATTCATTCGAAACGTTGAATAAATATGAAATGTTCGATTAGAAAGGATAGCGAATTCGGACATTTCGTTAAACCTATCGTCACACAAAAGCGCATCTCCCGTATACACACGCGCGCGTCTATTTACAAACGAGCGTTGAAACGCAAGATGCGCATACTATCTCTTTCACATTCAAGCAAACATGCACACACACACACATACAGATGCAGAGCTTAATCTCGTTCGTTCGGATCGGTTTGACGACGACGAATTCGTTCTGTCTCTATTAGCGCTCGTGCGCGCTCGCTCGCTCGCGCGTTAGTCCTAATAAAGTTAACCTACTCGTTAATCAACTAATTACACGGTTTAGCGATTATATGAGGGCTTAACGCGAGCAACATACGTGTTTCCGCGTATAACACACTTCTTTCCTCTTTCTCTCTATCTTTCGCTCTCTACCTCGTCTAAACCTATTAAAACATCATAGCTCGTATAAATAACGCTTTATCATATCGTGCGTATATATGTATATGTATATGTATGTATGTATGTATGTATGTATGTATGTATGTATATATGCATATGCATATGTTTTATGTATGTGTGAATATGAACGCATGTGTATCTATATAAACGCGCGCTAGAGGCGTGCGGGTATTGCGTGCGTGCGAATCTTCTAGTGACGATCTCATATGTGCGCGAGTTTTTCCTTATTTCCTTTCTTTCTCTCTTTCGGGTTGCACTTTTCTTTCTTTTTTTTTTCATCCCCTTTCTCTTTTTTTTTTTTTACGTTCAAACTTGGCGGGGCTCGAACTTGCCACTTGTTGATTACGAGATTGCCTCGTCGCGTTTCTTTTTTTTTTTCTTTTCAATGTCTTTTATTCTTTTTTTTTTTTTTTTTTTTTTTGAGTTATGTTATAGTATGTTTAAAGGATGCTCTGGGCTTATGTTAGTTTTATTGCTGACTTGTTCAATTTCAAATGCTCTACACTCTCGAGAGTTGGCAAAATCATTTTGTAACGATCAACTAATCATTAATGCTAATTATAAAAAAAAAAAAGAATTCAAATATTTGTGTTATAAAATATGTTAATATCTTTGTAAATCAAATTTTAATTTTAAAACCAAACAGACAAATCGATATTTGTTACAATTTTCACACTGAGCGAAATTTCAAGAAGCGCGTGTACATGAACACTTTATTTTATTTAAATAATTGTTAATGCGAGTATGTTAGTTTTCATCAGTTCACATCAATGCAATATAGAGATATTTTCAACGTGAATCTACACGTGATGAATATAGACATAGACATTTATATATATATATATATATATATATATATGTATATGTATAGATTAATACAATTAGCGGAAAAGATTCGCACCCACGAACTCGCTTCGTCTCCCTTAGTATCACATGTTTGTCGCTACTTAAATGTAAGGAACTAAAGTTACGTTTATTTATTATTTATCATTATCGTTACCATTATTGGGAGAGACGACCCGTTTTTTTCCGGAATTAATGCCCCATGCGATATCGCGGACTATTTTGTTCCTGAGTTTGGATAAAAAATAAGAAAAGTATTCGTATCAAATTTTAGAAAAATCGTGTTGCGTAAAAAAGTAAAAAAGAAAACGAAAAAGATTTTGAGTAACGCATAGGGCATCGCGTTTTTTTTTTTTTTTTTTTTTTTTTTTACATCGGTCGATGCTTCAAAGTATTTCACATGCTGTCCACAAAGTTTTATTTTTTTTGCTTTTATAACAGTGATCAGTCTCTTATACGAATGCACCGGAAACACATATGCACAGAAGTAGACTGACTCTCTGTTTCATCAAACGGCTATATTCTACGATTAATAACTGCACGTGTAAAAACAAATTTGCAACTTTTTTTTCTTTCATTTCTCATCGCGTCGCGGTAAACGCTTAGGTAAACTACATTTATTGCTTTGCATTCAAAAATTGAAGCGACTATATTCGTCACTCGAAATAATAAATAAATTATTCGTGTATCTGTGTTTAGACACTTTCTCGCAAGAGTGTTAAGAAATAGAAAAAAAAAAAAAAAAAATTAATAAATAAAATATGTGTATTGGCAGTGTGCTCAATCGAAACGATAGAATCGTCGATGAACGAATCGATACCAGAGATTAACTCTTGATACTCAATGAGAAAATATATATACTCGAGCAACGTATTCGTATATTGTGCTATGTTTGAAATAATTTTTTTTTTTGTTTCTATTGCCACGGTCGAAACGATATTTTACGTAAGAACTTACCGCGCCCGCGTTATACAAATATACCAAAGTCGCAAATCGAAGTAACTAAAGGTGTGTCTACGATCGGATTTAATATTCCATTTTTTCTTTTCCGGTATATAAACCTACGCGATATTTAGCTTTCTACCTTTATTTAAAAATTTACTAGTATTAAATATGAATCTTTGATCAAGAGAAAGAAAATTAAAAGGCGAAGAATCGCAAACATAAAGTATTTTTGTTTTACTTTTGGGAAAAATGAAAAAAATTATAATAATCTTGTTGAAAATTGTAAAATGGAAATTTGCATCAATTTACGGCGTCGAATGCATAAAGAAAATTTCCCAGTTTGATCGTAAACGCACCGTCGACAATAATGCACACTTTAACAGTTTCGTGCTCGTACCTAAAACGTCGGAGGATAGCTCCAAGAGAATGCGTTGTTTTATTTTTATCAAAACACGTGGAACGTTGCAAATGTCTTTGTTAATTATTTGATATGAAAAAATTTGTATGACATGTTAAAAAATGTAAATAATAATGCACGTTTAAAAAACTTTTTTCGAATTTCGTTGTAATAAGAAACAAATATATGAACCTTTTTTAATGTTCTCTGATATACTAAAAAAAGTTGGTTCATAAAAAAAATTTCAATTTATACGAAGAATATTGAATCGTAAAGTGAAAAAACGAAAGAACGTCAAGATAAAAACGTAGAATACAAAAAATTCTCGCATCCCTTGATAATTATCCTCCGTAAAATGGTTTAAAGTAAAAAATTTGGTACGTATGAACACCACGTGAGCAAAGGCAATTTGAGAAGGCATTGGATTCCCTTTACGCAATCGGTCGATCGAGGACGACGAAATCATGGATCGCCGAAAGCCTAATACCGTATTTTCTTCGCGATATTAAAAAACGGCGTTTGGTAAATAAGTCGCTATTATTAAAATTTCTTTTTTTTTTTTTTTTTTTTATAAAAATGACGCGCGAAAATGGGAGAAAAACGATCGCGTAAAAAAAGGTTCTTCCGACGCATGCGTTAACTTACAAAGTGAAATTCGCGCGATAATTCGAACGACTGAATCATCTACTTTTTTACGATCCTACAAGTGCATTTGTGCGGACGAAAAAGAGACTATTTCTGGCTTGGCGATCCAGCAATGATCGGGCTTGACGATACGACCGATAATATTAATCTTTTTATTTTTTCAATTTTTTCAATTTTTTTTTTTTTTTTTTTTTTTTTTTAATCTTTCTTTATTATTTCGTTTTATTGTCACGAATGTCATCATCGGTTATATGCCCTGACAAGTTAATTAAGGTTGCTTAGTATAAATATTTAGAGTTACTTAAAGACTGTACAAATCCGATACATCATCTCGCTTGTAAATAGAGCGCTAGTAAAAAATTGGTATAGGTATATAGTAATAATAAAGACGATGTCCAAAAGCTTCCCGAATACTCTACGTATCTAAGAGGGGAGTCGATATATCTCTAAAAAACGAACGTATATGTGTTTTAAACTTTTTGGCGGTATTCTTGCTTTCGATTATAAATTTTTCTTTTTTCAAATTCGTGGCGCATTTTTGACAGATAAATTACGGTATGGGAATTTTACGTAAATTATATAAGGAAAAAAAAAAATAAAGTATTTTGGTTGTATAATTGCATAAAATAATTTATTATAGAAACGACTGGATATAAAAAGAATGTCGATACGTTCGCTTTAAAACATCAACGACAATTTCGATCGCACGCGCTCACGTAAAAAGGGAGTACTACAATTAAGCAAAAAAGTAAAAGAAAAAAAAAAAAAAAAAAAAGTGACGTTAATACACCCCTAATCGACGGTGTAAGTTTCTCGCGCGAGTTCAGACAGGCTTTGCCAGTCCCTAAAAAAAAAAAAAAAGAGAGAAAAAAATGAGGAAGTAAAAAAAAAAAATTGAAAAAGCCGTCTCTCTTTCCTCTCTAAGCATGACGATCTCGAACACGGCGAACTCAGCTCGGATATAGAGGGTATGCAACGAAACGACGAGGAAGAGGACGACGTCGACGAGTGGGAAGGTCGTCCGAGCTGTAAATATGCAAATCTGCCAAGAGAGTGCAATTGCGCGGTGGTGGTGCGCGGGCCGCTTATGTAAATTTATGCTAAGGGCCGGACATCGAGAGGAGGACGAATCTCCCCCTATATACCTCTTTCTACCGCGTCGAGCGATTTTCGTGCCACACCTGACTCGTAAAAACGATTTAAAAACAAAAAGTAGTCGTAGTTGTAATAGAAGAGAGGGGGAAAGTACCGAAGAAAAGAGTAACGAAAAAAGCTTTCAAAGGAAAATGCGCCACGCGCTCGATTTATGTGTATGTGTGTGTGTGTGTGTGTGTGTGTCCTTTTTTTTCTTTTGCTTCTTCTTTACTTTATTTCGTTTGGAAAATTTTACGTTTTGCGGCTTTATTTCTTCTTCCTTTTCGTTTTATTTATTTTGCTCGATTTTCTTTTTTTTTTTTTTTTTTTTTTTTTTTTTTTTTTTTTTTTTTTTTTTTTTTTGTTTTTCGGTGTAGTAGAAATAAATAAAATAATGCTTTATTTTTGCGTGCATCATGTACACACAAATGCGCATTTGCATTTATAAGAGGATGTATGTACTCTCGGTAAGCGCTACGCGTTTTCAAAATCACGTCGCATGCAAAATTATCTACGAAATCGCGTTATAGCTAGCGCTTGGTGATTTTTGTTATATTTTCTGGGTTACGTTAATTGTTTGTGCTACAAAATTGTGTATGTACGATTGTGTAAGTATGTAAAGAGTAACGGACAAAGATTACATATTTTAAATCGTAAAAAATTGCAAAAACGTTTTTAATAAAAGTGTAAATCTTAAAGATAAGTTGACTCATTATTTTCTTTTCTCTTAAAATTCATTGATCACATAGAAATCTTAGGATTACATATTCATATAAAGAACGCGCAAACTATTTTAATTATTTACAAAATCAAAATGTTAAAAAAATAAAAAAAAACTTATTGGACTGACGGATATATTACTTTTACATGTAATAATCTTTTTTTTTTTTTTTTTTGATCTCGTTTATCTTTGACTTAAAAGAATTGTTCAGTGAGTTTTTTAGAAACCGTCGTGAGCATTTTTTTTTTTTTTTTTCACTTTTTGGATATTTTTCGTTTCTATTGCTTTATCACTTAGATAAAACATGATAAATTAATAAAAATATTGAAACCATAAATTATTAATATGTCTACATTGTAAAGCTTACAACGTCACCAATCGTTTTCTTTTTCTTTAAATTTCTTCGTAATTTTTCTTAAAAAAAAAAAAAAAATAAAAAGAAAAAAGCAATATATAAATAAATAATCGATTTTAATCGACCGATTATTTAACGATGAATTCCTATACTATCCATTCGAAAGTTAAAAAAATAAAAATGCTCACACATCGGCGTTTAAAAGAAACGCTCCAGGCGCTCTTAAGCTCGCGCGCGCATCATACAGCGGGAATTTTAAACAAAGTGCGTCGCGCGCGAATGTCGAATGGAATCGATCGATCTGCCTGTTTAATAAAGGAGTTTCCCGATCGTTATAAGATGGGATACGTATGTGTGGATGTGTATCTATTTTATCGCTCGCTGCAATTTTTTTTAGTTTATTTGTGAAAATGCTGCTTATTTTTTCGTTGTTTATTGCTATATATATATATATTTGTTGCATAAGGTATAACACATCCATACGTGAGCGGACTATTTTTATTTTCTGGACGAGATGTTTCGCGTGGCAGTGTGAAGAATTTTTTTTCGATATTCGTTTTGTGATAATTGTAATTTTGTTTGGTTTATCGGAATAATAAAATTTTAACGCTTAATCGTAGTATTTTAATTAAAAAATATGATCTTTTTACCGTCACCAGTTACTGGATTGTCGAAATATCAAAATGCATTGCGATAGTTATCAATATTTTAAAACATTTTTAATAAGATCTATTTTTATACTACAATTAGTCGTTTAATTTATCCATTCAAAAGACAAAATTACAGTTATTGGTTCGATATCTCGGTTGAGCATAGAAAAAAATTCACTTCAGCTGCCGATTTCTCTACTTATTCAGCCACGTTTGCATCGCGATTTTACGAAACTTCGCGGCAAAATTCACTATCGTCTTTTTTTTTCTCCCGTTGTTTCTTTCCTGGCATCGGAAAGCCAGATGCGCGCGGGAAAAAAACTCTGATGCAAAAAAGCTTGACTGTTTCCGCTGTGAGGCATATCGATTTAACCGTAAAAACGAATGCTCTCTCTTTCTATCTCTCTCTCTCTCTCTCTCTCTCTCTCTCTCTCTCTCTCTCTCTCACGCGCTATCATAAAGCTAGCTGCGCGCGCACGTTCAACTTCGCAAAAGCATCATTAAAAAAAGAAGAGACGGATGAAGAAGAGAGAGTCAGAGGTACATTGCTCTCATTTTCTTCTTCTTTCATACTCATCACGATATATATAACGCGTAAAAGTGATCGTGCAGCTGCGAGCTGTCGCTCCTTTCTTCGATTTCGATTTCCTCCCGCTGGAGGAAATTTTCAAACTGGATGCGCGAATCGATGGTAAAGGTTTTCGATCGTTCGAATCATTCTTCTTCTGACAAATACTCGCGACGGTATCGTTGTTTTCGTTTTCGCTTACAAATTTCGTCGATAATAACAACTGTTCTCAAAAAAAACAAAAAAACAAAAAAAACAAAAATCATCGATTCAACGGCAAAAAACGTTATTTCACTTCGCCAAGGCCGCGCTAACATACTTGGCGAAAGGAAAAAATAGCGATATAGTTCGGCAAAATTATCATCGCAAAACAACGAGGTATTTCCATCTTTCGGCGCTCGTGCGTGAAAATTTAAATTTCGCCGAAGACGGACAACGGCAACGATTAGCAGATGGTCTCGAGAGGCGCTGTCTTGGTGCTCGGATTTTGAGTGACGCTGTCGCCGATGCTGGGCATCCCGTGGCTGGTGGTGCTAAGACCGTTGCCTTGGCGATTGGCGTTGGCGCGGGGATTTCGTGACCATAGCCGCTTGAGGGCCGCGCGCACCTGCGGCTGACACCCAACGACGATGAAGATCAAGACGCCCTGGGCGGCGTTGCACAAGTCCGTTACGTACCAGAGAAAATCCGGACCCTTGGCTAACCATGAGATCACGTCAAAGATCCAGGGTACGCCCATCACTACCACTAGCTTTAGGCACACCTTGCCCAATGCGGCTCTGTAATGAGAGAGAATCGGGAAACGTAAGTATAATTGTTCATTGAGTTGTTGGACTTGATACAAGCGAATGATAATTTCACATTCTTAAGCATACTATGATATCATTGATTTTTTTAATAAGATTTACTATTTTATGTATCGTGAAAAATTTTTAATTTATAATACTATTATCTATGATATTCGTATTAAATAAAGACCCCACTAAGTGTCTCAAGATAATACACATAATTTTATCGTAATCAAAACGATTACAATCTATGATTGAGAATAAAAAAATTTAAAAAAAATAAATAAATAAAAATAATAGTCCCAGAGGAGGAGGGCGGAAAAAATATTCGATCGCTGATACCGTACCACAAATCACATCAATCGTTTTTTAAAATCGCACGCGCACACAATGCTACAACAAAAGCCAACATCGGACGCCCTTAAAAAAAGAGCCCGAAGCTAGACGGAACAAACGTCGGTTTAGTCCTTCGCTTGTCTCTGCGTATAACGAGCCTAAAACTGCGTATATTCGATCAACACAGCCGTTGACGGGAAAGAGAGACGGAGAGTTATTTCTTTTTTTCGAGAGAGAGAGAGAGAGAGAGAGAGAGAGAGAAAACCAATGTATAATTATCAGACGCGAAGTTAAGCGCGTATGAAATTAATAATATAGGACAGAATAAAGCGAGTGTTTTAATTAAATGCGTTAACAGCTGGAGCACATTGTAAAAGTTGCAGGACAGAAGGATACCGCTTCTTACGGTATAAAATGTAGCCGCGCGCGGCAAGTACGAGACAATGCGAAGGACGAAGTTTTTGAAAATTTCCGACGAGCTCTTGTACAAGCTGCACAGCGAAATTAATTATGTTTTTGTCTTAAGGTACTTGTCATCTTGAACATTATAAGGCCTTTGCAAATTTCATTTTACAAGAAGTGGAACAGTCTTAATAACAATGAGATTATGTGTATTTTATACGAATTTCAGTTGTTTATTTTTTGTATTAAATTCCGTATTAATTGATTCAAACTTTATAAGCTGTTAATTACAACAAACATCATTGGCTTTATTGCAACAGAATTTGTAACGAATTTAAAATTATTTTTATTAATAAAAATACCCGTTAGAAATTTATTTTTATTGCATTAATTTATTGATTTAGATGCACATATATGCACACAATATCTGCATTTCACGCGTTGTTAATTTTGAATGTTTATTTGTTGCCTGCATAAATTAACTCAATAAATTGCTGCGTAAGCCTCGTTATTCCAAAAGACTCGGTGCTTCGAGCGAGTTACGTCAAAAAGAACGAAAGACATTTTGCAAAGGTGACCGCGAGACCATTTTAATCAAGCAGCAATCTTTCATGCATAATTAACGGAGATAATTTAAAGGATCGAAAGGGAAATCATGAGGTGAGAGATAGACGCGTCGGTATAACAGCTCACGCACACACACACACACACACGAGAATCACTGTTTTAACTCGAGTTGCCAAGTGCGTCTCGAGACACGCAGCTCGCGAATTACATTCTCTCTCGTTCTCTCCGTCTTCTCGCTCGGCGATAAGAGGCAGCGAGCTTACAACTCGCGCTCACAAAGCGCTCTCTCCGTAAATTTTCGCAAATTGCTCGTACGCGTATCCTTGTCTCGCTTGCAAGAGAGAAAGTCTGAGTCGGGTCGTATATACCGTTGAGTTTGCAGGAAAAGAGAGAGAGAGAGAGAGAGAGAGAGAGAGAGAGAGAGAGAGAGAGAGAGAGAGAGAGGGAGCTTTCCTCTATATAAATTGCAAATTAAAGAGCTTCGCGACATACGGCTGTTTTAACAATAACAGGTCGAAATTGGCAAAGGGCGCAGACCTCTCCCCCTCTCTCTCCCTCTCCCCCCTCGACTTCTCGCGGGTACAAGAGCTTTAACGTTGCGCGCATATAATTAATGCGCAGCGTATACAAAGGGTTAGCGCGAGATAAGAACATCTTAAGAGAGAAGAAGAAAGAGATAAAGAGAGAGAGAGAATAGCGGAGAGAGATGTACATATACCGTCTTGGTATGTTAGAGTGGAACGTATAACGCGGCGACAGGTCGCGAACGCTGTTTCTGCGGAAGAATGACGGAGTGTGACATAATTAGAACGTGTACGTATGCGACGACACGGTATGTACGTGTCGTCGTTGACGCCGCAGCTCGTAACAACGGCGATGGTACTTGATTGCATTAAATTGAGAATTTGCGCCGCGAGCAAAGGGCAAACTTAACTCGGTTGAGTTCGTTGTCATCGTCGAGTCAAAGTATCTCGAAAACGAGTTTCCGAGGTTCGAGCGAGGAAATTCAGTTTCGGTTTACTTTGCGCGCGTGTGGGATTCACGACGAATGGATATATTTATCGATGTGATAATGTCTTTTGACGCGGGGTTAAATGTTACGTTTAAAAAAAGTGCATCTCTTGATTTTAAATTTTTTACAAATATAGTTTTTATATTTTTTTGATAAACCATTAAATTGATTTTAAACTTTATTATTTTAATGTTTTACGTAACGTTTCAATAATTTAATTTAACGTCATATATTAAATTACGTAAAATTTAATTTTCTTGTTTACTGTATAACTTAGATTCAAATTTTCGTAGTTTCTCAGTCAAAATGAATATGTATGCATTTAGGTAAGAGCAATGTTCAATGGTCTCGAATTTCGTAAAGAAGAAATTACAAACTGTGTTAAAGGCTCCTTAAGAAGTTTCAAGTTGTGTAAACAGTTTGATAAAATAATGTTTGTGTCAGCTAATAAAAATTAAAATTTTCAAGTGATAATAAAATTACACCGGTTATTATAATTTATGTGTAAAGACAGCGAAGTATTTTCATTAAAAATACAGCAAATGAATTTTAAACGAGAAGAAAATCAATCAATTCTATTTGGGTAGATAAACTTTACGATGGTAAAGAAAATCGATTTTGTCAGAAACTAATCTATTTCAAGAAAAGATAATTAACTTTAGTCGTACTTTTATTCTCTCAAACATTGGAGGAAATAATTTCTCGAATGAAAATTCATTTTTTTTACCAAGGTAATAGCGTCAAATATTTTCTTAATCAATTACATTTTTTTTATTCTTCGAAGATTACTTTCACATGTAAACTGATTCAATTTAATAAAATGACATGTAAAATGTAAGAATAACAAAAATATTACCTTAATTTATGAAATGAAATTCGCTACTACCAATTTCTTCAAGCGAGTGTACTTTATTCAATTAGAATTAATTTATTCACTACTTGAAGTATAAATTTACTTTAAAAAAATGCCAATATACCTCCTACATACACATACGTTTACAACTAAGCGATTATTTTCATTTCGAAATATGAAAAAAAAAAAAAAAAAAAGCTTCATACCAAGTACATCGCCGAAAAAAACGTTCCCACCACCTACCACAAATAATGTTTCCATCTTTATTTCCACCCACGTCTTCCTAACACGAGAGAACATCCAAAGAAACGATCTTCTCGCTCGCGTCATCGTCGTCGTCTTCGTCGTCTCGTTCCAGAAAGTCCCTCGTCTCTCGCACACGTGTCTATTTCCGTGTATCTTCCGTGCGCTAATTATTAAGAGAGCGCGAGAGTCTCTTTCGGCGCGCCAGGCTCGCTCGGAGAAGAAAGCCGACGACTAGAGAGCGTGAATACGACGACGAAGCGAAGAGAAAAATAAAGAGACAGAAGAGAGAGGGTGAGATATTCCAGAAAAATGGGTTATGCAGACGCTTCGTCTACCCGAGCCGACTGAGCTTTCCTCTCTTTCTCGTTTAATTCTGACACTAATTGTTCATGGTTACGCGACTGTGAGAATTGCTTTTTTACTGTAAAGAAAGAAAGATATTGCGAGGAGAATGAAGCATCTGCCGACTCGACGCTTATACACTTTGTCTCGTTTTCTCTCCGTTTCTTTTGATGCCGCGCTATGTTACTTTTATTTTTATGCTTATTTAATTATTACGATATGAGAATTGTTCCCTCGGACTTTTTTAATAACGCGTTTAATTTTTGGTATACGGACGAATTAAAACTTAATATGTATTTGATACTTTTCTTAAAAAATTTTATTTTACTTTTGCTTAGCTACGAAATTTTAGAGGAATTTAATATCTGCTTTTTATAAAAAATCTTTTGTTTTTATTTTTTTCATATTTAATCGTCACTTTTTATTGAATATTTTTTTTTTTATTCGACTATTATTTGGGAATTGTTGTGAAACATTAAATAACAGTTACAATAAAAATGAACTTGGAGCCGTGGTTTATTTTTGAACATTTTTGATCGTTCTTAGAATGGGGATTCTGTTGTTAAAAATTAAGTGATTATTTTTTTTTTTTTAATATTTTCAAATTCAGCAAATATATTTTATTTTGTAAATAAAAAATAAAAGAACCACTTAATTTTCCGTGACTTTAAAAAAAAAAAAAAAAAAAAAAATCCATTTCAATTCTCCATGAAAAAACTATTATTTAATAATTGTTGAAGTAAGAATTGTAAATAATAACAAATGAGTAGCATCTCGTTACTGCAATAATTTTTAATTTTCTCTCTTCGACATCTAGCTCGTGTATTGACGATAAATAAAACGGCGCTCTCGATGACAAATCAAAGTGAAGAAGCGAAACGAGAACAAGGCGTTTTCGCGCTGAAGATGCCCCGAAGCGAGTAAAAGAAAAGCGGGAGCAAGTCGTTCATTGACCGAACTCTTTATAGAGAATAAATCGCGGAGACTTTGTCCGCTCGGTGATGATTTCCGTGCGAGGGATGTTGACGGAAGAAAAAATAAAGAAAGAGAGAAAGAGAGAATTGAAGAGAACGGGTTTCGCGATAACAAGTCGATTTTTCTCGAAGCGAGAAGAGAGAAACCAAAGAAGCTTCGTTCGATGCTTCGGTTATATATACATGTGTGTGTATATATATATATATATATATGCCTAGGGATTACCGAGGAAATAATTGCTTTACAAGTAGCTTTTCGACGTTGGCTCGCTCGTGCGTTGCTAATTATCTCGGTAAACAAAACAGACGCGAGCCCTTGTATTATTTATAAAGGTTGTTAGTCGAGCCTTTATTCCGAGTACGTTTTTCAGGTTTCTCTTGCGCCGGGCGCGTTATAAAAGGAATCGGATATTTGTTATGAAAATTACTTTTGGTTTACTGTGAAGCTGGTGCACGTGAAAATAAATTTTCGTTCGTTGTTTTCTTTTAAATTTTCCGTAGTTACATATTAAACTAGCGAGAGCGAAATAAGACTTATAAAAAAGATAAAAAAGAATATATCGAGCTGAATTTAGTATTTATGCGCTGGTTTAACGTTTACATTAAACTCGTAACATGTACGCATCGATTACGAAGAGCTGCAACGTTAAATTACGATTCGACTAATTTACTAGTATCTGCATTCGCAGGTAATTCGTGTGTACAAACATCGTTAACGCGAGTGTTTTGTAAAACAAAAATTTTCTTAAAAGAGTTGCTTAAGAATAAAAAGAAGGAAAAGGCCCTCGTTATTAATTTATCGGGAATTTTATACGAGGAACTCGCTCACAATTCTTGCAATCTCGCTGTGCAAAAAAATTAACCGTTAAGATAATCCATAATCGGTACCGCAAGTAAATCATACGGCGGCAAAGTTACCCGGAGGAAACGCAAACCACGGCATAAAAATCGAGACATCTTTGCCGTTTATATATCTCGCTTTAATTTGCGCGGCGAGAATGTACACATAAAGGTTTTTATATATATATATATATATATGTATACATATACTCGTAATTTTGCCGAAAAGCCGGAGGCCAGGAGAGTTCTTTCCGCCATATATATATATATATATAGTCGAGCAATTTCTTTTCCGAAGGGTCTAATTATTACTTAAAGACATTGCACTGGTGTCGGTGCTGTTACTTCACGGTAAGCGGATACACCGCTAGCGCAATTAGCGCGACACTCGTTAGTGTCTCGCGCTGCTCTTGCGTTGAAAAATGTTGCCGTTGTGTATATGCTAGCAGCTTCCTTTTCTAAACACAACGCCAGCGCACGACGACTTTGAAGGAAAAACGAAGAAGGAGAAATTAAGGGATGGGCGGGGAAGAGAGGAAAAAAATTCCGGGAGACTATAGACACTAAGAAGAAATAGGAAAGAGAGAGAGAGAGTGATAGAGGAGAGAGAGAAATGTAGAGAGAAGGGAGCAGAAAGGGGGAGGTTTAATGGAAACAAAGCGAGATATAAAACAAGAGTCACGTCGGGACGACGCGCAGCGTAGGTTTGTAATGCGAGCAATTAATTTTGCAAAATTAAAGTTCACCGAAGTAATTGATGCCCGCGAATAAAAGGGTTGCTTGCTGTTGAACGACTAATGTTTTAAGAGGATGTGAATGGCCGGAAATGTATATACCCGGTATACATTTCACTGAACATACATTATTTTTCTCTTTTTCAAAGATTTATTTATTCGTTTTTGTTCAAAAAGTTCAGTTAAATATTTCTCTAATTAACAATAATGTAGTCTTTTTAATTGCTACAATTGCTAGTTTTTTAATTAATATCGTTTAGCATTATAAAAACGGTATTGAGAACAATAAGCATAGCAAAATTCAGTAATATAATTTTATGCTTCAAGTACCAGCTTTTTATTATAAAATAAAAAGTTTCTTTTATTATTCGACGAAGAAAAAGAAAAAGAGAATGCTGCAAAGGAAATTAGGTATAATAATTAATAAAATAAAGAAAGAAATGCGTAACTAATAAAAAAAAGAAAAAAAATACGCGAAGTACTCTAGGCCCTAAAAGCTCCCCGAGGCAAGGCTCGTTATCATTCGCGATGTTTTACGAGCCGCGCGGTCTAACAGGTCGAAAATTAATCGCCGCGCGCGTGCCGCTGTACATACTTCGAGCGAGCGAATCATTCGAGGTGCTCTTTAATTGGCTTGAAACGAGCCAATGAGAAATATACCGCAAACACCTTTGTCTAACTGCGCTGTGTAACTGCGAAAAAGTTGAAGGATAAGGAAAGAATAACGCCCTTTGCGTATTTTCGTCAATTTCCAGTCGTACATAACGCGACGAAGATAATAGAACGAGGGAGAGGCGCGTTTACCGCTATTGAATACTGCTTACTCCATGGTAAACTGCATGTTTTACGAGTAGAAAAGAGGTAGGAGGAATAAGTTATGCGCGCGCGCTCGCTCGCTCGCGTCGTCCCTTTAATGAGGCCGATGAGCCGAGCGCGATATTGCGCCAGGATTTTATGTTTATGCAGATGAAGACTGCACCGGCGGAATAATCCACCGAGTTTTAACGACTAGCTTCTCCTTTACGCGTTTGACCGTTAGACCTTTGCTCTCGCGGTCAAAAGCCCGTGTATTATGACCGGCTCGCTCGACGTAAATTCTTTTATCTACCGAGACGCGCGTTACGATTGCTTATGCGTATTGTGGTCACGACGAGCCGTAGATTTAAAGCTTTACGGGGGCCGAGATAATTCGTTTTCGCATTGTCAAATTTACCATTGTTTGAAAATTATGAGGAGTTTTATTATCTCGTTAAAAGTCGCTTCATAATTGATTTTAATTACAGTTGGTAAAGTATAGTTTGCGGTTGCGATCTCGTATACAACGATTGACAGTGAATACCTATGTCTTTATATTTATGAAGCTGAGTTTAAAGCTTTTTTTTACAATTCACTCGAATATATGATTAAAATTACAGTTCATCGCGATAAAATAAAAGCGTCCAATTCAATGTTTTTAATAGATAAACTATTTTTTCCGGTCAATATCATTCCGAGAGGAAGCACTAATTTATTTTTCTCAAAATTTTATTTCTGTTCAATTTAATTGAAAATTATATACGCGTTTATTAATATACGTTAAGCGTTACATCAACTCTTAAACTATACTCAAAGTCATCTCGCTCGAACAATTTAAATAGCAATACAACCGCAGGTTTCAAAACGTTAACTCACAAAACAAACGTTAAATATCGCGAGGGCGAAGTAACTCGCGCTACTATTTGCGTACGGCTCGTGAATTCGCGTATTTGATAGGACTGTAAGTTTTGAAAATAATGGCGGAGTCCGGAACGAAGAACAAGACACTACAAAGGGAGTCGAGGTAACTGCGCGTCTTTTGTTCGCGATAGCAAACAAGATTGCCGCTCGCGCATAGTATAGTACCTGAAACTCTTTAAGCGCTCTTTGAAAATCTTCCAACTAGTCGAGCGATAATCCTTTGACTTTCATTGCGCGCGGGAATTCTAAAAATAACGCGGCTTTTGATAAAGCCTGTTTATGCTTGGAGCGCATAAATTCGGGTTCAATTATACGCTCATAATTGTTTCGCATAACGCATTAAATTTGACGAGCCGCTTTTGTAGTAACGTTTCAAGTTCTGATAACCGTAAAATGATTCACAGTTAACGTTTAATTATAAGCACTAAAAAAATCGTTTTTTTATTTTAATCGCCAATTGACAAAAACGCGAGAAAAAGTGTACGCAAGCGATACGTCGTATAGAGAAACAAGTTCTCTCGAATAAATTACAGCGCCCAGAGACGAACGGAGCGTCGACGGTGTCGATCGCGGTGCTCCCAATACGCGCGAATTCAGCCGCTGGACTTGTTTGGCCGTCGCGCGCGGAACTTTATGTGCGGTTTCTTCGTGAATTCCCATGTTACCGATCGATGTTTCCCATGCGTATGCGCGCTTGTATCTCTATCTAGCTTTCTCTTCCTTTCTTACTCTCGTTTTGGTTGTCTTGGTTAGTTTGTCACCTCGAATGTAGGTTTGGAAAAAGCAAATTTTGTTCTAGTTTTTTTTTTTAGGGAAAAATTTATATTGCGCAAAAACGATTATAAAATCCTTTAACGATTTAATTTATTCGATTTGGTTGTATATTTTGAGAAAATAATATTTTCAAAGTAAAATTTATTATATTGTATTAATCGTAATAAATATTTGTTTAGTTGAACGATTTAATTTAAAACAATCAATTAAATTATTAAAAAGCTTACTACAACTAATTTTTATTTCATATAAATAATTTTTTGACGTAGAGGAAAAATATCATTATTTTAAATTAAATTTAATATTCATGCTACAACAAATAATGCTTCGCAACACATAAAACATCTACAGCATATTTTTTTATAAACAAGCAATAAATATTGCGCTTTGGTATAATAATTCACTTGCCAAATTTGTCCACTGCAGCGAAAATTTCATTTTTTCTACGTACGTTGGAGAGCTTTTTATACTTCTCGGAGAAAAACATATTAATCTTTCAGAAAATAAAATTTTCACTTGAAATACACAGAAATATTTCATAAATTTTCATAAAACGCTTTGATAAAAAGCGTTCTGCTTTTTTTTTTTTTTAACTAATTAATGATGCTGAGCGCGTGAAAAAAAAATGAATAAAAAAAGTATTTTTCGTACCTACGATGGTTGCGATCTCTTGCACTTTCGTTCGTCCTCGGAATAGCGCGCGATCTGCAAATGCCAAAAGAAATCGGACTTGTGAAAAATAAATAAAAGACGAAAAAAAAAAGAAGCTGTGCAGCACACGTAGTATACAAATAAAAGCTGTTATTGTTTCGAGTTCTCGCAAAAAAAAAAAAAATAAATAAATAAATAAATAAATAAATAAAACGTAAAAATAAAAAAGTACACTAAGAAAATCGACTTTCAGTTTTTCATTTGCCCCCGTTAAATCGTAAATTAAATAAGAGAGAAAAGCAATGGCGATGTAAAAGCATTAATAAGCAGAAAGTAAAATATCCCCGCGCGGCGCTTTTACGTCACGTCGCGACACCAAGGATTAATAGTTCGCGAGTTAGCGAAAGAATGAAATGAAAATCACCGCTCGAGAAAGAGAGAAAGAGAAAAACAAAGAATTTGTTGAACTTTGTCGATAAAAAAAAAAAAAAAAAGTAAAAAATTGGTACGTAAGCGATATAGAAGCAAAAAAGAAAAAAAAGAGGGAGCAAAAAGCGATAGACAATCGACAGACGTAGAAAATTGAGAGATACAGAAAGAGTAAACAAAAAGATGCGTTAGATTACACACGAATTTTGTCGATAATAAAAATAGTCAAACACGTGGGGGAAAATAAAAATACTCATGGACGAATTTCTTCGACGATTCGATGGTGCGTTACGTACGCACGTATATGTATACATGTATATAAAAATAATTCTCCGCGCGACAATTGAATGCTGTCACGGCGCCTACCGCGATATTATATGCGTTACGCGACGCCGATTGCGTTACGAATTAAATGACCATTGTGGCCACGCCCATTAAACATTTTTCGCTTTTTCTTTTTCACTTTGCTCGTCTTTAAGAGACAAAAAGAAATGAAAGGACATTGAAAAAGCATCGATCGATTTACAATGGCTTGGGTTTCTTTTACTTAAAACTGAATGTTGATGCGATTTTGAAAATTGTGAGATTTAGTTTGCCTTTTGCGTATCGTAAGTTTCGCTAAGTGCTTTTTTACTTTTATTGGATTAAGAAGACATTTTATATTTTTATATCATTAAATTATTGTGTCTGGTGATATTGTTTCTTAAACTATTATTAAATTCGAATGTTTAATAATTATCAAGATAAAGTAATGCATTTTTGTATTAAAATTATATAATTAAATTTGGCGTTTTAGTATAAATTAAAGGCTAAATTTCCCTAAATTGTTTTAACAAAGCCCAGCTTGAATTGACATTTATTTATAAAATGTAAAAACATTAAATAAAATATGTGAATTAGTTAAATATTTATAAATAATTATTATTATTATCATTCATAAATATATTGATATTTGATAATATTTTAAAATGGCTACAACAATTTTGTATGTAGAAAACAATATATGCAGAAAAAAAGGAAAAGCATTGAACGTTCGAAATTGAAGAAAAAATGTTATCAACAATTGAATAAAAATATTTGCAAAATGTTAAAAAAAAAAAAAAAAAAAAAAAAAAAAAACAACATAAATAAAAGAATAAACGAAAATATTTATATTAAAAGTTCCAATAATTTAATCATTGAAATATTCAAACAAAGGAAAGCTATTCAATACAATCCGAATGAAGAATGCTGTTTATAAATTCTCATTGTCGTGGCGGTAGCGTAGCGAGCGCGAGCGCACTTTCGGTATCTCTTGTTTTAAAGTAACGCAAGTAACATGGATGTTTTGAAACTAAAAATTACTCGGAGTATTTAGAAAAATATTTATCGCCATTCCAATCAAACGTACTCAATCCCAAAATCGCAAACAATATACGCACGCGCGTGCATCGAAATAAAACAGAATAAAACAGTGAGAAAAAAAGAAATTATTGTTTACGCATCTCTCCCTCTTACTTGGAGCGCACGCAAAATTCCACGAGGAATCCGTTACTAGCAAGTGTTTCTAGCAAGCCACGGAGGTAACCGACGATAAAAACCGTAACGATATATGTATACATCGGCAAGCCGCGAGCAACACCGCACTAAAAGTCTCGACGCACGCGGAAGAAGGCAAGCTACGGTATAGCCAGCGTCGGGCTACTATATATTTTTATAGATAGATTCCGGCGCGAGTTGGAAAATAAGAGAAAAGAGATCGCGCGCCAAGAAAGATTCTCATCGTAATTGCCGCGCGTATCGGGTTACGTGGAGATCGCGTGCGGGCCGCGCGCGTCCTCCCTGTATTATCTTCGTATATTTAGGAGTCGCTTTTAACGATTATTAAGAGCCCGCGCGCGTTTTCTTTCCCGCTCTGCCTCTTACCGCCCAGATTCGCCCCGAGATTTATTTCGTTGACGGCACTACCGCGGATAGAGAGAAGCACATCGCGCGTGCAATCGGACGCGGCTTGATTAAGAATTATTTCCCACTCGCGCTACGCCGCCGCACGGGTATGCGTTGCTCTCCTCGAGCGTTACTTGTTTGTCTTTGGCTCTACTTTGTTTTACGATTTATTGTTATGGTTATTGCTAAGTTTCGAAATTAATCGATCGAGTAGTGTGTGCTCCGAGGTTCGACTTTGATTAAAATTGATTACCGACAAACTCGCAAGCGCGTTGAGTTTAAAACCAAAATGCAACTTTAAAAACATATTTAATTTTAATTACTTGTCTTTAATTTTCATAAACTTTAAAACATCAAAGTATAATTATTATTGATTGAACTCGAATATTTTCATTCGAGTTAAAAATTTTGAATTTAAATTAAAATTTAATTGATAAATTCCATTAAAATAATTTTCATAAGAATTATTCAATAAATAAAAGTTTATTAAATGACATATTAATTAGATTTGAGAATAATTACCTTATGCTCGATAACTCAATAACAAGTCTCAAATCCGCGAACGATCTCTCGTAAAAATAATCGAAAACTTAATCCACACACAGCCTTGCAAAGCCGACAAAGTCGTCGAATCGTTGCGCTTTAAGAACCGCAGAATATTCTCGCGATCATAAAAATAATAACAATAATAATCGAGAAGGAAAGAAAAGAAAGAGCGATTGGGAAGGGAAGGGGAGGGGAAGAAGAAATAGAAGGAAGCATTTGAGGCGAGCGTGCCAGCTTTATCGTCGAGTAAGCCAGGTTTCGAAATTACACCGGCGACGGCGACGCCCGCCGCGATCGAGCGCATAGAGCGACGACCTACTTTATTACTCGAAGCGAGGGAAGTTTCGCGCACTAGGAGAGTACGATCAATGGAGAGAGCTGCTGCTGCTGCTGCTGCTGCTGCGAGTAGCGAAACGAGCAAAAGAGAGAGAAAGAAAGAGACGAAGGAGAATCTTTGATGGGCTTGGAACGACCGATCGTAAAATCGGTCGTAGTTCGCGAAGAAAATAGAACAACCGTAATATTCCAATTTATCCCTCAACAGACAGACAGATAGTACAATTTTATTGTAAGAATTCTACGTGTATATGCGCATCACCTTGAACGTTTTACTGCTATCGGGCAAAATTCCCTTAAAGAATCGAGTACAGGAAGCTTAAAGTACCGTTGCAGCTGCGCATTATGCTTACATGAAAACAATGCAAACTTGGAATGGATTTTATTTTCGCATCGTTTTATTTGTTAGACATATTCACCGACGATTCGTCGATAATTTTACAACTATACCAGTGTTCGATTAAATTGAACGACAATTATATTATTTAACCTATTATTTGTATTTAAGTTTGTTTCTTCGCATAAGAAATTTGCTTTTGTTATCCAAAGTAATAATATAGATCAGCGGTGAATATTTTATTAAAATAATGTATCATAAGTAATCGAGTTTTAGAAACACGCTTGGAATGTTTCCAAAACTAAATGAACATTACCGTTCCGGCGTCCCCGAGTAACTGATATATTATTCCAATATTAAACATTTCTGGAAGTTGTAAGTGAATCCGCAAAATAATTATGAGGTACGTGATTGAATGCGAGAAAACTCGTGAACAATATTCGCGAATTCGCGGTGATAATAATTTTTTTATAAGTTGAAATTTTTTTTCCTTCACTGTACGATCGATAAAAGCTTTAATAATTAATATTGCAACATATTTAATTAAGCAATTATGGAGCAACGCATGAATAATTAAAAGTCGATTCGATCCTCGTCGGTGCTGTAAACTTGTACGGAAATAACGCACAATCGAAACGTCAATACCGTCGAGAGAGAGAGAGAGAGAGAGAGAGAGAGAGAGAGAGAGAGAGAGAGAGAGAGAGAGAGAGAGACAGGGAGATACTCTTGTGAGTCGTTTCTCGCGGCAATTTCAGCGCCGCTGCACTCCGTTATGAAAATAGTATCGAGTCTATACGGGGCGATAAAAAAATCCAGAAAATACATAACGAGCCAGCGAATCGCTCGTAAAAAAGCCGAGCGCAAGAAGAAAAGAATGAAAAATATTTCGCAACCGTCTGGATCTTCGATGAGAAAAATAAGAGAAAAATAATAAAGATATATCTACATGCTTCTGTTATGTGCTGTTATTTTCACGCTGGTCGCAAGATAAGAATAATAGTAAACGAATTGCAAGGGAAGAAGCAAGAGAGAGTAAATATAGTTCGAATTAGCACATAGTATATGTGAAAGGGAGAGAAAGAAACAATGTGGCACTGATAAGACGAGGTCTAGCCACCGGCGACGGTGTAATCATCGAAGCCTAATTGCTAAATCGGTGCCGATAGGCACCGAGATTCCATAAGCGCGCTCTAATTGCGTGGCATGCGTTATAATTTGTCGCACGGGACATTCCCGTGGTTTTTGTACGAGGTATCAATGTCTGACCCTGAGTTAATGATTATTTTTATCGATCGTTTAGTTTTCCAAGTCCTTGAGAGGGAGACAGAGGATTAAAAAAAGCTTGCAGTGGGAGCTTTGTGAATTATTGGGCGACGAAAATTTAAAACTATTCGCACGTCAAAATAATAAATTTAATTTTTTTTTTTTTTTAAACTTTAAAAAAAAAAAAATTTAAAGCACGCACTAAATAGTATCGACGTTAAAGTTATTTTATTTACGAAATACTCGTATTTTGAAAATTTGAATTATTCTAGATCGTATTTTATCGTCGTGGCAAAGAATGCCAGCGATTTCCAACGTGGAAAAAAGCCTTGATTAATTTAAAAACATCGTGCGTCAAATCACTTCGACTATGAATAAGAACGTTTGGAATTTTTTAATAAATTAACAAATTCAAAAATATTTTTAAAGACAAAAATTTGTAAAACTCATCATTAATCCACTTCCGTTATAATAATAAATAAAACGAGGAAAATTATATAAAAAGAGGAGTCGTTCACTGTTCAACCTAAGACAATATCTCGCACATTCGTTCTTGGCCTCGCGCGACGATTTCTACACGAGCTCACGCTCTCGAGTAAACGAACACGTACTTAAGATACGTCTCTCCTCTTCCTTTCTCTCTCTTAGCCGGCTCTATTAATAGAAAAATCAAGACTGGAATGAAGAGGATGGATAGAAAAGGCTGCTTAATGCTTGCCTCGCGAGCGACGTTAATCATCCGCGAGCTTTGGAGACTCGCCGAACCGAGACTTATCCTCGCGGAGAGATAGTATATGCATTATACATATATATATATACATATATATATATATATACAATTGCGAAAGTGAAAGAGAAAGATGTAAAGTCTAGGCCTATGTGCGAATGATTTTCCTCGTTTTAATTCGAGATGATTTAGGAGGGATTCGCGTGATTTACATGTAGAACGCACAACGGAGCTAACGCCAATCCCTGTCTCTCTCTCTCTCTCTTTTTCTTGATGGGATGAATCGTTGCACGCGAATAATCATTGAGACTGGGTACACTATTTCTCCGCTACGAATACTTTGTCTCATTCAAAACGAATTTCGGAATAGTTACAAAAGATACGAGACGGCCTTTCAATTTTATTTTGACTTGTAGTAAACACATGTCGCATTGATATATGATTAGATTTACTTTAAAGCACCGCAACTATATATTAATTTATATATTGTAATAAATAATTTGATATAGCTCATATAAAAATTAGGAAATATTTCAATTAACTTAATTAGTATCTTAATATATATTACATATTTTGATTAGCTATATTATGACTAAATTAAAAATTGTAAAATTCATCATGCAGTATAATGTAGTTTCACAGTAACTTTTTCCATTTATTAAATTTAAATCTAATAAAATTCAAATTAATTATAATTTTAATATACAAATTATTCCAATTAATGTTATTATTAAAAGCTGCTCTTCTATATTTATATCAAAATTTATTAATTTTAATTATATCGCAATAATTTTCCTATAAAGTTTAACGAAAAATTAATTTTTCACCCTAAAACTTATCTCCTTTAATAATTTCACACTCTCAGCGATATTCTCAACTACGCGATCATCAAATTTTCATTAGCCTCGCAAACGCATTACAACGAAAAGAAAAAGGGAGAAAAAAAGAAAGAAAAGAGAAACAAGCGAGCTCCGAGAAAGTTTCGTTTTCTTTCGTCTTTTTTTTTTTTTTTTCCTCTTCCTTACGGCCATAAGCTCGCGCTTAGCATGAAATTTCCTTCGTGTACACGGAACGAGTGAGAGTTACCGAGACAAGGTTTCTAGGGTCGGTGGTAATACGTAAGAAAGTTCACGTTGACTGACGCCAACATCGGAGCCGTCGACGAGCTGATATCTCGTGAAGGGTGCAGGTGTCCAACGTTTGCTCCTTCGTCGAGTTTCAACGCGAGCATTTTTCCCCGCTGCACGGAGTGCTTATACTTACGCGGCGCGATTCGAGCTCGATAAAAAGAAATATCGGACACCGTATCCGATGTAACGTGCTTTAATCTTCTTCATTATTATTATTACTTTTTTTTTTTTTTTGACTCGGTGTAATAGCTTTACTTTTTTTACACTCTTTTACTTTTTCTTCTTTCTATTTTTTGATCGCTTGCCGAAGGCCGGGTACATACGAGGGACGAGGCTATTTTAAGATCGATGAAATTTCAAGCGAAGAAAATATCCGACGAATTTCATTAAATAATCACTGAATAACTTGGAATTTGCTTTGATCGAGATATCAACACTTTTTTCTCGTTTTGCTTTCGTGATGATATTCTGCTCGAAAACGATAAGAAGACCCATTTTAAGGCGAGAAAACGAGGTTTGGATACTTAACAAAATTTACTTTCTAAAAAAAACTTTTTTTTTTTTTTCTATTTATTTATTTATTAATTTTTTTTGTTTGTTTAACCCGTTTTCATCGTTTCATTATTCTATGAAACACATCGTTGAGCTAGCCGAATGTCGAGGGCCTGACTTTGAAGTTGTATCGTTCATAAAATGAAAAAGCTACTTTTTTTTATTTCGTCATGATTAATCGTTGCAGAAATATATATATTTCGTACAATTAAAAAAGTAACGAGAAAAGACGAGGATGGAGTAAAAAAAAGAATGTAGGTTCATACGCTGCTTACAAAGGAAATTTTGCAACGCTGAAAGCAATTTTAATTGTCGCGTTTTACGTTAATAACGATAAAAAAAAAAAAAGAATAAAAAAATAAAGCAAAAAGAATGCAATTAATTTTAATAAATGAAAAAGCGAGGGTAAATATCGGAGAGTCTCATAAAAATATAATAAAAATTTTAAGCGGATGTTTTTTCTTACGTTACTCTGGTCTACATTGGTGCCATTGGCTCGTTGTACGAAATAAATTCGAATAAAAATAAGAAGTTCATTTGAAACGTTTCTTTGTTAATAAATTAGTGCACTTAGCTTTTGCCAAGTGCCCCGAGTTTTCGACGTTTTTTTGCACCCCGTTACCTTTATTCTTTTTTTTTTTTTTTTTTTTTTTTTTTTTTTTAAAGCAAGAAAAACATAAAAAAGCCGCTTACCAGCGTGCTTAGAAGCTTTTGCTTTCGTATTTTTATGCCATCTTATGTTTTACTCTCTCTCTCTCTCTCTCTCTCTCTCTCTCTCTCTCTCTCTCTCTCTCTCTCTCTCTCTCTCTCTCTCTCACTCTCTCTCTCTCTCTCCTCGTGGGCTTCTTGTATTTGAGAAAATCGCACCCCTTACCCTTTCACTTACCTTTCAGTGGTGCTTTTCACGAACTCGCCTTTCCAGAGACCGCACGTCAGTTCTCGAGCGGTCGCCGCGAAAAAGAGAAGATTAATTGCCAGGAGAACGCCGATCGGGCCAAAGAAGTAAGCGAGTATCTCCATGTCACCTTAAAGGAGAAAAAGAAAAAACGATGTTAAACGTGAAGCAAAATAATTGAAAATATTATGAGATGATGTAAAGTTTGCTTTTAAAGTTGATTATCAAGAGACGAGCTTTAGCATCGTGAGGTTTTGATTTCTCTTCTTTCAAAAACTACGATTTTTTGTTTTGATAATAACTTTCTTTTCTCTATGTTAAATGTTTATTTTATTTTTAGTCTTTTGGTTATATTTTTTTATGATATATTATTATTATGTTTTAAAATAATTGGATGTTATTATTGTAGATTTATATTGTCAAAAAAATTTAAAAAAGAATCTTTTTATTTATTAATATACATTTACTTATCAATTTACATTTATATTTCGAATAAAGTATTATCTACCTATATACCTATATTTATGTATAATTTCAGATGGCACGATTGTTGGGGCATAAGAAATTATCAACTGTTTGAAATAAAACAAAGTTGTACGCAATCGTAAGAAAGAAAACGCATACGAAATTCGCTCTGTTAACAGCTGCTTATAACATACAATCGCAATTGTGGGACACGAACTGCTAGCCTCTAATCTCTGCCTCTCTCGATTTCGTTCTCCCTCTTTCTGGCTTCTACCGCATATCAAGAGGAACGAGGACGCAACGAGCTCGCTATATATTCTCGGCGTGCGCGCTTAAAGCCGCTTTGATAACAAACTGGCTAATAGGCCGAAAATCGTCGACAAACAGAGCGAGAGAGAGAAAGAGAGAGACGGCACAATACCGGCTGCTCCACGGCCGCGTTCAATTGGTTTATCCGTGGCGCGGAATTTGCGCTTGTACACCTTCACAATTAACTTCGAACTCCCTACTCTTTCTCTTTCTCTATCTCGCTTTAGAAGCTATGCGCTGCAGATACTGTACGCTACCAGCGGACGTTCCTAATCTTCTACGAATTACAATTTGATACGCGAACACGAACGTGTTTGCTCTTTAAATACGAGTTGTTATGTCTTTTATATATATATATATATATATATATATATATATATGCATTAGCACTCGATGAGAGCATAAGAGAGACAGAATGGGTTGTTGAAGTATGTTATTTTTATTTCGCTACACGAATTACCAGAAATGAGATACGATATCGAACATTTCTGCGATTCAATTTCTAACAGAGAAAGAGAGAAAAAGAGACAGATGAAATTTGTTTTGAGTCGCTCGTCGTCAAGAGTTTTAGTAGCAGCGCGACTTTCGCTTTGATTAATTTTTCTTGGAACTACTTCACAATAGAGATTCGCCAACTTTACTACCATCAGAGATACTAACTAGTAAAATAGAATCGTTTGTTATTTTCAATCGCTCGATTTTAAGCTCCTTGAAGTTTCCTCTAAGTGAACTAGTGTTATAATGCTTCACTATTTTTTTATAAAAAAATATAATAACTAGACATTGTAAAAGTAATTTTTCAACCTTTGCTTTTGCCATTAATTTTTCAACGTATTGTTTAAATTTTAATTAAACATTAAATTTTTTTTCATAAACTTATTCAACAAAAATTAATAAATGGTAAAAAAGCATTATAAATTACAACTTGAAAAATATTTTTCAAAATAAAAAACTAATGAATAACAAAAATAAAAAGACTTGGTCACGAATAAAATAAAGGCGTTGACCTCGAGCAAGTAACGTCTCCGCAAACATTGCTCACGCTGGCTTCTCGCGAAAAGGTAGAGTTTCTCCAAAGATTCCGCGTGGCAGTATACGTCCGCGCGGAGAATTATAGTAAGACGCGTACCGATCGTGTTGCACGTTTCCACTCTTTCCTCACCGTCTTTTTCTATTCTACAAATGGACGGAGTGTATACGCGCGCTGCGAAAAAAAAAGTCACGGGGTGCACTTTACGCGCACGATGTGCAGCAAACACGGGCCGACGAGGCGACGTCCGTGACTTTTTTTTTTCTTCCTGCACGAGCGCCACGTAACGCTTCTCGAGACGCTTCGTATTTCCCCGACGCTCTTTGCTCGTTTCTTTTGCCTTTTCTTGAATTAACCGGCCGAGGCGTTAAGTACACCGAGAATTTGAATTTTGTAAACATTACGCGGAATTGGATCGTTGCTTTCGCTCGAGTTCCATTTCGTGTAATAAAGCGATTTTCACATTTTTTTTTTATTTATTTTATGGGGAATTATATTTTATAGCTTACGAAAAAAATATCTCGTTTAATAAATTTACCATATTTCTATAATGCGAATAATTGTTATAATTTAAATTAAGTTTATAAAAAAAAAAAAAAAATCATTGAGACCTATATGTGTATATTATTTATAATAAACAAGGACAGATCATTTTTATATCGACAGTTTTATAATGACAATTTATCCATTCAATTTTATAGAATGGAAATTCTTTTCGCTATGAATCCACTGCGAACAGTATGCAGTCCTCATAAACTTTTTCTATTGGTATTTTGACCTGAATAACCAATCTTAATACGAATAAATTTTTTCAAACATACTTTGAATAGCGCAAAGATTTCAATGTTGGTATTTCGATTCAATTTTTCTTATTAAACGTAACATTAAAATATTAAAGATAAAAGTTTTAAATAAAAGAATAAAGAATTTTCGTTAAAATAATTCAACGAATTTAATTGAAACGCGCGTTATTCAAATTTTTTATTCCGCGAAAATTTAAATAATTTTTTGTTATCATATTTTTCCACGCATCGTCCAATAAAACCACCGCCAAAAGTATGACAAATCATTTTCCAAAAAGACTCAAAAAAAGAGAAAAAAAAATAAATAAATACGATTTAACAACGCGTGATGTACAACCCCCCGAGTATAAAATGAAAAATCATAAGAGAGCAAATCCCTCGCTCGATATTAATCCAGGAAAAATTTATCATCACCGTGTGTGTACACGTTTGCGTAAGCGCACACACCCGATGAATAAATCTCCTACGTCGCGCTTGACTAGGCGTGCATAAAGGAGCAAAGCGTTTATTAATGCTCGCTCGCGACATCGCCGATGTATCGGCTACCTAAATAAAGGCGCAGACGCCTCGTGTCTTTTTATCTTTCGGTGAAAGCTTATAACCCCGCGTGAGAAGTAAAGCTACACGAGGAAGAAGTTTGGTTTTGAAAAGCTTCGGAGGAAAAGGTTAGCGCTCCCGCGTCGTTGAAAAAAAAAAAAAAAAAAATAAAAATAAAAGTAAAATAAAACGTTTTTTTTTCATGAAAAAGATCGGTAGTTTCGCATGTCGGCACTTTTAAGAGTTGTTGGACTCGTAAAAAGTTACTTTTCAAAAGACGAAGACAGTGACGAAGTGCGAAGATAGAAGGAATAACGCGCGTGTTTTCTCTTTTTATTATTTCTTTTTTTTTTTTTCTTAAGATTGTAAGAAATTGCTGAGCGCAAATACTCGAGAATTATTCGTTCGCGGTAAACATTGAAAAGAAGATGGTATATTTTATGAACTATAAAAATGTAACTTTATAAAAGATTATGAACGCTAAAAATAAGTTGAACTATTTGTGAGAAAAATTTTCTTTTTTTTCGGATTTTTTTTATAACTTTCAATGAACGTTACATAATTACATCGTAACATAAACTTTTTCTGCCATCAACAGTTTCTAATAAAGTAAAAAACGGTAAATTATAACAACGCTTTGGATAGTGTTATCGTTAATCAATATTAAGAATTGATTCATAATACATAAAACCTTCATAATTCATTATCTTCGTTAATGTGCGTAATTTTATGAGCTGTAAAATCAATGATAGTGTAATTAATGTTCGGATTTCAAGTAAAATCGACGGGTTAAATTCACTGGCAAAGTTAAATTTATAACACTTTAACCGATTCCTTCCATTCTTTAACCTCTTCTAGGAACAAAAAAAAAAAAAGACAACACGATGCTCTGCTTGAGTCTTTGAATAAAAAGCTAGAATTTGATAACTCCATTCAACTTTTTAAACAAAGATAATCGAATCGATAAAACGTAAACTATCCCACGTCACTTTACAGCATACTCCATAAATTTTGTAAAACGCTAAAACGCAATCGATATATTAGAAAAAGCCAACGATAACAGGAAAATCTAAATCTATCGCATCGTGCGTTTATCTCTCCCCTTCTTTTTTAGAAAAAAGTATACGATCCCGGGAGAAGAACTTCGTAACTGTTTCTCTACTTCGTACCATCGGCGGGTGGTATAAAAATAGGGGGAGGGGACTGAAAAGCGAGCGTTGGCCGGTAAACATCCATAAATATACAAAGTTCCGCGTAGATTGTCCCGGTTACGAAAGGGATGATTAACTCTTCGAGAAAGGAGTCGTGACCCACTTCGACCGATGTGTTACCGCGCGACGCGTGACGTTAAACGGGTGCACTTGGCTTACGCCTCGCGTAATCCCCCGAAACTCGTTTCTTCATGCGAGTTTCGAAAGGGGCGAGGATCCTTTGGTTTAGTTTTTTTTTTTCTTCTTCTTCTTCTCTCGGAGATTTATGTACGATGTGACGCGTGCGTAAACGATTGAAATAGAGGGGGAACCGGTAGCGCGCTCGTCTATTCGCCTTTTATATTCATTTCTTTCTATCGCGTTAGCTTTTGTGCGCCCGTTTAGTTTGCTTTCGATGAGAATTGATGCCTCCTGAGTTTTTAGGAGATTATCTTAGGGTTTATATCGTCACGGCGTGAGCTTGAGAATCATACAAGGATTTTTGAGGCTGTGAATGGGCCATTGTTTGTTTTTATGAAAAATGATTCTGTCGGTGCATCGTGTTGCTTTGTTCGACAATGATTAGTTAGATTTTAAATGAGGGTTGAAGAAAGGGCAAGAAAATTAAGCAATATTCTCTCACAATATGCGTGAGCACTTATAAAGGCATACCTTTTTTTTTTTATCATATCTATTATACTTTTAATTATTAATAATAATTTTTCTTTTATTATTAAAAAAATTGATTTGATCGCACAGCCATTATTTTAAATAATTATTATTTAATCGACTTGTTTGTGTTACTTTTTATCCAACATTGTATATTAATAAGAAATATTAATCAATATCGTAAAAGTTTTAAAGCGCGTTAACAATACCGACGTAAAAAATGACGAGTGCTTAAAAAAATTTTAATAACAGCTTATACCGCGAGAAAGCAAATAATTTAGGGGTATAGAAGAGGGAGGGACAGAAAATAATCATATAAAATTAATTTCATTGTCGCGTTAACAAAATTAGGCGGGCAACAATTCTACTTTCATTTCGTTCCTTTTACATTTAAATACAAGATCCTCGAGCTCGTTAAAGGAATTTGAATTTCGACTCGAACACAGCGACGAGTAGTAGTGCTTTGGACAATAGTTAAAATACTGTCAGGGGGCCTTGGTTAACTCGCGTGCGCGCGCGAGCGAACGCAACGCGGTGCCGGGCGTCGCCGTCGTAGTCGTCGCCAAATATCTTGGAAAACTTTTCGTGCCACGCATTTCTCATCCCGCCAATTTGCACATTTTACGCTCGCTTTTCTTCTACTACTACTTCTTCTTCTTCTTCTTCTTCCATTTTCTACCTCTTATTCTCCTTCTTTCGCGCTCTCTTTAAAACGTAAAGAAGCCAAGAGGGAAGAGGCGAAAAGTTTTGCATTTTCAATCGACCTGAAAACCAGAACCCGAGACTAGTAATTTCTTTAAACACCGAGATTTTACGCGCTCGAACGCAGGAGGGGATTAAACTTTTCCAGATTGCAATCAAGAACGAACTTTGGCCTTTCATAATGCCGTTTGCAGAAAAATAGCTTATTCGAATGTTGAACAGATAATGCATATGCTAAAGATATTTTTTCCTTTTTTTCTTCATTCAATTTACACAAACATTACCAAATAATAAAGATTTAAATTACTTGCAAATAAAGAATACAACGCGAACAACGATTAAACATTTCCCCATAACTATCCCCAAACAACATCTCTCGCGCAAAAAAGAGGCAAATAAAAAACGAAACGTAAATTACGCAGGACAAACGAGCTCGCGCTACTCGGTGTCTTAATCCTCGTTCAAAGTATAAAATTCAAGTCCGAGCTGTTGTGTCTGGAAGATTTGAAGTGTATCTAGTGGCTCATCTACACATACGCGTGCGTACACATACGTACATACAGGAGCATGGAATCGAGCGTTCGGTTGGAAAGAGCAAGTCCCCGCTATCTATATTTGCTTGGTTTTGGCGGCTCGCCAACAATAGCTGTTTCGCGCGCGTCGGGTTATATCTCACTCCCCATGGCAACCTATAACAAACATAAGTGAATTATGTTCGCGCGCGTGCCGTTCGATGCTTTAGCGCCGCTGTATATTGCCGATGTTGTAGGGAGCAGGACCATCACCGCTGCTACGATTACCGTTACCAATGCTTTCTCTGTAGCTTTGGCGATGCTGTGGTGCCACGATGGCTATTCCCAGTTAAACGCGAACCTCGAACTTGTTCCCTTGTCACTTTTTTGGTTTTCGAGTTTAATGCATAGCGCAACTAAATGCTGCATATGCATCGGTTGCCCGTAATTTTTCTGTTTTTCTGTTTTTCTTTTTTCTTTTTTTTTTTTTTATTTTATATTAAATATTGCGGATTGATCGTTTACTCTTTAATAGATAATGCGTAACGGTGAGAATTTGCCGAAAGAAAACTTCGTTATTTTGAATTTTGGATCCAGTGATAATACTTTTGACGATAATAGAATATCAAAAAAATATGTATACGTATATTTTTTAACCTATCTGTACGATAAAAGCTTAGTTTTAGTTTAACATTTTATTAAAAGTATAGTTTTACAATATTAAATTTTTGTCAACATCAATGCTGAAATTTGATTTTATTACGACGAAACACAGTTTTAAATAACGTATAAAATGAACACATTCAAATTCAAATTTAATAAAAATTACCTCGTTTAAACGATTTATCCTTCAAATTTTCATCTAAAAATAATTTTATAAAATTTTTATTAAAATTAAAACTATAACAATATTTATCGAGCCAAATAAAATAAAGTTAACCGTTATTCAAAATCCTTGTCAAGAATAAGCTTTTATCGTAAAAACTTGAATAAATTGAATTGAGAAAAGCAAAAATCATCGCCAATCAATCGATACCTATTAAACACCTATCAATCGAAACGAATGAAAGCACACACGTAGCTCGCGCACGCCTGAAAAACAATTCACTCTCGCGAGGACTCGTACGTCGATAAAAACGCCAATAAAATTCCTTGTTGCTCTCTCCATGTCTATTTCTCCCACCCACCTCTCTCTCTCTCTTTCTCTCTCTTTCTCTCTGCACCTCTTTGCAGCCTCCGCGAGAGGATTACCCGCGTAGGCAGTCACACTTGGCGCGCATTCGTTTTTGTAACGCACGGCTTTGAAGCTTTCTTTCTTTTATTTTTTTGTTTCATTCGCTTTATATCCTTTTCTCTATCTTTCTAACTCTCCAAATTGCTTCGTGCACGCGCGCCACGTGATTTGCCGCGACGCGAGAAAAGGAGAAGCGCGATGAATCCCCATCGGTCTTTCATTTATTGAACTTTATTCGTTTAGGCGCGAAAGGGCGCGGAGAGGTGATTCATCGGAACGTAGTCCCACTGAATTTACGGAATGAATAAGCCACTTTCCACCGAGCGGTTATATTCTGCCGACCGTACGCTTTCGATGGATGGTTTTTCCGAGAAAGAAATTTATGGGGAAAGTTATCTTGGACATGCGCGACGGTCGAGCTATATCGAAGCGAGAGAACGAACGAGCGAGTGGAAATTAGTCTAAAATTTTATTCGATTGGCTTTTGTCGAGGAATAATAATTTTCGGAAAGTGCGAGGCTCAAAGCATTTTGAAGTTGCATAATCACGAGGAATTGTGTTAAAAGGCAAAACGAGTGGTCCGGAAGAGCTTTATAATTTCGCGTGAAAATTGAGAAAATTATCGTCGAGCGAGGAAAAACTTTATTAAAACAATTTCGGGAGGGTTTTTTTTTTTTTTTTTTTTTTTAACGCCAGCTATATGTTCACTCGCAAATCGTATTAGACATAGTTTATTAAAACAATTTTAATTTTGTACCTTCCTGCGAACCGATTCATTTATTTTATTATGGGTTTGAAGTTTCCAACGTTGCAGTTCAACGAATTTTTTTAAAAACTGTTTTTATTTAAAATTTATATTTATATTTTTTTAGTCTTAGTGTTTTGTAGAATAACCAAATATTCAGATACGGGTTAAAATATAATTTGTACATTTTTAGCAGCTTTATTTAAATGTGAAAAATTATTTCGTTGTACTATAACGTTGCAAACTTCAGACCCATATTTTATTAATATATAGCGAACAATTTCGCCGGTAGCTTTTGCGAATGCGTCATTAGGTAGTTACGCGCACCTAATTTCAAATATAAATTTGATTAGTTTTCAAACCCGATAAATTATATCTAGTGTATTGTATATTTGTCCCGTCGAAGAAAATCAAATCTTCCATAAATACATGGTGTAACTCTATGAAACACCAACAGTCCAATCTCGCTTTTGCGCTAATCGACGTTGTTTTCTCGGGGACTTCGAGCATCTCAATAATACACGACCGAAAGAAAACCTCGCGCGGACAACCCCAACGGCGAAACGAACACCGGACCCCGCGCTGGCCTTAATCCACTTGATTTACTGTAAGCGCGCAACATCGTCTCGATTCTAATTCGCTGCTCCACTCCATCGTTTTGCCTTAATTATGGTTTTATTCGATTTGTTCGCAGCTTAGGTCCACTAACGGCTAATCGAGCACGAGGGAGGCGAAGAAAAAAACGCGAGTATTTATACATAGATACACTACGTAAAATGCGTGCGCCGTTGGATAATTGTTTACTTTTAAAATTACATTTGAATTGCCGTGTTCCGACTTACTTCAGATTGTATGAATTTAAATATACTTTGAAGACATTTTTTTTGAATTTCGTTAATTGAGCAAAGAGAATGAAACGTTTCGAGAAATTTATAACGTACAATATTGTAAATTTTACTTAGCTATTATAGTCATTCATAAAATTTAAATAACCAAATGAGTATAATTTCCTTTTTATTGCCAATTTCATCTGCAAATTCAAAATACACACGAGTCGCCTTTTATGCTAATAATAAATTCAGCCGAAACGTCAGCGAGCGTAAAATTATCTCGACAAAAACAATACTTCAGATTAAAAGCGAGCGAATATGTTTATCCCGTATAAAATGCACACATACGCGCGGAGACATCCCCACATACATATACAGTCGCGCATTCGTACAAGTCCCTCTTCGCGAAGCGGTAAATACGCCACCGAGAGCTTTGGCGCCCCCTCAATCGCGATAATTGCATTAAACTGTTTTGCGAAACGAGTCGTCGGACGTATATATACAACGGCTCGGTCCCGTGACGCGCGTTTATTAGCCGTCTTTCTCTCTCCCTTTCTCTCGCTCGCGTGGTTCTCGCTCTACCGTTGCACTTACTCTCCCTCGAGTATTTATCCGTCGATACATAAAATAGAGACGTATACGGCATACTGAGAGCAAGAGAGAGAGAGAGAGAGAGAGGTTAACTCGCCGCTTGTAATCCGAAATAAATTGCTGCCGTGCGCAACTCGTATCTGTCTCTCTCTCTCTGTATATGTATACATACATCGACATAAACTTTCCACCCTTCTCCTTTTTTCTCATCCACTTGAGATAAAGCCTTCCCCCATCTTCCTCTTCTTTTTATCTCCGTCTCGTCATCATCGACGGCAATTTGACGCAAGTTGTTCTCGTCGTCATCCCGCGTACGACAATCGTACTCTCTCTCTCTCTCTCTCTCTCCGCCTCGCTTGCTTTCGTAAGAGCGAGAGTCGAGTAGCCCGGTGTCTCCAGGTACACATATATAGATATATAGCACATATATATATAGATAGATAGATAGATAGAGAGAGAGAGAGAGAGAGAGAGAGAAATGTACCGATGGTAGTAGGTCTGGCAGATATTGGAACGCTTATCGTGCTTCCAGAGCATCTCTCTATCTCTCTCTATTTGGATTAGATAGACATGTGCGAGAGAGGAGCATTTGCTCTTCGTAGCAAGAGAGAGAGATAGATAGATATACGAGTACTTGGCCCTTCTCCTCCTTCTGCTGTTCGTATTACCTCCCTATGGTCTAGTACAGTACTACTACTACACGTACTACTACTACTACTACTACTACTACTACTACTACTCGAATCTTGGCCATTGTGCGCTCGAGTGCATGCGCGCCGCGTTGTGTATTGCTCCGCTCCGTATTTTGATTGATGTGCGCGCCGAGGTACTTCGGCTCCGTAGTTTGATTGCCGCGAGAGAGAGAGAGAGAGAGAGAGAGAGAGAGCGCACGCTGCAAATTGTTGAGATGTGTCAATGGGCTTGTACGATACTGCCGTTGCTTGCGTTGACGGAAAGCTTTGTTGTGCCGATTGTCGATCGATGTCTTAACGCGTTTATATAACATTCCTTATTAATTTATTATGATTAATCAATTGTTTTATACATCTAGATTGATAAAATTATTTGATTCTTTAGCATTGACTGAAATTGATAGACAATGACATTTGTTTTATACATAGATTGTTCAGAATTTAAATTTCCAATTAATAGTTTCTAATGATAAATTTATTATGTAAAAGAGAGGTTAATAATAAAATAAAATTCAGTTTGGCCTCAAAAATCAATTGTCAATCTCTATCTTACTCTATCAATAATGAAAATATAATTTATGTGCACAATTGGAGGATATCTAAATTTTGAGGATAAATTTCGAAACATGAAACGATAAAGAAAAGAAATACAGAATTACAGCAATATCTCCAATTGAGCTGTATCGAGTAAAAATAAAGCAATATCGATGATAAAATTAAAAATTACCAACTGTAACGGCGAAAACACGCGCGTTACTATTAATTACGCTTTCGAGCGATATTCAGGACAAAATATCTACTTCGCGTATAACCAACTGTCTTTTACAACCTCGTGAAATTTATAGCATTATAGGCTCTTAAAGTCGTAATTTAACCCCTAAAATTCGAGCGCGAGCGAGCCGCGCAAAATAACGAACAAAATACACGCACGCACGCACGCACACACACACACACACACACACACACACACACACACACACACACACACACACAATCGGCCATAATTACGAGGCGAAATCCCGCGCGATATAATTCACCGATCTAAACTACGTGAAACGTTATTCAATTTTCATCGTTACTGTATAAAACGCGATTTTGCGCGCGAGTTGACCGCGATTGCACTCATGGGTATTTCGAGCGTATATATATACGTAGGTATACCAACGAATTCTACACATTTCGACAATTATCTATACGCATAACACGCGAATGCATGTATAGAAAAGCGTTCGACTGGCTTATACCGTATAAAATAATTGTTGCGTGCTAAAGGGCGTCGCTAAAACTTCGGGACCGACTGGCGCCTAGTTTATCTCTCGGTTTTATCGATGCTTAGTTTTAGGGGAGATGAAATGCCATACACATAAGCGAGGGTAGCTTTTACTTTTACTCGCATTTGCTTTCTTTTCCGCTTTCGTTTTTGCTTCCTCTTTCACTTTCCAATTCTCATTCGATCGTATTCAATTGCGTTTTTCGATATTTGTGTTTGCTTAAACGCTTCTTCGTTCGGTTAACTTTTGTTTCATATTGATAAAACTACTAAGAACAATTTTTTATCTTTTACATCGTCTTTTCTCTCTCTTTCTCTCTCTTTCTCTCTTTCTCTCTTTCTCTCTTTCTCTCTTTCTCTCTTTCTCTCTCTCTCTCTCTCTCTCTCTCTCTCTCTCTCTCTCTCTCTCTCTCTCTCTCTCTCTCTCTCGTTCGATTACTTTGCTCTCGGTACACGCTTCATCTCTTTCCCTCGCGTACATTTTTCTTCTCTTCATCCGTACTTTGCGCTATTCTTTGCTTTTTCTTTTTTCTTGCTCGTATAAAGAGCAGATATTTTAATTACCCGTGAACCTCGTTTGTTCCGGCTGTTCTTAGTTTAATCCGTGCACGCGCCGCTGAGTGAAATATATCGCGCGCGCTTGAAATTATTTTCTTTTTATGTACATGCATTTGTGAACACGCATATACATAAATGTACGTGCATTTGCTACCCGTATTTTCTCTGCCGATCTTGGAGAGGCTAATGGATATCGCGCATAAATGTTGAGCGTTATACGGAGACATTTTTATTCGAGAGTACTTTTCTGATAGTCTAGTTAATGCTTATCTTGGAGAGATGGTACTGCGCATTTATAGCTTTTGGTGTGGCCGTATTTTCCGGCCGGTTTATCGTTGGAATCACTTTACGAATAGGGGAAAAAAAATGTCACGGGTAACATAAGTTCGAGTTGCTTTCTCTTTTACATGCTCCACGGATTTTTCTATTTTACTTTTTTCGTTGTTAAATTAATTAATAAATTTTTACGCACGATATACTATTATAATAAAAAAAGCAGCGTTTGAATTTTGAGCAGTAAAAAAGTTTTTTTTTTTTTTTTTTAAATGAAAAAGTAATTTTATAAATGTTATCTATGTAATAAATTACGAGGAAAAAAAATCGATATTGCTCATACTATATTAAACGACGCAAAAAAATAAATAAATAAATTATAGCTTTAAAGAAGCATAACAGAAGACGTGAATCATAATTAATGAATTTTTTACAGCAAAAACCAAGGCCCTTCGCTACACTTAGCCAAGGCCTAATAGCCGACTGCTGGACGCGCCAATTTTTCTCCGTCAAAAGTCGGTCTCGGGAAAAATCATCCTTCATTCCAGGCGAGCTATGCCATATATCCCCATACCTAAACCAAATAAAAAAAAAAAAGGAAGCAAACGCAACACTGTATCCTATCTTCGTTATCTTTGGCTTCGAAGACGAATATATCGATCGTTTATTTTTCGCGCACGGGTAAAAAAAATAATAATAAAAATACGTATACATACGCACGCACGCACACGATTTCTATATCCTCTTCGCGCGCGCTTGCAATTGTCAGTTTCTTATTCTCTCGAGGGATGCGCCATTATCCTGATTTAGCACCGCGCCTTGACGACTTTTGCACAGCTTTAAGGACGCGCGTTCTGCGTTAGCTTCTTCTTCCCATTGAGAGGAAACCAGACTAATGTTATATGTACGTGCGTATGTGTGTGTACCTGTTCAAGAGAATTTTCAAGTGTCTGCCTCTGGCAAGAAGCAATACTTCTTAAGAAGATGGAAATGTTAAAGGGGAAAAGCGAGAGCGAATCTCGTATTTTAGCTAATGTCTTGTAATGAGAAAAATTAATATCTTCTCATAATATTTTAGTATTTTCAACATGAATATCGTTTATGTTTCAAATCTATGGAAAAATAACTTATCCTATGTTTTTTGTATGCGCGAAGCGTAAGCAAGTGAATTTCTTTTGACTTTTATATATCTATTATAAATATCGATAATAACATTTATTCACAAAGATGCGCACAAAACGTTAAATTTTACTATTGAATAATTGACATAAGTCACCATACATCACACAATACGTCGATCCTTAAAAAACTTCGACAATGGCCTTTTCCCTCTTTCTCTCCGCGTCTCCTCCTACATTGTTTGAATCGTTTGAAGGATATTTTTTTTCGATCATCCTACAATTTAACGCGAAAGTAAATACACCCACCATTCAAAGCAACCAAACACCTCATAAATAATAAAACGCAACCCCGTCTAAAAGCAAGAACAGCGCTCGATAGGATAACAAGGCTTGGGGATATCGAGAAAAATCTTTTTCACAAACTACACCAGACAATTTTCTCGCTAACGCTACACACTTGCAGTTTGGTATATACATATATAAAAAAAAGATAAGAAGATGAAGCGAAAAAGAAAAAAAGCGAGGTATAAGAAAAAGAATCGAGGCAACAAAAGCAACGCGGAAAGACGGAGGGATGGAACACCGGAGACGCGAAATCCAATGAGCTTACAAAGCCTTGGATCGGAAAGAGTCTGCTTAACCATCACCTTGCCCGCCTTATTGGGAAACTACCGGTAATAATCTTGAACAATAAGATCGGTATCGACAACGGCAAAAGAAAGAGAGAAAGAGAAAGAGAGAGAGAGAGAGAGAGAGAGAGAGTAAATCGTCGAGCCTTCAGACGGCGATATTGAAAGGCGAAAAGAGATAGAGAGAAGGAGGAAGAGCCGATCGCGGTATGGTAGGCGGATTCGCGAGGGGAGAAAGATTCATTGTTGCGCGAACAATGTATACGTATATACGTACATATACATATATACGATATCGTAAAAGAGGATGATTCGCAACGAAGCCGTCGAATAGAGCGACCCGCAAACCCGTCAAGATTTATGCGCTAGCCGCCCGTCTGTTTATTATAAGGCATTAATGGTGTTTTCACCGACTTACAATAAGTCTATATATGTATGCTTAAATATATATACTTTTTCATCGCGATCGCGGCGTCGTTATTGGCGTAGGAAGTGGATCGGGATTATTATACGGGTGAGTATATATCGTGCGCCTACTGCGAATTACCGTGATTTTACGTACTCTTTCTATCTCTCGGTACTTGTTTGTTTGCGCGCATTATATTATACGCGCTCGCGTGTTTAAAGAAAGTGTAAGAAAAAATAAAATAAAAAGAAAGAAAAAGAGAAAGAGAGACGATTAAAGCTGAGGTTATTGACACGTGCGCGCGCGTAGGATTGCATCAGCGGTTAGCGATAGAGCGAGTCGTGGGTGCGTAGTTACGCGGATTACGACTGAGACCGTTAAACAGTCTATAACGAGAAAGGGCGACGAAGATGGGATGGATTGCCGGTGCCGGTGCTATCGTAATTCGTTGCATTAAGGCTAGCCGGAAATGATAAAAAAGCTATTTCGTATGTTTTGCACTCGACGTCGTCAAATGCACGCTCGATGCGGATATTTATACGCGTGTTTTGTGACTAAGACGACCAAGTAGAAGAGTCTCCCGCGATCGCTCGCTAATTTGCGAGAAAGGCGAGTACGAAGCTAGCATTACCCGCGCTTAAAATTATGCAGGTATACGAGGTACTAGTGAAGGATTGCTGGCGACAAAGTCCTTAAAGACAAAGTTGCAGGAACGTACTTGTTTGCTTTGGGTTAATACTATTGGATTGACTACTCTCGATAGAGTTTATCATTTTATTAAATGCGTGTGAGAAATCGTTATAGTTGCGTGAAATATTTTGATGTCGAATTTCCCCTTTTGAATTATCAAATGCGTGATTTTCCTGTAATCCATCAACTTGTTATCGTGATGTAAGCAAAAATTGAAAACAAGGGAATAATTTAGGTTCATAAAGTTAGGTTGAAAACTGTGATTTTTTAATTTATTTTCAATTGATAACGGTTTTATCAATCTTATTATGAATAATGAGAGTTAATATTTTTTATTATTTTTTTATCGATAAATGTTAAACTGCCTAATTTATTTTATATTCACAACAAAATTTAAAAATAAAATTTTTTCTTTGTAAAATCTGAAAATATTATAAAAGACTTCATTTAATTATTTATCGAATGATAAGCGAATTTCCGAAGAGCAATAAAACAAAGAATTTAATTACTTTATTTCATTTAATTTACATTGCCAATTTAATAATTATTTTTAAGCATTTAAAAAATTTGCAAAACCGACTGTATTTTAATTTTACGAGATTAAAGTATAGATCGAGCAACATAATTAAAAGGCAAAGATTTAAAAAAGAAAGGAAGAAAAAAGTGGAATAAAAATCTCGGGCACGCAATTAAAGTTAACGCGCGTCGGACGAACGCTAACAGCCCGATGATTTACGTGGCGCATTAAACGCGCGATCAAAACAAGCTCACCAACAAGATATCTCCAAAGGCGCGCCCGTAAAGCTCTTTCGGCTTTCGACTTTAATAACGCATAAATCGAGGTCGCCCACATATGTATAAGTGCGATATATACATTTGTCTGTATGAACTTACTGTTGAACCAGCACTGGTTGTCACCGAAACGTGGCCTGAGGAACGTCTCGCCATAAGTTTTGTCATCGAGATGATTGAGGAAAGCCGCCAGTCCGGCGACGATTAGAGGTCCGCCCCAGGCGTAAGCACCGTAGAATCTCAGTCTGAGTAGTTCCTGGCCCTTTTCCAGACTCGCCGGTCTCAAGTCTCTGTGGACACACAACGTTGAAAAACGTGGATAAGTGCGTGCGTACATATGTATATATAAATGAATAAAATGCGCGAGTATTCGTGTACATGTATATGTGCATACGCAAGTGTAGACAGTTTCAAAGATGAGGGAAAAAGGAAGGAAAGTGGAAAGGGAGCGAGCACTTGGCGGGTGCTGGAGGAATAACGAGGAGATTTAACCTTGACGAAGTTTCAGCCATCGACGCGCCAAAGACGATGGTTATGCGGTACTCGTTTGCCGGCACTCTCGCTTTCCTCCGAGAGCCATGAAATAATTGATTGGAATAAGAAAAAGTTAAAAGCGAACGAGAGGAACTCTCTCTTCCGATGGGCTGGAATAAGATCTTAATTGAACAAGATTTTAACGCGGGGATTAACGGTTATCAATTTAGATTGACAGAAAAGTGGAGGCAGGACATCTTCGACTAGACCTTTTTTTCAAGTGTTATCTCATGTATATACTCGTATATATATATATATATATATATATATATTTTCAGCCTACTAACCCGTACGGCGACTCTTACCTACGGAGCATCGTCAGCGTGTAAATGGTTTCCATACGCGCAAGCGCCTTCTCGATCGTATTAACATTTTTCTATACGTCCTTCTAGGCTGTATAGACATTCTATACGTCCTTTTAGGCTGTATATGTGCCAGGAGAAAAAAAAGTTAACAGCGCCACTGCTATGTATTTGTCGCTTCATATAGCCTAGCATGTGAGTCTTCATCGAAACTTATATTTTCGAAACGCGTAATAAGACTTATGTATGTTGAGCGAAGGAGAGAGAACGAGATAGCGATAAGAGCGCGCGCACCATTGCTCCCACGTGACCACCCTATCTCTGTCTCGCTCTCTCCTTCGCTCAGTATGTACATTCAAGCGACCACGGGGCTCTGCTTTTCTTTGGTTTTCTTTCAGTATAGTGTATCGTGTGTCGGTAATATTCGTTCTTAATATGTGAGAAGAAGAATAAAAATGGACAATTTATTAAATAATAAAAAAAAAAAACGAGTGATAGTGACAGTGATGAAGAATGCAAACGTGAATTAAATAAATAATAGAAAAAGCAAAATCTAATATAATCTCGCAAAATTAAAAAATTTAATAATAAGTGATTTTAAAGTGATAATTTTTTAGTTTATAATTTTGTTTGTGATTTAGATAAATGATTTAAAAGTTTTTTGTGTGAAGAAATTAAATTTAAAATATTTAAAAAAGTTACTGTTTTTTCATGTTAAATAAGAGACTAAAATTCATTGATTATACAAAAAATGTGTTAAACAAATATAGTATTGTTATAATAAAAATAACATAAGAAAGTATTTATATTAATTATAATAGTATTAATATTATTAATAAGCCTTCAAATCTTATAAAAAAAACTTTTGTTAAAAATATTATTCTGTATAAATATTTAATAAATATACTCAAGAAATTTATATTTTTTAATAAATAATAATTGTTCAAGAATTAATTTTATTTTTAAATATTAATCCATTTACTATTTTTTTTAATTTCATAATTTATATTTATATTTACATTATGTTGTCTGTCACTTTTTGACACACATGTACATGTACGCGTGTGTGTACAAAATGCGCATGCGTTAGCAGACGATATCTGTAGTTTACGAACTGTCAGTATGGGTTCGAAATTGCATTTAATTGATATGCAACAAAATAAAATTAATTATTCTGTTAACTAAGTAAGAGTCTTCGTACGGGTTACAAGGCTGAAAAATTTTTTAAGCACCATGAGTGAACCTCGCGTCATTAAAGCTTTCGGCTCATATTTTGTGGATGGATAGAGGCGCCTTAGTCGCTCGCTGCGCTCGCGACTGCGGCCCTACTATCCATCCACAACATATTTTGCCTCAAGCTGTAATGACGCGAGGCTCGCACAAGGTACATAAATAACTAATATATATGTATCTGATCTGTCATAGGTTTTAAAGGCACAAATCATTAAAAGCAAGTCGTGAGCGAGAAATTTTTCATTTTTGATTTACGATCACAATTAATTGCAAAAAAACCACGGTGAGATTTATGATATGCTACGTTTTTTTGATCTTCGAGAATATAATTGAGAATCATCGTTACGTTTGTCTTCTTATGTCGTGCAATTACCTTTCCATTTTTATAGGTTTTATTTTAAATTTACTTAAGTATGTTTCGAATAAAATTACTTACGCAAACGAGTCACGATTTTTTGCTTTATTATGTCTAATTTTTATACGATAGTTTGATACGTTATAATATTTAATATTCAATTAAAATTCGATAAAAAGAAATTAAAACATTGACGTACGTAGTGTAGAATGAAAATGATGATCGATAAGAAAGTAAATAATAAACGATCGAGCGAGCGAGCGTGCATTATCAAGAAGCAACCGTAGGAATCTCAAGTAGGAGCAGAGCAGGAGCGTTTGTCAAAGCAAACAACAACGCGAGCGTTCGTTACACTAACTCAAAAGGCCCATTAACGCCAATGTGTATACATTCTAAATTCAAACTAGATTTAACAGCGCACCGGAGATACCGTACGGCGAATATAATTGCGCGGACGGGCAACCATTGCCGCGCACGCACGCTAGAGCGTGCGTGTTTGTGTACTCAAGCTCCGTCGAAATATGCATATGCATGTGTTTGTGCATGTATACGTACACTCGAGAGTAAACGAGCGAAGGAGGGTGAGGGGGAGGAGAGGTATATAGGATAAATTCGGGTACGCGCACGAGCCGAATGTACACTGGGCGAGCGCGCCACTACTGATTCGGAACGCGCGTTCGTCTCTCTCTCTCACTCCGCGCGTACATATACAACACGTCGCTAATGCGAGAACCCACTAATTAACGAATGCAACTCGGGCAAAGGAGGATGAGGGTTGGATGAGCGAGAGGAAAAAGGATGGGGCGCCATAGGTGATTTAACGCGCGAGGTGAAACTCGAGAGGAAAAAATTTGAACGCGAAAAGTGTGAGGGAGGAGGGTTAATCGCTTGGGTCGAGGACGTTTGTATATACCATTGCCTCGCGGTGGCGCGATATTTAATATTCGATTTTATCGCTTAAAGTTATTAGTTTTAAAGCTTATTATATCAAAACTAAATTTTGCGCTATAATTACGCAAAAATTACTCGAAATTATAATTGTATTTATATAAATTCTACCCAGAAATGACTGAATTTTTGTTAAAAAATAAAATTACATATTATTTATAAGCCCGCAGACAATTCATTAATTAATGATCAAACTGACAAAATTTATTTCAGCTATAATATACGTCACCAAAATACTCGATAACATTATACAAACCATCACGTCCGAAACAACGTTGGGGCCTCGGAGGGTCGCTCGGATGAAATACTGTGCTAAAAATTCAGAACGTGTAAACTATTCAATAATTTACGTTTACATTATTGCCGGGAGTACAGAGCCAATAATTTATCCGGCGAAGCGTGAGAGTGCGCGCGCTACACTTCTCCCCTTCCCCCCGTTCCCTGTAAAACGAACGAGAGACAAAGTAGCGAGAGAGCATAACGAAATGGCCAATCGCATTCCCCGATTGGCCGATTTGTCGGCGCTTTTTCCGTGCTCGCGATTTCTATACGTGTCGGCGAACCGGAATGACAGCAAGGGAGACTTTCTCTCTCTTTCTCTCCCTCTCTCTCTCTCTCTCTCCATACGAGAGTGCACACTTTTGCGTCCGCTTGTATATGCAAGTGTACGCGTACACGTATATAGACGGACTCTAGCACTTGTACCTATACCGACGGAAATTCCGATTAACACGGATTGCGCTAAAATCATAATTGCGTTAGCGCGACGACGTTCGCGTAATATGTGCATGCGTCTGTGTGCAGGTGCCTGTGTGTATGTATGTGTGTCGCAACGTGTTCGACGCGCATCGATGCCTCGCAGAGCTTGCGGGTCACGTAGCGCTCGCGACCATTGGATTTCGATTTCCTGTAAAGCTGCGTTTACAATCCACCGAAACTTCCGTTACGTGACGCATTTCAGTTTGGCTTTTTTATCCTCTCTTTCTCTCTTTCTCTCTTTCTCTCTCTCTTTTTCTTTCTCTTTCACTCTCTCTCTCTCTCTCTCTCTATGTGCCACGTCTTTTTTCCTGTTTTGTCAGTTGGATAAAGAGAACTTTTTGCGATCGGATTTTCACTGTGATTAATTGGAGGAGATTTAGTGGCGGGTAAATACGTTTCTCTCTCTTTCCATCTCGTTTGTCACGCGCTTGTGGCCAACAGTACCGAGTGCCGTCCAATTTTTTTGATTTTTTTTTTATTTAGATCTGATGAGACTGATTGGATTTTGATTATAAATAATTAAATCCGCTTTCGTTCTATTATCAGGTTGAAATAAATTTCAATTTTTTCGTTTCCCCCTCGTTTCGCATGTCTCTAATTAAAAAGCAATTTTTCATGGAATTATCTCCGTAGTAAGGGAGTTCATTTATTATGTAAAAGTACTGTATTAATTAGTAACTACATAAAAGAGATAAAATGTTTTAATTCAAAAGCTCTTCATTCGCGTAATTTATTTATTTATTATTTTTTTTTATGATTTACGTTTTTTTTTTTTTTTCATTTTTATCAACGAAATATGCAAAAAGATGAAAAACGCTCAATTACCCCAGTAAAACGTTTAGCGAAATCAATGATCATTAACCATAAAACGAGAGAAGCAAGAAAAGAAAAAAAATAGGTTTGTTAAAACATCGAATGCACGCGCGTCGATACATACACTGCACACGCACACATATATATAATAGACATCGAGTATAGAACGTTGCCGTGGGAAAAGATTGAGACAATCGTCGAGTTGACGCGCGCGTATCGTCACACGCAAGCTGTGTCATGTGCGCTCGCGTCACCTAATCACGCACCGAATTACCATTGCTCCCTCCCAGCCATTTTGAGCGTTTTGACAATTTATCGAGAGGGATTAAGCGCATTACATATCACGCAAGAACGATGAAAGTCACGAAGGTGGATTATGCACGAAGAGGATGTAGTCTCGATAGGTCGATCCTTTACAAATTTGTCGTTTGACAAATATGCTCGTGTTCGCTCGTTTTATTTAATTTTTTCTCAACTTAAACGTCTACAAGCTACTGGTTTTCCGCGCTGTATGTTTACTTTTTTCTCCGTAAATCGCGTTGAACTTTATGAATTAATACGCGCTGCAAGTATAGACTGCGTGTACGTACACGAAACGACGTTGCGTGCGCTCTCGTATATTATAAAATAGAGAGTCGCTTTTATGCGATACACGTACATTACGTACGTTGCGTAATATTTATTACGACAAGTGTCTAGTGTACGTATATGTTTAGCCAAAGAGAGAAAGAGAGAGAGAGAAAGTTTATCTTTATTGCATTAATGCATTGATGTTGCGTTAATTAATAACATCCTGGAATCGTAAAAAGACGCAGTCATAAAAATTTAGTATAAACATGTAGGATAATTTAATCACACTAGAGTTTGTGAGATTTACTTTTATTTCATTTATCATCCAATTTGTGTCGTATCACATATTTTATTTTTATTAATATCTTGTGTTTTGAATTTTTCTAAATTGTTACAACATAGGATTAACTTTTTCAATGTATGTTATTACAACAAAATTTGTTAAATGTAAATTAAACGAAGCGTTTTCAATAAAATTTTTATCGGCGCAGAATGCAGCGGATAACTGTAGATCAACCACCGAACGTATATTTATCTCTTCATAAAGACGGTCTTTAACGTGTCTACCAAGATTATCCAGCGTTAATCCAACTTTAAAATGTGAATAAATTTCCTAAACAGCGAGATACATTAGTCTACAATGCGCAAAAAAAATATTCCGAAAAAATTTCAGTGCACTTTCTTTCAATCGATTTAAACCTTTTCTCATTCTCCCTTTTCTTCTAAAGGAGCACGAGAAGAAGGTTTTCGCAAAGCCGACACGTGATGAGGTACACGAGCGAAAAGTCTTTCACGTATATTAGCACCCGCTCGACGTTCTGTTATAGAGCCTCGCTGCTATTCTGCGTGAGTATTACGACGATGAAATTACGCGCTTTTACGACGGTCTTGGCAATTAAGCGCGCGGGCAAGTTGCTTTCGGAAGAATTTATATGGACGAGGGAGGATGATCGTTTTATTTGGCGTCTGGTTATCATTGTGATGTGCTAAAATGGTATATTTATAACATTGGTCGCTTTAAAATTTTGTAGTTAGAATCACCATGCAGATTGATTGTTTCGACGCGTAGTTTGTCGGTTGAAGGAATTTCGTAATATTAGAGGTAACGTATTATTTTAAAGAATTTTCAATTTACTTATAAATATCAACATTTTATATACTCAATTTCAAAATAGTTTCATAAAAAAAAAAAAAAAATTTTTTTGATATTTTCAACGATTTCAAGATTAAATTTCAAAAAATGTAACCAAAGCAATAAAAAATAATAATGAAAAAATCTCTCATTCCAAAATTCTCGATATTCAAACGATCGATCATTTTTAATACCCGTTCGACAATTTTATTTCACCGTAACATCATCGTCGAGGAATCGCGATGCAATACGGCAATCTGCATTACATAAAAAGCATTTACCGCGAGCTCGAGAGCTCGAGCAATATACGACGAAGCGGATTCAGCGTGAGATCCGCTTTCGTCAACGCGTTGCCTCGAGAAAATCCGGTACCGCTCGCGCGCTTATTAATTCGCTTAGCGCTCGAGAAGATAATCGCCGGCGACTGTGTAGTTGTCGCGCTCATAACTCGTACATATGTCGGTCCACCTCGACTATTTCTGCTTTAATTAACTTTCAACTCTCGCGCGGGCTTTTTCCGCGCGAGGGAACACGCATACGTATATATATATGTATACCTACGCGATCGTAGTTTCTCCTTTTACGTTATACCGCGGCGAGTATACGTTTTGATGCGCGCCCGCGCGAACGAAGCTTCCTTTTTTTTTTCTTTTCGTCATTCTCATCCACCAAATGATTTCGCGCGTCAATAATTCGTACGGTGTATATTTTAAAACCGCGAAATTAGCCTCGTCGTGTCTGTGTGAAATTCTTTCTCATCTTTTATGCGTGGAAAATATGCTTGTAATTAAATGCGCGGCTTTAACGCTCATTTTTTCAGGAATTTTTAAAAATCCATTTATTGTATAATTCGGATGCACGCAAGGAATGGTTCAACGGTCAGATCAAGGAAAAGCGTGAGAGCGCAGGAGAATTTTTAACACGCGTTAAAGTGACCGATGTGTAATTAATGAAATATTTATGCTTTCTGATGAAATTAAACGGCAAATCGAACGAGAAAGAAAGAGAAGAGAATTATCGAGAAGCTCATAAATGTTTTATTCGAATCGTGCAGCGAGAAAGATTATATAGAATTTGAGCACGTATTTTTTTGCGCTTTTTTCCCTTTCTTTTTCAAGCACTCACACATTCTACGCCTAAAGCCAATAATCGAATCGTCTTCCGATTTATCGGAATATGATTTCGTCGTTGCTTTAAAATAGGCTTTATATCGGAAATTTTGTATGTGGAATATAAACGTGATACACTTGATATTAATTTTTATTTTATTTTCGTTTAAAGTATAAAAATTGTGGCTTTTTTGTTGATATTTTTCAAGTATATTAAACAAGTGTTCTTTTCGTGCTTTTTAATCGTTACTTTTTTTGAATTTATAATCTGAACATTAAAAGAATCCCGATTATATATATATATATATATATATATATACACACGACGCATGTTAAACGCGGTTCAACTTTTTTCACATATAAATGCGGAACGCTTATTAAAGACTAGTCTTCCGCAAATGCTGTGCAGTACTTGAACATCCACTGGAGCGTAATATTTATATTTGTACAAATATAAAAATTTTTATCATTATAACATTGATTGTATTTAATATTTCTATAGCTGATATTTATTGTAAACATTTTTTTTTCGTTGTTTTCTAATAATACAGAGATAAAAATATTAACTATGTTTCTATGTACCTTTCATATTTTCAAAAAAAGTAAATATCAATGAATGTAAAAATAGAAAAGAAACAAACTTTATATAAATATAATTTGCACAATATTGTAAAAGGCAAATTTATTCATTTTCATCAAATTATTTAAGCGTATAACGATTCAATCAATAACATCAAAGTATTATAAACAGTTAATATAAAAGATTATTACACAATTTTCATATAGAAAACTAATCCTTTGTATGTTTAAAAATTACAGTTAAACAAAAAAAAAAATTAAAGAATATCATCGAAAAAATTTGAAATATCCTTTTCTCGTATTGTAAGCTCTTCGCGAGCAATAAACTGTAGCGTTACTTTGTACAATTCTGCGTTCTCGTTCAAAAAAGCTGCGATCGGAAACAAATAAAAAAGAAAAACGAAAAAAAAAGAAGGAAAAAAATGAAACGCCAGCAGGTAAAACCGGAAGCCTAAAAAATAGAGGAGAGAAAATGAACGAAACGAAAGGGAAAGAGAGGAAGAGAATTACGTCGATATTTAAAGCAGTCGAAAAAACAAGGAAGAGGTGAGGCTCCGGTCAGTCTGAGCGTCGCGTCGGCGCTCGACGGTTTCCGAATTGGCGCGTGCATAGACGTAAAACGTGCGAGAGACCCACTCGTTCCTCTCTCTGTTTACTATTCTACGTACACACAAACGCGTGAATATACATATATATACATATACTCATATACATTTACAGCAGAGACGGAGAGACACAATGGCCAGGAGTTTCGAGCGTAACGGCCGACGACGTTAAACAGCCCGGACAATGACGAGGGGGAGGCTTTAACGACTGTGCTGCTCCTACGCGTGAGCGCGGAGACGACGTTTAGGCCAGCGCGAGCGTATAATCGAAATTTAACTTTCCGTCTACAGATACGCATGCCCCCTGTTGGAGAAATTTCTCTAATAATCGGGCCGATAAATTTCGCGCCAAGTGGCATTATTAAAAGCTTCGGAGCTCGTATCTCTCTTTACGTTCTTCCATTCTACTCCTGCTCGCGGTTTCCTCTCCTCCTATCTCCGACTATCCATTTCGCGTGGAAATTAAAGAGAAGGAGTGACGAAGTTGGAAATGGATCGCGTGTATGTCGCCGCGTGGGTGTAAACTGTGCGAACGGTATAAGTCTCATAAACGATTTCGTATTATATAGGTTTGTGTATATACGAGCTCGTATATGCGCGTTGGGATAGGTGACGCTCAAGTGTCGAATGAAAATTTTACAGGCGGTATCATTTGAATTTTAGGGCTAACTTTGGCTTAACTTTTTTACGTACACACCGATGTTTAATATAGGTATATATATAGAGAGAGAGAGAGAGAGAAATAGCTAAAGCTAAACCGAAGATATCTTTTTATTCGTGAATCAGAATTGAGCGCCAACCATTTTTATTACAAATTTAGCGTATAGCGTTTTGAAACGAGTAAAAAATGTTTTACCATTATAGGAATTGAAAATATACTCGCAATTTGCAGTTACTATTTTTTCGAATGTATATGTGAAATGGAAAAGTAAATAATAGATGCAATTAAAGCTAAAACCATTCTTTAAAAAACCGTTTCTTATTTATCGCGTCATGGACAAACTCGTGAAACACTCGTGGCAAATAAAGAATTGCATTTTATTCCCGCGTAAACGAACGAATATACGAAAAGCCAAGAGAAAGATAAAAAGGTTCTTTATGTCTTCTTGCGTTTTCAATTCTCCGAATGAAGCGCGGAAAGAACCGTGTATAAACAAAGAATAGAAGAACGAGAGACAGCGAGAACGAACTCGTACAAAAAGGTTAAGCGCATAGCCAGAGGTGCTAATTGAAAGGTGAGCAAAGGAGCTTCGCGACCCTTACAGTCTGCGAGAGAAAGATAATACTGTGCCTTGGGACAAAATGATAAGGAAGTGCGCAGACGAAGAAACGACTCGTGTACCATGTGGATGTACGTGTATATTTTATAAAGCCTTGAAATCCATAATTCATTTTTCGAAATATATATGGGGATTTTATGCTTCTTGAGATAGGGTCTCATTTTCAACTTGCCTAATTGCGCAATACTCGGTTCTTTTTTATCTTTCTATTATTTTTTTCTTTCTTCGTCTCCTTGAACTACAGTGGATCAAACTTTTTCTTTTATGAAGGATTTTAAAGAGAAACGTTTAGTACTGAGAATTTAAAGAAATAGACGTAAAGTAATTTGTGTCATGCTAACTCAATAGTATTTCAAATGTCAAAAAGTTTTCAAAATAAATTAATAATTTATAATTTATACTCAACAAATTATAATACACGGGAAAAATGTTTCGATTAAAATTAAAAATCATCCAACTTAAAAATGAATCAAAATAAATTTTTTAAAGTAAATAACAAGCTTTTTATGGATATATCTCGGTAAACGCACCAAAACATTATCATTGTACATTCCGCATTAACTATCGAGGACTAAAGCAGAAAATGACGACATAAAACCGCGTAAAATCTTAACACTCATTGACAAATTTTCGGGAAAACGAGCGACAACACACAGAGAGCGATCTGCGCGGCTTTAATCGCCGAGAGAGTGAGCGCAACACGCGGAAACAGAGAGAGAGAGAGAGAGAGAGAGACGGAGGGGGAGAGAAAAGGGGAAGAGAGTCTTTCCTAAGTACCGGCGTCCAACACTCCAGGACGATAAATATCGGTCCCCTAGTGTCGCCGCCGGCGAAATTAGCGAGCGCGTTGTCTCGGTGAAGATAAGGTAAAAGTGCCTACTCAGCATACAGCACCAACTCTCTCTCCTTCTCTCTCTTTTTTCTTCTGTGTATGTGCTTAACCGTCGGTGTGTGAATGTATTTGTGCATTTTTTTTTTTTTTTTTTTTGACGGTTTGCGATGATTCGGGCACAAGTGCGAGGTTATGCGCACCCCTTTGTTTATGAAAACGTTCCCTTATCGCTGGAGTTCGCACGAATTGCGAGAGACCCCAGCTAGATTTGTGTTTATTAACGACGTTTTACCGGTTTGTTCGCTACTTTTTTTCCTGCTTTTTGTTTTTCAGGGTGAGAACGATCTTTTTTTCTCTTACGGGAGATAATCTAAAAGTAAAGTCGCTGCGGTATTTAGAATCTCGCTAACAAATTGTTTAGATCTGCGTACGAGAGTGCATAGAAGGATTAAGAGAGTCTCTTACCGCAGCAGTAGTTTATGGCTTCGATCGTATCGATGGTGCTTTTGCTAAATCCTACCGGGAAATTAACGGTTGCGTAAGCTGCTTACCTTAGAATGGAAAATTACTACGTAACAAGTTCTGCAAATAGTGTATTATTAACAAAACCATAGACTACAAAAATACTGTATATAATTTTTTTTTCTCCGAGATACGTATTTCGAAATTTGTAATTAAATAAATGACAGTCGATGTATTTAAATAGTTACTTGAATGTATAAAATTTTACACTGAAAATCCATACAAGTACATTATTTCAATTAATACGTCATTGGGTTTAATTAGTAAGAGGAGACAACGCGTTATAATCTCTCCCTCGTTACGAAACAACAAAAAAGAACAGTCGCTTCACCGATAAAATAATGCATGCCCTCTTAGATGTGCAAATAAGTATTTAGATTTCAAATTCTGTCGCCATTGCTAATTTCTATACATACGTGGGTAAGAATAACGTTTAAAAATTTAAATATTCGCGATTTCACGCAAATGCTTAACGATCGTGCCGCGAACATCGCGTGATGAAATATTCAGACATGAAAAAAAAAAAAAAAAAAAAAAAAAAAAAAAAAAAAAAACACCGAATCGAGGAAAGGAAACTTTTCCTTTAATGAGTGCCTTAAACATGGGTTTTATCTCCGCGTATTTTTCCACTTCCTGCTTTCCCGACAACACGTACGAAAACTTCCACCTGTGTACTTATACTCGATGTGCACGCTGATCGATGAGACTTGCAATAACGTTCGCGCAGGCTCCGACGTTAAAGCACCATGCGACTTACGCGTCAGTTTTTCGCGGTAGTTCGCGTAGTAATATAATAATACTTTTATCGTCGAACGAAGAAAGAGAAAGAGAGAGAGAGAGAGAGAAAGAGAGAAATAGCGCAAGGTATTTATGTATTTATCAGGTACATATAAGCCGGGGATACAGACCGCGTGCACAGCCATAATTATTTTGGTCGTAAACGGGCGTCTGTAACCCAGAGGGAGAGAAGGGAAGAAGTACGTCGGGAGGAAATCCCTGTAATTTTCGTCGCCGCGCCACACGACGACCTTATGCACTCTCTGTCTCTCGTTCCCATATTCATGAAAGCCGCGCAAACCGACGCGGAGGGATGAGACGTTGGAATATATATATATGCGCGCGGCTGGGTTTGCGTAAACGTGCGCATACGTACAAGTTGGCCGATGCACTTTGCCGAGGGAAATAAAGAGAGGGAGAGGAGCCGTTCTCTGAACGTATCCAGGATGGTAAGTACGTTAAAGTAGAGGTTGAGCTATCGAGAGCTGTGAGTGTTTCTAAGAAAAATGATATAATATGTTTGATTCATCGAAATGTGGAGAATATAATTTTTTCCCCTTTTATGAATAACAAATAATTTGACAAATTGTAATGAAGTAAAAATCGATTGCGATTTTTTTTTTTTTAAATGTACAGCGTCAGTTTAATTATTAATCGAAATAAGTTCAAATGAAGTTTAAAACAATTATCAAAGGTTTAATAATAAACAAAGTTATTACAATTGTAATTTTTCAGTTTAAGTTATTCATAAAACATTGTTGGAATGTCAGCCCAGAAAATTGCCGTCATATTTGTTATAAATATATAGGTCTTTTTTTTCTTGTTTACAAGTAAAATTTACTGAAATTTATAAAATAAAAGGATCAAGAAGTTACTGAATATATAATAAAGTTGTGCTTATAAATTTTAAGTTAGTGAAATTAAAATATTCTACAATAGATAACCTGTTACTATTAAATTCAATTTACAACTCCTTCTCACATAAAAAACAAAGAATAACTACGAGTTATGCGTCCTCCGAAGTACATTAAAAGCATCGGCAACAAAAAGAAAAATCAATTCATGAAAAAAATTCCGAGACATTCATATAAACACGTAAAGGTATACCTGGTGTTGTGCGCAAAAGAAGAAACAAAAATTTATGTATGTACATGTATATACGTTGAAAAAGGAAAGAAAACAAAAACGAAATCTCGCTCTCCATACTTCACCAACTAGCGCGCGCGGCGAAATCGGGCTCAAGCGTAAAATACCGCTCGTAACTCGCGCGCCTCCACGGCGAAGAAACGTCGCCGATCGTAACGTTATCCCTTCGCTCCTCTTTTGTTTTCTTCGTTCGCCGCTCGTAACACACACACATACACATATATATACACGTTGTCCTTATACGGGCTCTCCCGCGGAGTTTGCCCTTAAGAAATCCAAAACGTTATAGACGTTGCGCCGCCCGAAGAATGAACGAACGCGCGCGTATATATATATATATATATATATGTGTGTGTGTGTGTGTGTACACGTATAAAGGGGTAAGGAGGAGCGACGCTAAAAGCCCGATATTTATCTCTTCGATATGGTAATGGTGGACTCGGCAATTACTTGTCGCGCGCTCGCGCTAGCGGCCGCTACGATAAAGACGGTTGCGCGCTCTAAGTTATTACCGAAATACTCGAAAGCCAAGAGAGAGAGAGAGAGAAAGAAAGAGAGAGAGAGAATAAGGGGCGTATATAATTTCGACGTGAAAGGGAAGCCATTCAACTCGGAAAGTCGAGAGTAAGTTAGAATCGGAATGAAAAGAGAGAAAGTGAGACAGATTGCTGGAGACTTTGTATGCGTTATGTATAGTCGAACGAGCGTTAATTAGTCGCTCGTACGATCGCGGATAACACTATATTTTATTGGCTGGACTTGGGTGGGGCATACATTCAACTGTCCTCCCTCCCTCTCGCTCTTTTCACTTTTCTTTCGCTATTTTATTCCGATGCAAGCTTCAACTATATTTATAGATGATCATGCGACTATATAGAAAAAGAGAACAAGATATTTGGTTTCGCTTCTTACATTAAAGTCTTATTCTCAATATTTGATGAGTATCTTATTATGATAATTAGTATAATTATTGTACCAGATATATATGTACAAATAGGAGGATTGAGGAGGATTGAGAAGTGTACATTGAATAAGTAATAAAATGAGAAGAAAAAAATGTAGGCACGAAGATATAGTTGATTTCATTCATGAATCGCACGTTTTTTTAATCAATAAATTGATTATCGTTAATGAAAGCTTATTTTGTTACCGAAATATTGTTAAAAAATTTAGTTGAAAAACGGTACTTTATCTCGCATCGATGCCATAAAAATAATTAATAGGTTTTTTGACTCTTCGCTATGTACATCTATAATCGATGATGCAATGTTATACGTTCATTAAAATACTTTTTTTCACAAAATAAAACAAAATTCAATAATTTTTTTTATCGAGTATTTCAATATACAGTACTTTGCCGAGTATCGATTTTCGCACTTCAATTAATCAATGAACGCTCACGGCGATAGCCACTCGGAACTTTTTATATCGTGTGAAATAGAAAAAAAAAACAATCCACCGTAAAATTTTCACATCCTCACTCGCGTTAACATCCCTCTCGTGTTCCAAACATCATCAATATTTCATCCTTCCAAATTAGCCATAAATACACACATACGAGTACGCGCGCCAATAGGTTAGCCCGACAATTGTCATTATTCATCGTAAGATGTAAAAAAGTCGATTCAAGGGTCGTTTTGTTCTCATCAATTATACAATACACCTTTCACCTTTCGGCTAATGATAATAATTATTTTCCGTCTCGTCGTATACACACAAACGCGCTTACACCAGCCAAGACGCTTTGTGACCAGAGCTGCGGCTTCGGTAAACGTTAGCGGAGTATATCTATACATAGACGTGATACCTACGTACTCACACTTACCCATACGCACACGCTTTAGGAAAGGATTGCTTATAGCGAGTCACGCTCCTTCCGGATAATCAATATTGCACTTCCGAAATTAACGTTCGAACGGAGAGTGAGAACGTCCGTGCGTACTCGACGAAGATGAGAAAGAGAGAGAGAGAGAAGGTTATGACCAAACATTAGTCATTACATTCATTAACGAGAAGACGCGCCTTGACTTCGATTCCTCGTTCTTTCTCGTCCTTTTTCGTACCACCGATACCCGCGTTGATGTACGGATGAGCGTAGATTTTAAAAAGTGATTTATTAGCAAGGTGAAATTAATTTCCCGACGCATTCGAACCTGCTGAAATGTAGTTTCCTCTTTCCCTCCCCGCTCTTGTCTTTTCTCTTTCTTTCTCTCTCACTCTCTCTTTCTCTGTCTCTCGTAAGAATTATGCATGCAAAATTACCGGCTACATAGCAATTTTATATACAAATTCGCGTCGAGAACAAAACGACGTATATACTACGCGCACTTGTATAACGCTTACAATTATTATTTTTCGAAAATTATTCAAAATTCATTATAACCCCGGCCCCGTTTTATATTTATTGATCGTGTGTTCGTGGTTATTTCTAAAAGAGAAAGAGATATAGCCAGGAAGTTTCCGTTCAATTATCGACTTTAGATTTTTTTTTTCTTTTTCATCGGGAAAGTTTTCGTTTCATTGGACACTTGGGAAAAAGGAAAAATTATTATCAGGTTTAATTTTTTGTCCTTCTAATTGCAAAATTACGCTTCTTTAATATTTTGAAAGTAAAGAGAATCAATTGCGGTGCGATTGTGTTTAATTAAAATAATTTCTCGCGCGGTTGAAATGAATTTTCTGCATTTTAAACTAAAAGTTGTATTGCATCGAGAATCTCAATGAGTCATGAATGACTAGTTATAAAAAAGTCATAAGGATTCGATCGATAAATCGCCAAGTATTCGGACGAAGTCGCTTATGTATGTATGTATGTATGTATGTATGTATGTATGTATGTATGTATGTATGTATGTATGTATGTATGTATGTATGTATGTATGTATGTATGTATGTGTATATATATGTATTAGTTATTTTATCCATAGGTCGACTTGTAATTTTAAATAATTGGACGAATCGTTGCGGTCGTATAAATGAATAAAATATACACGGATATATCCGCAGGCACCGTTGTTTCACCTTAAAGCGATATTTCAATATCGAGAAAATCCGATTTCAAATGTCACCTTTTAGTTTCAATGCTGTTTTGTAACAACTAAAAGTCACGACAGTTTTCCATAAATATTAAACAATTTTCCATTAATGTTGAAGCTTCCTTCGGCACAAACCGTAAATTTGTAGTTCAAGTACGATTTATATTTATTGTACTTTTGAAAAGAATTATTCATTATCAAACAGTTCAAAAGTTATAATGTAACGTGTACATATAATTCAATTGAAACAAGAAATTTATTGATTAATATTTCTTATGCAAGCGAGCGAGAAAAAAATAACAGACCGCAACTTTTGTTTCGAAATGTCTCAAAAAATCAATCGACAAAAGCGGCAGTTTCTCCTACTGTAATCTCCACATCCATCGTTTGAGCGACAAATCAAAAGCAACCGCGAGACATATCGAATGACAAAAGCGCGCGAGCCGAATAAAACAAGAAAAACGGGAAAAACAAAAAAGAAAAATGAAGAGAGAGAGAGAGAGAGAGAGAGAGAGAGAGAGAGAGAGAGAGAGAGAGAGAGAGAGAAAACGACAAGGACGCGACAAGACGCGGTAAATTCACGAGGTCTTTTTCATTCTATACTCTATACGCGTACGCGTGCAGTTATCAGCAACGTTGTCCGGTGCACAGGTACGATAATTACCGAGAGAGAGAGAGAGAGAGAGTAGCCGGCGGTCGGTTTTCATTCCTTGACGAGTTATTATCGTTAGGACGAAGAAAAGAGAGACATTCGCGACAGGACGATCGTCGGAAAGATGCACTCGTTGCAGAGGACAGACCGCATTCCATCCCGTTGAAAATCGCGTGCGCGACCAGTCCATTGGACAATAAGCAGTTACTTCGAAATCTACTGTCTCTCTCTCTATCTCTCTCTTTTTCTCTTTCTTTTGTTTGCTCTCGATTATAACGTGATTGTTCATCTACTAGAATTTTAATTCATCTAGTAGAATTTAAGTATTCATTTTATTTATAATAATGAAGCTTAAAATAAAATATCTGTTATTCCATATCTTTATTTTTACATTATTAATATAATAATTAGAATTAAATTTATATGCACAACCGAATTAGCAACAAATATAATAATTATACTGTATGTATAATAAATTAGCTCAATTTTCGATTTCTTTATTCATTACTAATTACTATTTTCCATTCAATACTTCAATAATCGTTTAACATTTATCGTTAATAACAAATAATTTTTATTAAACCGTTATTGAAGAAGATTAAAATAAATTACAAGTAAAAATATCATCGACGATGAGCTTTAGCAAACAACAGATAAATAAAAAGATAAAGATAGAGCAACTTTATTTAGGGGCACAATTGATTTTTTAGTAGCTTCCAACAGTACTAGTTCGTAAGCATTCGTATATTAATTCGCTCGTAGTAAAGCGCGTAAAGATGATGAAAAATGATTTTCATTAGCGTTCATTAACGGCACTTTATACTGCGCTGGCTCTCGCATAAGAGAAGAATGAGGGCCTTTGTAAAAGACTCCGCTTGTTATATAACCCCGATGACGGCATAAAGAGGATTACGAGTGCGATACATTCGATTTATATGCGGTTATCTCGAGAGACCTGCGCGCATATATGACATTTCCGTTGTTCTTGATCCTGCGTACATCTCGGTCGAACTCGTAATTGATTATTGCATGAGTTATTTTATAGAGACATTATGTATGTATGCTCTTTAATGATGGGAGTTAATTTTAAATTTTTATATTTATCGGATCTGCGATAAAAATAAAAAGCGATAATTATCATTGCTATTTATGTATCCTGTATGAATTTAATTTTATTTAAATATAGATTCTTTTTTGTTTCAATGTAATTATGAAAAAGTGCACATTGCCGATCATATCGATATAAATTTATTGATTCAATTTTAAATTGCGGTTGCATATGTCGTAAAATTTACTTTGGTATTAAAAGCCACATATAATTCGATAAATTTACTTGGTATTTAAATTTATCATATAAAAATTATAAAAGCAAACCTGAATAATATCGACGATGAATTTAACAAATTTATGCAGCGGTACTCAACCGTGGCACACAAAAAAGTTGTTAAATTTTGTTTTCCTACTCCTCGAAGAAAATTTTGAACGGATTTTTCCGAAAGCATCGTCTTTTATAACAAAACGTATATTTACACAAAAGCTGAAGCAATTGAGCGAGAAAAGAAGCAGAAGAAAACGTCGGTAGCAGGAGCAGTAGAGCTGAAAACGGAGGAAGGAAAAAGTCCGGACAATCCATTACCGAGAAATTAAAGCGTCATAATGCTTCTGGCAATCGACGCTCGGGTTCGTCTTAATGCCAAAAAAGAAGGAGGAGAATAAGAAAGGGGTGGATGGGTCGAAAGAATGCGTTCCGATAAATGGATCCTTTCCCCCTCCTTTTGGAACCTGACAGTCCAAACAAGTGGAACGGAGGGCAACAATGGAAGTCATCTTCCTCACCGCGCGAAGAAAAGCGAACGAGAAAACCACCGAGTGAGGAAGTAAGCTAAGGAAAGAGAAAAGAAGGGGAGAGAGAGAGAGAGAAAGAGATGGAGGATAGAAAGACAACGAAACCAGGGAAGTTACTAATGGAGGAAAAACAGAGAGTGGAACAGGGGCAAAACAAACAAAAACATAGGGTTGGAAAGTGGTGGAGGAGGGTCACGACAACAACAAGCTATTCAAACCATCTTCCCCACTTTAGCCTACGTCTCCTTCTCTTCGTCGTCGTCTTCTTCTTCATCGGCGTGCCTCAAAACATCGTCAACGAGGCTGAATTCTCGCGGGGAAACTGTCTGCGCGTGTGTCGCGGATCTCGAGAGCCGTGGAGAATACTTCCACCTCCCCATGGCACGCGTTAGTTACGAAGGCAAGACACAATCGTCCGAATTGCTTCACTCCGGGACATAACGATCTTAGACCATCGTTATCAGCCACCCTTGCGAACGCTCGCGAGAGAGAAATAGAGAAAATCGATGCTTGCTATGTGGGGAGAAGACGCGTATGCCGTCGGATGGATGTATTAGATCGATGTGTACGGTGTAAACCGATTACGAGGCTCTTTATTCGGGAAACGATTGCGAGAGCAAACGATGGTAGTCGATTTAATTTTTTCCAGACGCGCGCTTGTTAGAGCTTAAATTGCGCCGTTGAGATGTATTGATGGTACATCTTACGCGGGAGAGTAGGTGTATAGGATTGCATTGTTTGGTTAGAAAAAACCGATTTAATCTCTTATACTATACAGTTATTATTCGATGGTATTATTAGGATTAATATTGATAGCGAATAATAAGAAACAGATAATAAAAGTATACGTAAATAAGTTTTCAAGTCGTTTTACTAGTATAACATTGAATCAGTATGAATAACTTGATTAAATTTTAAATAAAAATTTTTCGAAGAAAAATTAAATATATTTTAAATAATTTGCTTTAGCAAATCAAATATTCCAAATTGTTATTTGTGGATAATAGAAATACTGTCTGATACATATTATACATATTTGTCTTAACTTTAACCATCTTGTAATGTTATAGTCAAAGCAAGAACTTCTTCCGCGAAGGTCATATCTGCTTTAAGAACTACCGAATACTCATAATCATTATTGTTTCTCCTTTGTGTACAAATTCAATGCTCTTTACAAGGTATCCTTCATTGTATACCTACGAAATTGAATCATGCATTATAACAACTCGAACTAATTAACGATCTATCCTAACTAATCAGAACTACCTGTCAAAGATACTCAAAGCTATATTCATCCACGAAACAAAGCTTCGTGAAAAATGCAGTAAGCGCTAGATATAACATAAAAGCTCCTGTTACGTATCAACCTTGAAAAAAATCTCGGGGAATAGGTATCTCCGTCATCGCGTGTACACAACAATACCGTCGATCGACCGAGGGGAGACGACCGATCGCACACCCTACATCCATTCGCTACTCCTGACGATGTCGACGTAGACGTACGTAGTCCATACAGAAGATGTCATTCACACCGTTCCTCGTTATTAATTTAAGCGTTCGCACGTTACCCATCTCTCTCTTTCTCTTCTCTCTAACCATCTCCCTTTCACTCTGTATAGGCTGTGCTTATAATGGTGGATCGATTGTTAGACGTACTATCGTCTTTCTCGCTCTCTACTTCTCTTTCTTCTTCCGTTAATACGCAACACACACGCGATGGAGGGTTCGAAAATAAAAGCCAGTCGCTTCGTACTCTCTCTCCCCTTTTCTTGATTGTTTACCCGTAAATACGCACGATCGCAAACGTACGCGCAGACGAAAGAGAGAGGATAAAATTCGAACCTCTTCTTTGCCAACCATTCTCTCTATCTCTTTTTCCCTCTCATTCTCATTTTTTGTCTCCATTCGGTACATCTATCTCGGCGAGTTCGTTTGGCTTGTTTCTAGAGTATAGAGTCACAAAAGAGCCAAAAGGAAGAGAAAGGAGAGGGGAAGTCACGTGAAATCCTCGATATTGTTGATCCGCGCCATCAGGATGTTTGACGGCGACGAGAGAGAGAGAGAGAGAGAGAGAGAGAGAGATGGAAAAGGTAGAGAGGATGAGGGTTTGGAGAGTTTTGAAGAGAAGACTTGAAGAGGATCGAGTGACGGCGTTAAGGGAAATTCGTCGATGACGTTGGCAGTTTCGGAAGGTGTTTGAATTCTTGAATTTTTAACGTATTTGTTTGAAACTACACTGAAGGACTTAAGTTTCCTTCTTGGTTCTGTCAGCAGTAAAAAAATAGAAAAATTGAATGGACATACTTTTCGCGATTTATTTTTTATATTTCGTTGTACGATAAAGAAATTAATAAAATCTTATTTATAATTACAATGGCTTACATACATTAATTTTCAAAGCTAAAACAAATTTTAAATTTTAAATTATTGAGTTTGTTGACTTTTAAATTTTGTATAAAAAATTTACGAAAGAATATTTTATATTTCAATATTTAAAAGACTTGATACATGTTTATGAATTTTTATAATACAAGTACGTAATTTAGTTGTAATAGCTCCTAATAAATACTTGCAGTAAAATACTAATTTTATTCCCTCGGGGAATCATTAGATGAGTCACAGTCAATATACTGCGTACATCAATACAGTATGTCATAAAAGCTATAATATAAATGCACCCTATATTGTACTAACAAATACAATTCCAAGTTTCTCAGTTACATTAAAACCTAATTCATATTGTAATAATTTTTATAAAATATATGTCCTATTCGTTATATCGAGGATGTCCCAAAAGTATTATTAAAATAATATAATGGTTAAATTATGGAAAAATAAAAAATAACTCGAAATTATTTGTTACCGTCGAAAAAATGTTGACATATCTTTTTTATATGCGCTATCAGAACTAAGAGTGAAATATAGTAACGAGTGGCGTGTATGCAAAATAGTGAGAATTGCGCATCTAATGTGAAAACAAAGATCAGGACGAAATGATAAAGAAACTAAAGAAAACATAATCGCAGACACACGCTTCTTTCTTTTTTCAAGGTCCTTGAAAAACGAGATCCCACGCGAGACAGTTCCTCCCTACTTCAACTCGAAGGCTTCTTCCGTCTTTGATTTCTATGCTTCCCTCGAAGAAGAAAATGTGACATAAGGTAAGAATGAAGGAAATACGAGAACCGATGTAGAAAACATCAATAGCAGTTTGTTTAATCAGTTTTCAAAAGCTCTTGGCGTAAGATGAAAGAAGACACGTCGACTTCAATTATCGCTATTTTTTTTTCCCTCTAGAAACTAGTACTTTCTTCGCATTTTTTGTGGGCGCAAGTGAGTGTGCTTATAAGATTCTATGCTATTTGCTTGCGATATATCATCTAGATTTGAGAAATTTTAAGAAAGAGTAGAATAGCTTTTATGCTTACCATTTACAATAACCATATTTGTTGTTTAAAATAATTATTTAATGAATAGAAATTGAGTATTTCTGAAATAGAACAAGCAATTCTTGCTTCAATTTTTGTCAAATTTATAAACAAAGTATCAAAGAAGAAACAACAAGAATTAAAGTAACCTTAATAATCGATAAAGCACTTTTCAAACAAAGTACGAAGGTCCAATCAACCCAAAAATCTAAATTACATTCTGAGATACGTTAACGGCCATTTTCTCTTGCTCGCCGTTGTCCACATATCCGCAGTATTTACCTATGCTTAACCATCGAATCCCAGAATCCTGGAACCAAGAACACGAGCACGAGAAGGGCGTCGCGTAGGTATCCATCAGCAAGGGCTTTGCTCACACGAGCCATCGAATGGGAAGAAAAGCGAAAGACACGCGGAGTTAGGTTCGCATACCCTTCCGTGAACGCACAGTCGAGTATGCGAGCTCTGGCGTTCTTGCTTATACGCGCGCACATGTAAAGAGAGAGAGAGAGAGCGAAAGAGAGGGAGAGGTGATTGTCCAGCAGTGTGCGGTGTCGGCGGTGGTGGTGCGGTTATCGGCAAACGAAGGAGGGCAAATACGGGACAATATATGCACGCGCCGATCGGGCGAAATGGGACGTAGAGATGAGAGAGGTGGACGGGGGAGGTGGATATGTGCGCGTCTGCGATGGAGAAAGGGCGCATTTGGGAGCTAGAGGGAGAGAGGGTAGAAGCTGGGAATGGGATTTCGAACCCTGATGTACGACCTCCACCTCCTCTCTCTTTCGCTCGTATGCGAGTATGCAAACGCTGGAGGATAGCACACGGGCTACGAGATTAACTTTTGATGACGAATAATGTGGAAGAAGGGAGGATGGGAGGGAAGGAAGGGAAGGAAGGGAAGTTCGTTCGTGTAGCGCTGCTGCGAGAACTGGGAAATGGGAAGTGTTTGTTTAGAGGAATTGAATGGTTTAGGAAGTGTGTAAGCGAGATAAAGAGATTTATAGGCGCGGGCATCTGGAGTTTAAAAGTGTATCGCGGCAAGTGGAAATGCGTGCCATGGGAAAAATCTTGACGAGAAAAGTTTACTACATTACTTATCTGTACTGAGCTTGGGCGAAATGCGTTCGATTGACGAGATACGTCATTGAGTGAATTTATTAAAAAAATTTTTTATTGAAAAATATGAATCCATTGCGAATTCGCTTTGGTTCCTCGGGTATAAAGTTGAGTGATGCAGCTTGCGAAACGAATAACAGATCATTCGTCATTCTGCTGCGTTCGCTTTATTGAAATAAAACAATTGACGATATGAAATATCGAATTGCATTTGAAATTTATGGCAAGCTAAATTTTTCATTAAACTGACTCTTGCATCAAAATGCAGTTATTTATAAACGTATTTCAAACAATTTTCGAAATTTTAAACATTAGAATGATAAAATATATTTTTCGGACTATTAAACACTCGAAGGTAATTGTAAATTTACTTAAATTTACTTAAATTTACAATTGCAAATATAAATATCGAAGCTAGACTACTTTTTAACGATAAAAATATGCTAATGCCTTTGTATAAATATTAGCAACATAAATAATACATCGAGCCGATGCTCCAATTAACTTCAACTTCGTAACTTCTAAACCGCAGAGTTCGAATTCAATTCGCATCACGATTGACAATGCAACATTATATAGCGCAACGATATAGTTCGAAACGATTATGTGCTTAGACTCGCGGATGACGCTTCGAGTTAACTACATACCCGTATAAACTTTGCGTTATCATTACGATGGAAAAAATACGCGCGAAGATTGAAAAAAAAAAAAAAAAAAAATCGAAGAAAAAGAAAAATGAAAGAAAGAAAAATGTACGAGTTTTCTAACGGCAATCGGTGCCTCGAGGTCATTTACCAGAGGTGACGGAGCACGTAAGTAAGCCTTGCGCGATGAGCCGATTGCCTTCTTCCCTCGCGATGACGATTTCGCGTCGTTCCTTTTCTCCACTCGACGTTATCGCAGCTGACGTATATCTCAGCGACGTCTCTTGAATACCGAGAATAGAGGGAAGGGAGAAAGAGAGTGAAATCGATGGTTTGAGGAAGCTTATTCATAATTTCCTTGGAATTGCCACGGCTGATGGATAGGGGCTGGAGGCCATTTTACTTTTCCTATCTCGATAAGTTTTCGATCGTTTTTATATGATAACCTTTTCCTCTCTATATTTATGAATATAAGGTAATTTTCGTCTATTTTATTAATAAATGTAAGTAATTAGTTAATATAAAGGCTAATTTTGTGAAAAATTTTCTTTTAAAAGTGTAAATTAAAATCATATCATAAAGTAATATTATTTTTTTAAAATATATCTTGTACTCACTTAATCGGTTTCAAAACTTAAATATCATATTGTACGTGGGCAAATGTCTTACCTAAAATGAAAAAAATAAAGTATTATTAGTATTTTAATAAGATTGTGAGATATATAATAAAATTATTACATTTATTAAGAAAATTAAAAATCAATTCAATAATAAATTCATTCTTATTTCCAACCCACTGTTTTATTTTTTAAATTAACGATACAATTCAAATTTTAATATCTTATTTCTTATTCAAAAGAAAAACGGTCAGCAATTCTTATTCAACGAACGAAATTGTTCAGAACTTTTAATAGCGCGTCACGCAAGAGAATGTATACGAGTACATGCAGCATAATGCATTTGGCATCAATTCAACAATTGAAATAGTTCAAGAAGGGAGTATCAAAAATTTAAAATATAGAAAGCAATTCTTTAATCCAAAAATAAAGGATAAAAAATATATATATATAAAAGAACGCAACCCAAAGAGGAGAAAGAAAATAGTCCCATATCCATAGCACTATCGAAACCGAATAGTTCGAGCGACTCTTGTAACAATCGCAACGCTCCTATTTTACAAAGGTAACGCACACGCTCGTCTTCGGCCAATGGCCATAGTATGTACTTAGTATATCTTTCTCTCCGAACCGAGTTACTTATATAGAGAACCGCCAGGGTACTTGTCGCGACTCGAGATCTCCAAAGCGGACAGCCAGCGCTGTTCGAAATTTACGAGCGCGCTGTATGCGCGAGAATACGATCGACGCCGTTCGAGTATTAAGCTTTACGACAAGCGGCATATGCGTCTCGCGAATTTTTGAAGAAAGAACTACCTTTAAGACGGCGCGAATTGTATTTTAAACGCAGCCGTCGGGATTAGATGCGCTCTCGAAGCGGTTAAGATTTTAAAATCTTTTCAACGCTGTGCGTATCAACGCCCCTCGACAGGTGAACGTTTTCTTTGTTGGGAACGTATGCACGTGCGTTAAAGTAAAATTCAATTGTGAAATGTTGAGAGAGCGGCAAGACGTTGGAAAAATGAAAGGTAAAGAAAAGCGAGCGTGTTTTATGCTTGAGATGGACGAGTGTAAAAGGCTTTGTTCATTACGTCTCTCGGCGTTTTTAGTCTATTATTTCTTTTTACGTCCATGCTCTTTTTTATATGCTTTTGATGTTAAATTGTTTAATAAGCGACAAAGTAATGAATTTCTTTATAAGCAAATCCAATTATTCTTTTATAATTAAAACAAAAAAATTTATGTTTTTAAATCATTAAATCTTAAAGTAGCATAAATTATCGTATTAAATACGAATTCACGACAATAAAGATTACGCTTACGATAATGAAATGTTTTAAAATTTTTTAACAGGCATAATATCTACGACTAATTAAGACAAAATAAAATTTTTAAAAGTAATCAATGAAATAAAATTTTCAATTTAATATACATTGTCCCGTTAATTTTTAGATTAAATCTTATAAATATCTTTTAACATTTTTTTGTAAAAATGTACAAATAACAATAAATAAAAAGCTTATTAATAAACAGTAAGTACTGGAAAGTGGACAAGACAGGCTTTCTTTCTTCTCGATTGTTTTTAACCTGAGGGATGTTTTGGCATGCATGACTCGATCCGGAAATTTTTATAACCTGCGTTTGAAAGCTGTTAAAGTCACGATACCCAAAGCTTAAAAATATTTATTTACGACGTATAAATTTTCTTATGTCCTTACGTTACAATTTACATTGCTATAAATGTTGAAACGTTTTTTTTTTTTTTTTTTTTTTTTTAACAAAAGAAAAAATTTGCTTTGTATTAAAAGACCAATGTTTCTCAATCGGAAAAAAATTGTTAGGAATATAATACTGATTATTTCAATTACATTTTAGCACATATTATTGTATTAAAATTATGTTAAAATTTATGAAGAGCATTAAAATGTAATAAAAATTTTATAATCGAAAATAAAAATTTTTTAATTAACTTATTCTATGTTTATTAAAAGCAACATGCGGACTTAAAAGTACAAAACAAATTTTATAACGATAAGAGCGCTTAAACGTTAACTAAATTTCTAACTAATTACATGATTCCAACTCTTTCGGATCAACAAATCTTAACGGAGTAAAAGGATAAATCCTATTAAACACGCGGAGCGACTTACATGAGCTGCGCGATTCGTATACATCGGAAATAATTCGGATTTACATGAAGGCTGCTATTCGAGGCGTTTATAATTGGATTACAACTTCTGTTTCTCTCCCCCCTCTTTTAACCTCGCCGTAGTCTTTACACCGGCGTTGCAGCCGATGCGCCCGAATCGCATCTGTTTAACGCGCGACGGATGTTGCCTCCGCCTGTATTTAAGTTCGTTCCTCTTATTCCGCTACGTAGACGCGTTTTATTTCATTAGGGTGGCAAAAAGACACGCCTCTTCGGCAAAAGCTCACGATAAAGAAATAAAAAATTACGTTGGCCTTTCCATTAATCGTTGCGTATTCAACGGCGATGCGAAACTTTTCGAATGTTGAATAAGACAGGTTTAACAGGATTAATCTTTTATAAAAAATTAATAATTTCTTGTAGAAACTGAATTAACAATTACCGACAGTATTTACAATAAATAATAAAAGTGTGTAGGTTTTTTTTTTTAATTTGCAAAAGAGTAGATTTGATTCAAGTGAACGAGTACGGTGAATTATTCAAAATTATTTAATGTTGAAATAAATCGCTCGCAAAAATGTCTGACGCGCGCGATCGTTAATAGATGTTCAAGACATGAAAGGAAGAAAAAAAGAAAAAAAAAAAAAAAAAAAAAAAAGACCATAAAACGCGAGTCCATCTCTAAAAGCATATTCATCCGTGAAATCCGACTAGATATAAAAATTTCCCTTTCAAGAGAGAGCCTCTCTTCCTCCGCTAGAGCGAGCAAAAGCGAATAATAACCCCTCCTTCGCCGATATCGGATCGATAATATCGGCGCACCGCGAATATCTCTTTTCAGGATGCCGCGCGCACTCTCGAGATGTATAAGTACATACTTATGTATATATACATATATAGAATGCCTTACTAATCTGTCGTACGCGGCAGCGTAGTGTCAGTCTCTAGTGCACGACGCGCTAAGAGCTATTTAGCGTCGATTATGCCTTCTCCATGATTTTCGCTTTGACGCCAAGACGAAATAACCGTCCGGTCCATTAGGCTCAAAGCCGGCTCAAGATGTCGAAGCTCGCCTTTCTTGCTTCTCTCATTCTCTCTTTCTCTCTCTCTCTCTCTCTCTCTCTCTCTCTCTCTCTCTCTCTCTCTCTCTCTCTCTCTCTCTCTCGTGGCAATATATACCGTAGTTTGCGAGTTCACTCGCGCGAATTTTCGGTCCATGTAATGGGAGGATCTCCAAGTACAAAAGCTTAGAGACAGAGAGAGAGAGAGAGAGAGAGAGAGAGAGAGAGAGAGAGAAAGAGAGAGGAAGAGAGAGAGAGTATGGCGATGCCTGCGAGCGAGATTATTTATCTTCGTGGTAATCATGAGGAAAAGCAAAGAAAGAAGATGAAGATTAAGTGAACTATTTGGTAAAAATAAAGTTTTAAAGATGCCTAAGGTGGCATTAAGTGATGCCTTTTCTTTTTATCAATTGCGTGATTAAGCTGATTTCAAATTGTATGAATATTTAATAAGTAAAAAATAATTTCTAAATTTTAATTTTTTACAATAAAAAAACAGTACGGATAAAAAAGCTGTGATATTTTTTTTATATTATATTATTATTAATAAATGGATTTTATAAAAAAAAAAAAAAGGATAAAAATCTGGTCAAAAAAATATAAAAATTTATCTTTGAATTATCTCAATTGCATTAATTTAATGAAAGGAAAAGATAACGAAACATGCATAAAAAATAATACACACACATACAGTTAAATACTTTCCAGGTCCATAAAAAAGCAAGCTTATCGAGTTTAACCTTCGTATCCTGCAGAGTTGGAGGAGGAGTAGGTCGGATAAGCCGCTTATTCATTGAAAATAAATTTCGATAATAAGAGAAACGAAAGAGAAACCAAGAGCGAAAGTCGCCATCGCCTCGGCGCCGGAGGAGAAAACGCACTAAAAAAAAAAAAAAAAAATAAAAATCGAAATCGCAGTCGTCGTCGTTCTCGCACATGCATCGAAAAGACTCGCGCTCTCACATACACGCTTTTACGTGCTAACGCGTATACGTGTAAGCGAACGTCGCGGTGAGCTTTCATTGTCGCGTCGAGGCTTTTTATCCGGTATAAAAAGGTCCCCCCCCTCTCTCTCTCTCTCTCTTTCTTTCTCTCTCTTTCTTTCTCTTCATTTCCAATTTTTCCGATGAAACGTTTCTGGAATTAGAAATTGATATTGGTTGAAGGAAGAAGGAAGGGAGCATCGAGGATAGGGGAAAAGACTTTCAATAGCGCGACTTTGCCAAGGGTGAAAAATGAGGCAAAGAGAAATTTATATAAGAATATCACGGAGTCGCGTATCAATGGATACAGAAAAGAAGGGATCGCGTTTTAACTTGCGTTACCTCTTTCCCCTACTCTCTCACTCCATCCCTTCCTCTTCGGTATAATTAGACCGTTATATAGAGCTAAATCGAGGATATCCATTTACCTTTGATCAGCTTACGTCTCGCAACAATAGGGAGCCTTATCGACTGCATCATAGAGAAAATGAATTAAAAACGAGTCGACTTTATTTTAATAATATCGATCAGTTACGTACGCGTATATGTAACAATGTCAATATCGCTCGTACAACGCATTCTTGCGTATGGAGCTCAATTTTAATAAATTCAACGAAAAAGAGAGCGCGTTTGTAAAGCGACGATGCGCGACGCGAGCGCGTCCAAACGCAAGTTTATCTCCGGCGGTCGATCTGACCTTCGTGCTTATAAGCGCAGAAATTGATTCACCGTTTAGAGAGTAAGTTTCGTCCTCTCGATGTGCATTTTCTCTTTCTCTCTAGTTTCGGATGCACACGCGATTATAACGAGCAAAAAGCAACATGCGAGTGCCACTGTGCGATTCTTTATATTTTTAAAAATAGTATATCCACGGAAGCCAAATGGTAAGGAAGAGAAAGAGCACGAGAGATAAGAAACGAAGAAGCCACCGCCGTTGTCGTGTTCCGAGGAAACAAACGAGCCGCGTGAGTATATATACATGTATGTGTATTTATTTGAGAATGCATGCGAAAGTCGAGCAGTTGTAGACTTTCGGAGTGGCGCGCAAAAGAAAAAAAGGAGAAATACGAACGAGACGAAAACAAAAGAGAAAAAAGTGAAAAGATACACACGCGACGCTCGAATCTCTACCGCTCGATATGCATATCCATTTTCGCGATTCGAGAGATGCACGACTTATACTTTACTCTGCACTTGCGGCTCGTATGTGCATATATATATATATATTATTCTTAAGACTTTTTTCAATCGTATATACGAATTTTCCAAGTATGGCAATATTTTGACTATTTTCTCCATCTTCTTGCTTGTGTTTACCTCTCCTTCTTCTGTTTTTATTGTGCGTCAGCGTCGCCGAGTGCCTGTTTCTCTAGCTTTTGCTTATATCTTTATTGCGTCCTTTTCTCTTCGTATATAAAATTCAACAACAAACGTAAACAACGTTTCTTTGAGAATTGTGTTACGCCGGAGTATGAAAATTTTATTTCAAAGTAAATGGTAGACTATTAGGTTACAGTAAGGTTTTTATTTTTGGTTAACTCTACGACATTTTTGCAATAGTTCTCTAAACATTATAAAATAAAAATTTTTTTTTTCTACAAACGTTCTTTTAGAAAAAGAAACAATAATTTGAATTAAATTCATCATTTGATATTAAATTCTTTTCATAAGGAGATTCTTTAGATTTTTATTTAAAATAAAAGAGATTTTTTACCGACACAAAGTTTTTTAAATTACATAATTCGTTTTAAAAATACAATTAATGATGAAAAATTTAAATAAAAAAAAATCATTTGGGGTCATAAAGAAAGTATTAAATATTTTTAAACAAAACCTAGTCATTTCACGCACCGATAATGTTCAATTTAGAGATGGAAATTTAATAACAAAAACATTATACATTAATCGCTAATTTTATCAAAAAGATTCAATAGGTTATAAAAAAAAAAGAGCGACAATGTCTTTAATTTCTCTTGACAACTTCGAAAACCGTACGCAATTGTATGCGATAGAATCGGGGAAATTTGATCTCTCCGTCACTGTTTCCAAACCCAAGTCCTCTTCACCTCGTCTTTGTCTTCGACCGCACGCGGGCTCGCACTCCATTCAGAGTGGCGCAGTTTCATCCGCGGATAGTTACCTACTCCGTCGATGGTAGTTCCACAAGTGGCATGTGCCGCCCTCGATGCATGGGAAGAGAGCGAGAGAGAGAAAGAGATGAGAGAGAGAGAGAGAGAGAGAGATGAGAGGAAAAGAGCGCATTCCTCGAGACGAGGAAAGCAAAAGGATAAGAGAAGGAGAAGAGTAACGAAATGGAAGTAAAGGAAGAGGAAGGGCGCGGTGCCGACTGAGAAACGCGGCGATTGGTACGGAATGCACCGAGTTCTGGATTAGCCCTAACTGAACCTCTCTTTCCCTCTCTCTCGTTTTCTCTTTCTAAGAGCTAGAATTCTTGAGAATGAGCGAAGGGAGCAAATCAAAAGCGCGAGGGAAAACGAGTCCGTGAATGAATCTTTGGTATCCGCGGACTTTCCTCGTTACTGACCAACAGAGAGAAAGGGAATCGCGAACTAATGGGAATGTAAGCGATCGTCATGGTATAACGTCGAGTAACAAGAGAGCATAATGGAATTTTGCGATGGTAAAGAAAAGATTCTGGATAAATCTCAAGCATGGATAGTTAGACGTACAAGAGAGAGAGAGAGAGAGAGAGAGAGAGAGAGAGAGAGAAGAATGACTGGGAAGATGATTGCTGCAAAAAATCAATTGCGAACTTTTTTATATACGTGACGAGTATGTAACGAGAGAAAGAAGTTGTAACGAGACAGTTTTCGTCCTCTTCGCCTTGTTGCGCTCGCAATACATTCTGCAATCTTGGGCAATTATCGAGATGTCGCGATTGCACATGAAGAAATTAACACAGTCGTGTATGTAATTGATTTTAAAATTTTCGCGATCAAGTTGTAAGAGTGTAAAAAGCATTTTCGTTCGTAGTAAGCAGCTGACAGTATTTACTAATTAAAATAATAAATGCTTATTGGCTATTGGCGATTTAATTTTTACTTTTTTTTTTCGCTTAAAAATCTAGTTATACTTTAACATAAGAAACTCAATAATTATGTAGAATTGAAACATCAGAGATTTATTTATCAGATCACTGACCTCCGAGTCTCGATTTATATCAAGATGCAGAACGCAATTCAAACATCCTTTTGTCTAAAGGTATGTACACGCCCTGAGGAAAGACGCACGCGTGCATGTACATCTACATACGCATGCAAAAAGAGCTACGCATCGGCATGACCGGAATTCAACAATGTGTCCCGATAATAAAGAGATATCAAACTCGAAACGAAAGAAGACAATGCGAGCCTCTTATATACAGCCTGGCGATTGAATGCATAAAATAGAATACAAGAAAAGGAGAGAGAAAGAAGGTATGACATTGAGACACATCAGACAGTCGAAAGTAACGAAGGAGATAAGAAATACAGTAGCGTCGAAAGATAAACAGAGAATAGAGATAGGAAGAACTGATTAAAGTGAACAGGTATGAAAATAAGAGAGAGTCGAGAGGAGGTTGAAAAAAAGGTTGTACGCACGCGCGCGTCGTTAAGAGAATACATTCGAGTTAATATTTCTCAACTCTGGAGAGTTCGCTCTTTACATAATCGTTTAAACTCGTTGTTTTACCAATCTCTTGGCTTGTTTTATTCTCCCATTTAGGTAAATAATGCGAAACGTGAATTGAATATTAAGATGATTCAATTTATTACGATAAAGATCTTAATTTAAAAAGGATAACTACCTTTTGCGTGAGAAGAAATATTAATATCTATGATAAATAAACAATTAAGAGAGCGATGACTTTTGAAAATGTTGAAAAACGATTAAAATCAATAGATAAACGATGTAGATAAAAACAAGTCTTGAACATTTTCGTTGCATGTGCATCTTAAAGAGTTGAATAACTTTTTTAAGAAGTAAACAAAAAGTTAGCATAGTCAGTACATTTAACGGATAAACAATGTGAAGAATTTGCATGAATATTGGTTTTTGGGAATTTTCAATATATCGGTAATTTTGAATCAGATATCATAAATTTAAAATTTAAAATAGAACTTTCAATGTGGCAGACAATAAAAAAAAAAGACAGAAACGTTACTTTTGCATTTTATTTTGCAATATCAATGAAGCGTGATTTTAAATTTAAAAGTTTAATATTACTTATTGGAATAAAACGGTATTTCTCTCTTTAAAATTATCATCGATTTAAAAAATTCAATATATCGCCTACGCTGTAAGAATTTCTTTCAATCTAAACGCGTAAATAAAATGTAATTAATATATAACAATAAATAATTAAAACATTTCAACAGCAATAAAGAGCTCACAATTTTCGTTTAGATTTAAAGTCTTTGTCAACGGTAGTATTTTTCTCAAAGGCAACCTTCGCATCAGGCATAGAGCCATTAAAAAAAGCAGAAACCGAGTAAAATAAAAACAAAGAAATAAACGTAACAACAAGCGGACGAGCGCACGCGACGAGTCGGTGTCACAAAGGCAAATTACTTACACAAGCGCGAGGAGGAATAAATGCGTCGACTCGCGGATATCTCTCGACTCGAGAGCGCGGCATCCTCGAGAAAAGGAACGTCGACAAGGTCACGGGTTCTCTCTACCATTCCCAGCGTCAACCTCATCCCACCCGCCGCCTACGGTATATAAGAGTCCGTGGAGTCACGTTCGCGCTCGCGGCTCCACCGAGATTAAAAAAAAAAAAAAAAAAAAAAAAAAAAATGAATAAGAAAGGAGAAAAAATAAAGGATGAGAAAGACGAATGGGATTCGGCTTCGGAGAGTAGACGCAGAAGAAGTCGACTCGACACGTAAAAGGGCCGCCGCCGCCGCCGCCGCCGTCGTTGTCGTTGCTGGTGCTGCTGCTGTCGTTGGCAAGGGCGCCAGAAGAGTAAGAGAGAAAGAGAGTCAACACGTACGCGTGTTGCGAAGGAAGGAAACGGCGGCTGCTGCGAGGGGAACCGTTCGCGGATGCATCCTACGCCAGACATCCGCTCTTCTTTCTCTTTCGTTATTTGCTTGACTTCCAGACGAGTTGTTGGAGTAGTGTGCCGCCGGTGGGCCCATGGAGAAAGGGTTTTGGATTGGATTAGAGTTTTCGGAGGACTTTAGTTTTACCCTGTATTTTTTTTCTCTCTTTTATCTCTTCTCCTCTTACTCCTCCTACTCCTCCTTCTCCTTTCGTCCCTTTTTCGTTTTTTTCTTCTTCTTTTGCGTGCGCATGAGAGATTCAGTTTCCTACCCGATAGTTAAGGTTTTCGATGAGCCAAATCCGCCTTGTTTATTTCGTAAATTTTTTACTTTTTATTTCACCTCCGAGAAAAAAGGTTTTCTAGAAGATACTAAATAGAAGTTTTAGAATGTATTTTTAAAGCAGTGATATTGCCATAAAAATAAAAATTAACCAAGTTTTAACAATAAAGAATTTTTACATAAAAATTGAATTTTAGAATTAGCAATAAGCATAATGACGAATGAAACATTTATTCGTAGAATCCAATTAAATGAAGCTTTGTTATAAATATTTTTGAAGATATTTTACGAAATGTCGACTTTTTATAATTTTATCTTCGTTAAAATCAAGCCAGTGAGCCATGAAAAAAAAAAGAAAAAAAAAAAAAAAAAACAGTATAGAACGCATCGACAACGTAATTACAGCCACTAGAAAGGTCTTAATAAGGGTCTGATTAGGGTCTTTAAAGACCCTAAATCACAAGAACGCACATACACGGGACAAGGAAATTACTCTCCATCAATCCATTATCGGAGCAATCGTCAACCGGTCGTATTATGCATCTGCCGCTACGAAGGCGTGCATGTGCACCTACCGGCCAAAATAATACGATTTCGAAAACGAAGCAAGAGAGTGAAGAAAAAATTATACGCTGAATGTCGCGAAAAAAAGGATGTAAAAAGGAGAAAAAAGAAGAGAGAACAAAGTAAGGGAGAAGAGCTATCAAGAAAGGGTCGTCACGCCCTGGCCATGTTTCATGCGATTAGTTCGAGAAAGAGAGAGAAGAGAAAAAATTTCTAGGTTCAACAAGCGGGTGTTCCAAGAAACTCGTAGACGTCCGCACGATTCTTAGTTTCTCCTCACCGATATATTCTCGTATATATACACACACACACACACATTCATCTTCTTCTTTTAGCCCTTTCTTTCTCGGGTTGCTTTTATCTCTTGATAGTTTGTGTTTAAGCATTCGTCTGTGTACCTAAGCGAGAGTATGTACGGAAGTTCGAGCAGTATCGAGATGAAATTAATTCGTCCATCATCGATGCTAGTAAACTGGCAAAATTCATTGTCACGAACTCGAAGAAAACGAGCTACTTTACGATTTTATCTTTTCCTTTTCTTATATCTTTATTTTATTTTCATCGATTCCATGTTTTCACCGTTGTGCTTTTTGTTTTTCCATATTTGAAAAAAAAAAGGATTGTTTCAGAAAGGGAGAGCGAGCTCTATCGGTGTTTCGAAGCACCGAGGAAAGAGAGAGAGAGAGAGAGAGAAATTGAGAGGACGTTATCTGGAATGCGCAAGAGAGTGAGGGCTTTCAGAAAGTCAACAACCTGTTGCTGCCCTCTCATTCTCTTCGTTCTTTTATTTTCTAAAAATTCGCTGGGTTTGCGCGAGCGTGGCTTTATCTGTGCACTGCAGCAGAAAACTGCGACGGGTTTACTTCGTTTTGACGTCGTCGTCGTAGTCGTAATGGTTGTCGGACAAAAGTGCATTTCTCTCGATAAAGATGAAGAGATGCTCGTAGCATTGGAATTATAATGGGCGCGAGGTATATAATTGCTTATGCCGGCATGAAATAGCCGTTGTGTTTTTACGGTCGGCTTTTTGAATTCCTATTCGCTTCGTACCCGCTACTGCTGCTGCTTGCATCCGGATTAGTTATTGTAATTACTTTTTTAGCCAAGCTTGTAAAGTCCGTTTGTGCATTAATATAATGGCCGTTATGAGATTAACAATGACGAATTGCTGCATAATGAAGACTCCCTAGCAATAAAAATAATTTTTCAGCCTACTAACCCGTACGGCGACTCTTACCTACGGAGCATCGTCAGCGTGTAAATGGTTTCCATACGCGCAAGCGCCTTCTCGATCGTATTAACATTTTTCTATACGTCCTCCTAGGCTGTATGTCATTCTATACGTCCTTCTAGGCTGTATACGTGCCAGGAGAAAAAAAAGTTAACAGCGCCACTGCTATGTATTTGTCGCTTCATATAGCCTAGCATGTGAGTCTTCATCGAAACTTATATTTTCGAAACGCGTAATAAGACTTATGTATGTTGAGCGAAGGAGAGAGAACGAGATAGCGATAAGAGCGCGCGCACCATTGCTCCCACGTGACCACCCTATCTCTGTCTCGCTCTCTCCTTCGCTCAGTATGTACATTCAAGCGACCACGGGGCTCTGCTTTTCTTTGGTTTTCTTTCAGTATAGTGTATCGTGTGTCGGTAATATTCGTTCTTAATATGTGAGAAGAAGAATAAAAATGGACAATTTATTAAATAATAAAAAAAAAAAACGAGTGATAGTGACAGTGATGAAGAATGCAAACGTGAATTAAATAAATAATAGAAAAAGCAAAATCTAATATAATCTCGCAAAATTAAAAAATTTAATAATAAGTGATTTTAAAGTGATAATTTTTTAGTTTATAATTTTGTTTGTGATTTAGATAAATGATTTAAAAGTTTTTTGTGTGAAGAAATTAAATTTAAAATATTTAAAAAAGTTACTGTTTTTTCATGTTAAATAAGAGACTAAAATTCATTGATTATACAAAAAATGTGTTAAACAAATATAGTATTGTTATAATAAAAATAACATAAGAAAGTATTTATATTAATTATAATAGTATTAATATTATTAATAAGCCTTCAAATCTTATAAAAAAAACTTTTGTTAAAAATATTATTCTGTATAAATATTTAATAAATATACTCAAGAAATTTATATTTTTTAATAAATAATAATTGTTCAAGAATTAATTTTATTTTTAAATATTAATCCATTTACTATTTTTTTTCATTTCATAATTTATATTTATATTTACATTATGTTGTCTGTCACTTTTTGACACACATGTACATGTACGCGTGTGTGTACAAAATGCGCATGCGTTAGCAGACGATATCTGTAGTTTACGAACTGTCAGTATGGGTTCGAAATTGCATTTAATTGATATGCAACAAAATAAAATTAATTATTCTGTTAACTAAGTAAGAGTCTTCGTACGGGTTACAAGGCTGAAAAATTTTTTAAGCACCATGAGTGAACCTCGCGTCATTAAAGCTTTCGGCTCATATTTTGTGGATGGATAGAGGCGCCTTAGTCGCTCGCTGCGCTCGCGACTGCGGCCCTACTATCCATCCACAACATATTTTGCCTCAAGCTGTAATGACGCGAGGCTCGCACAAGGTACATAAATAACTAATACTCGTTACTGGAAATGTATTTCTTTTCGAAAATAATTATGTTTTACCGTTCTTACCGGTATGCTTTGCCATTTCAATGCTCGCTATTAAATTTTAATTTGTTGATCTTTCAGCCAAAAAACCGATCGCTTTAAAAAATTTTGATTTATTTCAAATGAACGCATTCGTTCATCAATATCATCCGAAAGATAAATTTTAAAACGCGTTTAAAAACAGCTTTATAAGCAATGAAAAACGAATTCATCGATAAGCCTTCACTTTTTTAAATGGAAAATATATACAAATATGCCTAAAAATCCAAATGCCTATATACACATATACAATATGCATGTAGCAACACTTCAGTCATTTCACACGAATCATTAATCCCTCGTCAGCCGTCGGGCAAAATAATCCAAAAGCCAGGTATAACTCATAAAAAATGGCTCAGTCGTCTGTCTATCCGTCACTCAAAAAGTCTCTTGCCCCCTTCCCCTCTTACTCTTTCGAACTCGCACAAAATGGCCAAATGACGCGAGCTCCCGGCAATCGGAAAAACGCGGCGAGAGCAAACCGCTTTGCATCGGATACATTTGCATGAAACTCGCGAGTGTAATTCAGCGATGAGCGATATGCATATCTTTTTTTTCTCTCCCTCTCTCTCTCTCTCTTTCTCTTTCTTTCTCTGGTTCTCGTCTCCTCCCATTTCAATATCCCGCGCGCAATTTGCGTATCGATCCATCGAAGATCGGTCATCCCTCGACTCGCGCGAGCGCTTGCCGCGACTCTGAGTTTTAATTAATGCCGCTCGTCCCTTTCTCCTCTCCTTCTTCACGCTCTGGGAAGTTGGCCCTTTCCGCATTGCATATACACGCGCCCGTACAATATGTATATACATAAATGTACGTATTCAAATCGGGTAGGACAAATTTTCCGTCTTGCTCAATGTGGCGGCAGATGGTCAGACTTGGATGAGATAAAGCCGACGAAATAGCGGGGCAGCAGAAGCCGAGCGCCCAAATCCATTTCGTGCTTCCAGTCACCGCCGCCTCGTGTCTTTGTCCCTTTCTCTCTGGCACTCTCGAGGATTTAGGGGGGGGGGGGGGGGGAGCGGGGGTGGAGGGTTTCATCAACTTCTAATTCAATTTGAGCGAGCGCGCTTGCGGGTCGCGGAGGAGTAGCGTCGTCGGCTGTCGTAATTCGATTTCCGCGCGCTTACATCCGCGATCGAGAGTAAAACTTTCGCTTTTTGATTTCGTTCGACATTGGTTATATATGTATATGTATATGTATATGTGTATATATATATATATATATATATATATATATATATATATATATATATATATATATATATTAGTTATTTATGTACCTTGTGCGAGCCTCGCGTCATTACAGCTTGAGGCAAAATATGTTGTGGATGGATAGTAGGGCCGCAGTCGCGAGCGCAGCGAGCGACTAAGGCGCCTCTATCCATCCACAAAATATGAGCCGAAAGCTTTAATGACGCGAGGTTCACTCATGGTGCTTAAAAAATTTTTCAGCCTTGTAACCCGTACGAAGACTCTTACTTAGTTAACAGAATAATTAATTTTATTTTGTTGCATATCAATTAAATGCAATTTCGAACCCGTACTGACAGTTCGTAAACTACAGATATCGTCTGCTAACGCATGCGCATTTTGTACACACACGCGTACATGTACATGTGTAGTAGTGTCAAAAAGTGACAGACAACATAATGTAAATATCAATATAAATTATGAAATTAAAAAAAATAGTAAATGGATTAATATTTAAAAATAAAATTAATTCTTAAACAATTATTATTTATTAAAAAATATACATTTTTCTTGAGTATATTTATTAAATATTTATACAGAATAATATTTTTAACAAAAGTTTTTTTTATAAGATTTGAAGGCTTATTAATAATATTAATACTATTATAATTAATATAAATACTTTCTTATGTTATTTTTATCATAACAATACTATATTTGTTTAACACATTTTTTGTATAATCAATGAATTTTAGTCTCTTATTTAACATGAAAAAACAGTAACTTTTTTAAATATTTTAAATTTAATTTCTTCACACAAAAAACTTTTAAATCATTTATCTAAATCACAAACAAAATTATAAACTAAAAAATTATCACTTTAAAATCACTTATTATTAAATTTTTTAATTTTGCGGGATTATATTAGACTTTGCTTTTTCTATTAGTTTATTTAATTCACGTTTGCATTCTTCATCACTGTCACTATCACTCGTTTTTTTTTTTTATTATTTAATAAATTGTCCATTTTTATTCTTCTTCTCACATATTAAGAACGAATATTACCGACACAACGATACACTATACTGAAAGAAAACAAAAGAAAAGCAGAGCCCCGTGGTCGCTTGAATGTACATACTGAGCGAAGGAGAGAGCGAGACAGAGATAGGGTGGTCACGTGGGAGCAATGGTGCGCGCGCTCTTATCGCTATCTCGTTCTCTCTCCTTCGCTCAACATACATAAGTCTTATTACGCGTTTCGAAAATATAAGTTTCGATGAAGACTCACATGCTAGGCTATATGAAGCGACAAATACATAGCAGTGGCGCTGTTAACTTTTTTTTCTCCTGGCACATATACAGCCTAAAAGGACGTATAGAATGTCTATACAGCCTAGAAGGACGTATAGAAAAATGTTAATACGATCGAGAAGGCGCTTGCGCGTATGGAAACCATTTACACGCTGACGATGCTCCGTAGGTAAGAGTCGCCGTACGGGTTAGTAGGCTGAAAATATATATATATACGTATACGTGGAATCAAGCGGGAGCTATATTATATCCTCGGCACTTATTGCTTTTTATTCCTTCGTCCTTTATTTCTTTTTCTCTCGTTTTCAACGATCGTCGTCGAACGACGACGTCGGAGAGCTTTTGAATAAATCACCCGCGCGAGCTGCGTGTTTTTTTTTTCGAACTGCGCAGCGCCATTCACGCGCTACGCTGCAACGTCTGCTTTTGACGCTGTACTGAAACAATGTGCGACTGATTGATATGCGCAAAAAATGTTAAGCCAACTCGATGCGCGCGAAAGAGTTGTAATTTTATGCGAAACGGAAAAATGGGATTTTGAAAGTTGTCATGCAAAAGTACGAGTTGCTGCTGCTGCCCATTTCTATACACATTGCCTTTTTTATTCTTTTGCGTCCGCTACGAACTGAGATATGCACTTACGCAGCTTTTTCTATCAACGTTTGCGATCAATTTTTTTAATTTTCTTCTTTAGCTACGTGACTGAAAAACTTTTGATTGAAATTTCATGGACAACATTTTCGACGGATGGCAACAATTCGTTTTAAAATTTACATATAAATTTTATAAAAAATCATTGAGTTAAATAATTATACATATCGAACGTAAAATCAAATTTTAATCGTATAATGTCTGTTTACACTGACAAAATACAAATCTCAAACAAATTAATTTGATTTCACTTTCGCTTACGAAAATACAAAAAAAAGTATTCTATGCGATTCACCAACAAGTTGTACGCAAGAGAGCAAACGCCAACGTTTTCCAAAAACCAATCGGAGCTCGAGCGCGCGATTTGTCAGGCTTGTATTGAAAAACGTGCAGCTACCGTTACCCTTACTCACCCATTACCCTACGGCACTCGCCTGTCTTATAAGCAACCCTAGTTTAAGTCACAGACTCGACTTCTGCTCCTTCTGCTCCTTCTCCTCCCTTTCGTAAAAACATTAATATCGGCCAGTTGGAACCGCTTTCGTAAAAAGATATCGCTTGCCAATCCTCTCGGTTTATTCATCTCGGCGAGGAAATAAAGATGCATGGAGGCTTTTCTTTTTCGGTTATCCGAGTCGTTTGCCGATACAATAATCTGTTGTAAAGCGCTTGGTTAGGTACGAAAAGTATATCGACGTCTCGAGTGATTCGTTCTTATTACGTGAATGGCGATATTCGATTTGCTGTGATTTATTTATTAGAGTCGGATCGAAAAGTCAATATGTATATATTTGAGTCGCTGTTAAATTATTGTAGTAAAGTATATCGTTTTTTTTTTTTTTATAATTTTAGAAAAATTTTTTGATTTTACGAAAATATGAAATTCTATTATATACATCGATCTGATAAGTTATTTACGGGCTATAACTAAATTATTTAATAAATAAAAGATAATTATTTTTGGAAAGTTCAAATTATTTTACAATGCAAGGCGAAATTAAAGATTTATTTAAGATGCAGGCAAATCTTTTTGATAAAAGATATTTTAAAAGCAGTTATGCAGTTCTTATTTCATTAATACATTTATTATATTACGCTGTAAAATGATATTACCAGAATATTATGTTTTTACTTTTTGAAAAATGTAGCATGTATTTCACAAAAAAAAAAAAAAAAAAAAAAACAAACTCCGTGCGACTCTTAAAAACAAAGAGACTAGGGAAAAAAAGAAAATAAAGGTCATTATGCAAAGCCGCTAATGATGTTAAGGATAATCTTGTGCGCATCGTGTGTGTGCATGTCTGTGTGGGGGTGAGGCAGTAACAGAGTGAGAGAAAGCTGCAGTCTTTTATTTCATGCGGTAACTGTAATCGGGTTTCATGCATCGTAATTATATGTTGGTTGCTCTCTTTCTCTATTACTCTCTTGCCGCATTCCTTCATTAAGCAGGCTGCATGTTATTCGTGAATTTGAATTTATAGCCCAAAAAGTAAACTCTATATATTTTTTCATTTATCTTGTTGGCAATAATATTTATTAATAATATATACATAATGATTTTTAAATGACTCATTTAATGCTTAAAAAAAAAGGAATGCAAAGTTAATTAATTTCTAAAAATATATATATTAATCCGTATGGAAAAAATGTCAATTGTGATTAAAATAATTATTTTAAATGTACGCGTGTAACAAATAAAAGCTGGAAGTGGGTAAAAATAGCAATCAAAAGTCAAGATCGAATTTAATGGTTGCAAGCGATTAAACCGATTCGAGGCTATAATTTCCGACTGACCAATACTCTTCAGCTTACAATTAGACATATTTTAGAGGTCGCACACTACCGCGGCGTTTCTCCAATATTAACTTTGAATCCTAGCCTACAAATCGTCTAGCTTGCGTCCCAATATTCGCATACGTCGTACGGACAAGTCGCAGTACGCAGGAACTCGAAACTCGAGCATCTATACTGCAGCAAATACCACCTCGATTTCTCTCTCTCTCTCTCTCTCTGACTCTCTCTTATTCACTTGGCCATACCGCGTAATAGATTCGACGCCGCTCTCTCTCTCGGTCTGTTTGCCTTTCAAGCTAATACGCGGTGAGATTGCACCGCGCGCGTATATTTGCGCGTATATATATATGTATACGCGAAAAGCAATGCGCGCGCATATATAGGGAGTCAGACAGAGAGAGAGAGAGAAAGAGAAAGAGAGACTGAGATGGGGGGGGGGGGGGGGATGAGTTCATAACGAGAATCGGTGAAACGCGATACAGACGGAGCCGCTTGACGTACTCTTCTTGTTTTCCAGCGGCCGATGGATGCTTTGCTCTAGCTCTCCCGTGGGAGGACCATCGCCGGAAATTAATCGTCTACGACATGGGCGACGAGAGAGCGAGTCTTGTGAAAGGTCCGTTGCGCGGCGACTCCCAATTAAGCGGACGTTTTACCTATATACGTCTGTGTATACCTATACACAGTGTAGTAGATACATCCCCATACATATCGCGATCCCGGCCATGAGTAACGCGAGAAGAGGTTAGGACCATTTGTAAGCAGCTTTCGCCGAGCGCTCTGTGTGCATACGTTTGTACACTTTGTTCGTAATCCTACACCGGCGTGCCTTTGATTATCGTGACAACGGTATAGTAACGTCAAAGAGAGGTCAAAGCGAAATTTGTATGATTTTCTCGTTTTTTTTTTTTTTTTTTTAATTATATAAGCGGTGCGCATGTCATACTCTTTTTATCGCATACATCAACCGATGCAATAAAAAGTTTTTACTTTTTCGCTTTAAGCCTCACCAAAGTTTTTCTCATTATCGGAAACTGTACTTTTCAAATTTTTGTTTTTTTTTTTTTTTTTTATTTTGAATACTTTACGTTATACGTTTAAAGATTCGAAATAACGACAGGCACAATTCGATGATTTAATATTAATACTTTAATATGTAACATCGACCATTATGAAAAGGACATCTAATGCCGATGTAAATTTATTCTCATTATAGTTTAATTCTCAATCGATTGTAACATGAATATGTACGTGTATTGTAATTCAAATTTGCTTAAACAATACATTCAATGGCTTACTGCGAGTCTCAATATGCTTTTATATTGTTTAACCATTTATTCAATACGAATTATCTATCATTTTTCTACACGAAACCCATTTGTTCGAAAATTTCGCAGCTTGAGTGAACAAAATTTCACGCAAGGATATGCACACACATAATTAAAAAAATGTAAATGTCGTCGAATGAATTTTAAAAATATGTATTTATGTACGGAAAAAGTATACGAGCGGCTTTTCATGAAAATTCTAAATCGAACAATATGTTAGATAGACGGATAAGAAAAATCCGTTGACTAAAATGCATCTCTCCATATTCTTCAGTGCGCGTACATCATAGTAAGCGTTCGCCGCCGAAACGATCCTCACGCGCAACACGAAAAATCGTTTCGCTGCAAAAGCGCTAGTAAATTTTTTTTTTTTTTCGCTCACGGTAGCGCGCACAGTATTTCAGCATAGTTGCACAACCTGAGCGGTTAAGTTTATTCCCGAAAAGTCGCTCGATTTTCGGAGCGACGAGCTTGCATCGCGTTAAAGATATGCGCGACCGCGAGCTTTAACGATTTAACGCATTCGGCTCGATGCGCATTATCCCTGCGAGCGTCGTACATTGGTGAAATGGCCCGCGCGCTTACATATCGGAAAATGGGATGCAGCGATCGCGCGAATACATGAAGAGAGTTGCGAAGTTGACTACGCTTACACACACACACACATTATACTTGGTAAACTGCGCCCTTCTCTCTCTCTCTCTCTCTCTCTCTCTCTTTCTCTCTTTCTCTCTCTCTCTCTTTCTCTCTTTCTCTCTCTCTCTTTTACTTTCAACTCTCGAGCGATAATTCACGCGTTGCGCGCGCGTCGCGAAAGAAACGAGCGCGTCTCGACGTTTATACGCGCGAGATAATTGTATTATAATAACGTTATAAATCAACGCAGGCGTGCGCGCCCGCGACTATATAGCGCCCCGAGAGCCGTGGCTTTCGCCCCGTGATTTAAAGCATCGTTCGCGGGAAAGTAGAAGCATAGAGCACGAACGCCGCGTGTAAGAGCGGTGCGCGTTACATAATAACGATCAGGGATATATGCGAGGATCCAAGGGTTTGTGCAGAGCGCGATTTGCCTACGCGGGTACAAGGTGTTTGCCCTTTGAACTCGCTCGTTAGTCGTTACTCCTGGATTGATTGGAGGGATGTGGGGGGAGGGTAGAGACTGGTGCATATCCATGAGTGGTCAATACAGATAATTGCGCGACAGGGAGAGAGAGAGAGAGAGCGAGAGAGCGAGAGTGAGAGAGAAAGAGAGAAGGTCTGTGCGGATGATTGTGTAAGCTCGTTGAAAATTTGCTATGTGAGGATTAAGATTGCTTTTGAGTTGCGTTTGTATAAAGTGTTAAATGCATTTGTACATACCTTTATTTTTTTGAAATTTATCAAATATTTTAATTGAAATAAAATAGTTGCTTTCGATAAAATTGAATATGTTTATGTTTTGTTTACAGATTAAACTTATTAAATTTATGAATAATGTATGTAATTAATATTGAAAAATAAGTATAAAATGAACAATTTGAAAATAAAATTCATTAAGTTTTCCTTATATTATGTAATACTTTTATATTTTTTTTATATTTTTAAATAATAAATCGACGTCAGGAAACCAAAATAAAGATAACAAAGTTCTCATTTTTTGCATCGCAATCGTGTCAGCGTCAAGTTAGTTAAAAGCATCCGTTGTACTGTATTATCTCTGTATTTCTGTATAGCGATTGAATAATTTATCGTTGCACCGGATACAGCAGCGGGATCAATAACGATCGTCGCTCCGAACGTGAGCAACAAGCAGAGCGAAGAGAGTCGAAGAGAGAGCAAATTATTTTAAATTAGGAAAAACAAAAATTGTACAATATCGCAAAGCATGGAAGTAAACACGGTAACGTGCACGAATCCGCGTAAGATATTTTTCTGAGTAAACACACGCGCACGTGTTTACATTCGTAGATACATACACGTGTACGAGAAAACTCCTCGACGTCGAAAAATCTAACCGGAAGATTTCATTTCGATTGTCCTGGGCTGACACTCGCAGAATATCATATCTACTTTTCTCTCTCGCGCTTTTCTGCGCCTCTTACGTATCTTTTTTCTCTCTCTCTTTCTATCTCTCTCCCTTTCTACCCTTTCTCTTTCGATAAATTCGATTTCAGATTTCTCACTCTCTCTCTCTCCCTCTTACTGTCCCCATTTCGCTCATTTCTTGAGGAAATCTGTTCGCGACAGAACGCAACTCTCTTGGGAGAGAGTGGAGAAAGAGACAGATAGAGAAGAAGAAAAGAAAGAAAAGAGGTCGACGATGCAGTGTATTCGCCGAACAAAATAAATCAGTTTCCAGTCTCGAGACTCGTCAGCAATTAGTGAAGCGTTCGCCTACTCCCCCTACTTCACCCTAGTACCAAAGACACTATTGAAAGGAGAAGATAAAAAGAGAGATAGAAACAGAGAGAGAGAGAGTGAGAAAGAGAGTCGAAGAAGATATTGGACTTGGAGCCGATATCCGCTCTCTCTTTGGCGATCCGATTACGAGGCGATCGGCTGTCGGCTATTCGAGAACCTTTGCTCTTTCCTTCTCTCTGCGTTTTCTTCTTCGTTCTCTGCGTTATTTTTTCTTTCCTTTTATCGGATGTAATCCTGACAGAACCCCTTTTATTCTCCGTTTTATTCTTCGCCTCTACCGCGGCGCTTCCTTCTCTTTTTTTAACCGGTTTACGGACGTATTTTCTTAATCGTGCAAGAGAGATAGAAAGGTTAAGTGTCGCCTCGGTAGTACAGGTAAAGCGGGTACTTTTTATAACTATATATATATATATATATATATATATATATATATATATATATATATATATATATATATAGCTAAGATACGAGATTTAGTGACGCTACTCTTTTACTTTTGCAATTGCCGGCGATAAAAGAGGTTGTTAAGGTTAAATCTAAGATGATTGCCCACTTTATCTTCTTTCTTAATTTTCGTTTAAAATATCTCATAAATAGTTTATTACAAGGAATGTCGCACACAAAGGTATTCATTAAGAAAACTATTATTAATTAATAAAAAATATATATTTTTTATATTTAATAATTTATTTTTAACGTCGTTAAAATGATTTATAATATTAATTTAATAAAATGAAAGATGTGCTGAAATGATCTAATAATTTTAGAAACTTTGAAATTCTAGCAACGACATTTATCTTAATTAATCGCGTTGCTCAAAATTTTGACATATTATATTTATTCGATAAACATCATTGACCCGATTTCTATTTTCTAACTGAATTAAAGAACAAGCGAGTTTCACGATTAATTCCGCGCTTCTTCGTTAACTATTTTTGAAATACTATTTATATATAAAATTGCGTACGCGAATCAATACTTGAGAGCTCTCTACGGCTCTTCGTAATTTCATTTCGACGGGAGTAAAATTTTCGCGCTCGTATATATAAATAATTCACAACGCGCATCGTATATTTTGTACATCGCGTTATTTACAAAGTCTTTTAATACAATTTCCAACTGATCATCCTTTGAGAGTCCGAGTTTCGTGTCACTGTAACGAAAGAAAAGAGAGAAAAAAAAAAAAATTTCACGAACTAAATCTAAATTCCAAACAAGTATCGTACGTCCACGACAAACTGCGCGCGTGTGATCGCGCGATGGCAATTTTCGTCGCAAAAGTTGTTCTCCTCCTCCTCCTCCTCCTCCTCATCTTCCTTCTTCTCCTCCTTCTCTCTCGTCATCGAACAAATTCGATCTGTACATAGATAAAGAGGTGGTGGCGATGATGTAGTAGCTAGTGGAAATGAGTTTTTCGTGAAATAACGAGCTATGTCACGCGGTACTAACGTCAAAGGGTGCGCATTTTTTATCCTTTCCCTTTCTCGCCCTCTTCTAACAGCGAGGGGATGAATTTCACGAGAGAAAGAGAGAGCGAGAGAGAGCGAGAGAGAGAGAGAGGAAGTGAAGCGTCGCGATTTTGCAGTCGAGCAACCGTAAGCTCGTATGTGTACACATACCCGGGTACTAAGCGCGTGCAGTTTGTCGCCGTTTTCCCCTTTATATAAAGAGAGAAAGAGAGCCTTTCGGTTTTGGGGCGTGTGTAACAGGCCGTTTCCAGCACCTGACAGAAAAGCGGAGAGAGAGAGAGAAAGAGAGAGAGAGAGAGAGAGAGAGAGAAAGAGAAAGAGAAAGAGAGAGAAATACACAACGATTCCGGAGTAATTCCGTAAAGTGTTTGCTCGTTCGCTCGCGCGTTTACGTCGACGTTTTGTGCGTAGCTTGTATGTGTGTGCTTGTGTCACGTGCGCGCGTCGAATCAAAACGTTTAAGAACTTTGTATATATGTGGGTAAGGAACAATAAGACAAATGACTTTTCGATCGGACCACTGAGTTATCGCCAGTTGTGCCAAGATTTTGATTTCGTAGTACGAAAAGAGTAAGATCTATAAGTTCTCGCGGGAAAGAAAATAGTTTTTCGGGAATATTTTTCACGCGAGAGAGAATATTCGGATAAGTAAACGTTATGAGGAATGGTACTGTTTCTCATGGCGTTTTGTGGATCTAAAATTATGTAAAGTAAATTTCGAGATTGACTTTTTTATTCAAATAACTTTCGCTATATATAAATAGTTATTTTGAAATGTTGATGATATTATTTTCGTATTATAACTTTCCTACTTTGTGATTTAATGCTACCTCTATATATAACACTGGCTCTTTAAATTTTTCAAAACCTAATGGTATATTTATTTATTTTTGAAGTGTGTTCATATACTTTGATAGTATTTTTAACCAATTATAAAGTTAAAAACTTCTTATAAAAATACAAACTAGTTTATTATAAACAACAGTTTGTTTTAATAAAATTCAAAAAAAGCTTAACATTTTTAGTAACTTTTATAGTGGTTATAATGATGCTTTTTTGCAAAAAGTATTTAAAATAAAATTACACAAAGCTCACCATGTAACAAACCGATGTTAGCTGCTCAAAACGTAAAAGTATAATAGCGTTACGTGAATTTTTTCAAAAGAAGGATTAAATAGGATGTGCTGTAAGAGTTAACAACGTTGATTCTTTATAAAGGTATATTATGTACACAACTTCAAAACTTGGTACTTTAGTTGAAAAAATAATTTTAAATGCAAAAAATTGTTTGGTATACGCACAGCAGTTCACCACCGACGAAACAATTTTCCATCACCTAAACCGCTACCGACGATATACATTTTACGAACCCATACGCGAAAAATCCTTAGCGTCGAGCGATAAAACGGCGCCGAGAGGTCGCGTGGAAAGGGCGCGAGCACCATATGATTGATTAATCGCGAGGCAGAATTCGCGCTAGCGACTGATTGATCGCCAAGGCCTCGTCTCTGTATTATAATCGGCGACTGTGCGGCGCGACGTGGGCACTCGAAGAAAGAGTCCAAGTGTCTGCCAGGCTGTCGTTCCACCGCCGTCACACCGGGGCAATTTCAATCGGCGTAATGGCCGACCGAACGGTGACAAAACGAGACCGAGAGATTTTCGTCGTTTGATTGAGAATTGACGGATTATTGTAAAAATAGAAAGTCAAATTTTAATAGTCGTTGAATTTTTGTCAATGAATATCGCTCACTCGATTGAGATCTAACAAATTGTGATTCTTATTTTGTAAATAAGAAATTGTTTACAAATACCAAAGAATAAAAAAAATATAATTTTAAATTTTATTTTATTTTCCTCGCAAACTTTAGGACAGGTATCCAAACAAATGAGTGAATTCGTTATCGATAGCGCATCAAAGAATAAAAATTTCGCTCGGCAGCTTTTAAGAGATTTTCAATTTTCGTTGGAATAAAAGAAATAACAAACGAGCTTGTGACCCTTTTATCCTTGCGTATCTGATACCGTGAGCCTGAGTTTGGCACCGGAGAATTTCGGGCGCAGAGTAGGTTGTTTTCAAAGTGATACAGCCACTGCTACCGTCGAACGTATCAGAAGGGACGCGTACACCGTTATATAATGCGCGCTACAAGCTTACACGTTTACGCTCGGCTCGCGATTACCTCGATCTAAAAAGGGTGTTTCTTATAAAAAATTGCCCGGTGATGGGCGTAAAACGCAACGAAGAAGAGTTTAAAAAGTGAAAGAGGGATTAAGGAGCGGGATAACGCGATTAAAAAGGGGTTTCTGTTTTGTTCTTCTGTTTTACAGAGGTTACACGTTTTTATAATTTTTTAAATTAATCTACATTATTACAAAATTTTGCATAAATTTAATTCAATTTTCTAACTTGTTAAAGTAATTAAGATTTAATAAATTTTATAAAAAGATGAATTTTTTACGAATTTAAATCATAAAAATATCGAAATGCAATAATATTAAAATTAATTTGAGGTATTTAGCAATGAATGATGTAATTGTAATACATGTTTAAATTAACAGTTCCTAATTGGAATCAATTAACTCAAAAATATACACTTAAAGATGATAATGTAGAGCCACCCAAAATTAATTCAATTCAATCGTAAGTCAGAACTATGTGTTTAGATGAAACTTTTATAAAAATAGTGTGCTTGTAATTGACAAGCATCATACGTCTTACAAAACTGATATTACAAACGATACTCTGTCAAATTTCTTTAAATACCAATTGACGATATTTACTAGCCATCAAAAGTAATTGATTCAGTTTAATTGAAAATGTTTAATTTTATATTAAATTTGATAATTTTAAGCGAAATATTGAACGTCAACTTTATCGTTAAACAGATAATATACATATATGTATATCTCGCTTATGAAACAAAATTAACAAAAATTCAAAATCGAATGAAAATATCAAATGAAATATCAACAAACCCTGGTAATTTTTTTTATGTTTTTATATTTTCGTCAGTTTTGAATTTACTCTGTTTGCACTAGATTTGTTTTCTCCGTATTTTTTTTTCTTTATTAAAAAAAATTGTATTTTTTTCGTGATATAAAAAAATTTTTTAAAAATAATAAAAAATACGTATAAAAAATATTATTTTCTTCAAGAGCACAAGTTATTATCCGAGAATGAAATCTCTTAGTATTGAGAAAAGATTAAAATTTTATAAAAATATTATAATCTCGCGATGTTTTCTAACGAAATGATACAACAAAAAACATTTCAGTATAAACTCTTTCTCTCTTTCTTTATCTAAAAAAAAAAAAAAAAGGCAACGCTCTACGACCTAACAGCACCGCGAAATCTAGGAATTTTTTCACAATATAACGACTCACGCTCCTTGAGCGCATTATAAGAACCTCGCTCTGGCAGTTGTCGTGTACTCCAACAACTGTAGGAGAGAGCTGTTCTTTCTCCTTTCCTGTTCGTTTCGTTCGTTCGTTCGTTCGTTCGTTCGTTCGTTCGTTGGCCGGTGCGGCACTTTAAGCGCGACTCGCAAAATAATGCAATTCTTCTCCCTCTCTCTCCCTCCCTCCCTCTTTCTCTCTCTCTCTCTCGCATCTCCGCCAAAATAAACGCGGGCGCGTGCTTGCTTCGAGAAATTATTGTCTGGCTCCCATGTATACAAAGAGAGAGAGAGAGAGAGAGAGAGAGAGAGAGAGAGAGAGAGAGAGGAAGAGAAAGAAAGAGAGTGAGACGACGCACTTAGCTACTTGTTACGCCGGCGTGTGTCTCCGGCAATTTTTGCCAACGCGGTATAACCTTTCTTCTCTCTACTAGTTTTTGCCGCGGCGACTCGTTTTCTTCGTTCTTTCCGAGTTGCGCACGAAAATTAACGGGACTTTTTGTATGATTTGCCGCGCCGTGAAATATTACCCACGCTTATTCTATAGTATATGTATATATAGCGAACGTTATATTTCCCCGGAAACGTGCGTGTGAAATACGTTCCCTCGTAATCTATGATGTCGTAAATGGTGACGAAACGACTCTGCATTTTCTACGCATATGTATACACGCGTGGCGCGCGTACACGAAAAGCCTTTGTGTTTGTATGTATGTGTGTGTGTGTGTGTGTGTGCAGCGGGTTTGTTAATATACGGGGAAAGGAAGGACGGAGAATTATTTAATTTTAGCCGCGCCCCGTCATTTCCTAAACGACGCGACTAATGGATGAATACTGCCTGGCAAATTTCACGGGATGCTTTAACGATTTAATCAGCGTAATCGAGTTGCATTTTATAGACCTCTATGTAGACCAAACGTTATTCATTTGTCTTTTGTGATATACGGCGATGATGAATTATTCGCGGCTACGAGAGGAAAATATCGTTTGCTAAAAATTCAAACTACGGCAAGTTTACGACGGCGCTGAACGTTAAATCGTTAAATTTTTTATTTCTTCGAGATGTATCCGATCGTTTCGCCGAAATCTTTGCAAATATGCGTGCAAAAAGAGAAAGTCGAAACGTTTATTTTATCAATTGGACTATTTTCGTAATTCCTCCACAGAATAATATCGACACACCTTTTTTTAAAAAAAAATTCAATTGATCCGAGAAACGATTATAAAAAATGCTTATGCAAAACAAAAAATTAATAATTAAAAAACAAATTGATAACGCGTAAACATTGAATCGAAGAAAATCATATGCATCGATTTGGTCGAGGGAAAGAGTATTTTCCCGCAAGTGAAATAAATTTTAATAACGAGAATCGAATGGCAATTACCGTCTTAAAATATAAACACGCGAAATAGGATTGAGATAATCCCTTAATACTGCCGCATTACCGTTACAAATTGCCGTTTACTTACTGAAAGTGCAGAACAAAAGCGCTCCAGAGAGAAAGAAAAAAATAATTTATTCGCTAACAAAAAACCGCTATTCACATAAGTTTGTCGACTCTCGTTGAGATGCGAGCATCTTAACAATTTCAACACTCGTACAATAGACTCTTTCTCCATTTATTTTAACTCTCCTTGCATTATATTATTATTATTATTATTATTATTATTATTATAATAAAAACATAATTAAAAATAATTGATCAAACAAAATAATTTTACTTTTCAAGATGTTTTGAAGTTGAAATTTAACCCCTTTTACTTTAATTATTTACGAGGACAATGTAACTTTTTTATTATTTTTATCGTAATTGAAATATCGGCAACGGTATTTGTTATATGATATTTATAATAGAATTGATTTTCAATAAAATAATTGTATGTCTCGATTAATACTCTTTATAAAAAGAAGCTGTGAATTTACTTACTGATTGAATTCTCATTTCATTAAAGCGTGAAAGCGAATATTATTACTCACCTGAAACAAAAATAATAATAATAATGAGCACAACTGTAAAGAAATTATATTTACTATTAAAATTATTTTTTAATTATTTTATAATTAAATTAAAATTATATAAATTATTAGACTGTATACAGTTGTTTACTTTTCGTACGTACGCATATAAATATTACGCGAAAATTTCGATATTTTTGACACGAATAAATTATTAAACGGCGTGGGAAGAAATATGCAACCCAGTCTCGAAAGAAACACGGAGGAGTGGCTTTGACGCCGCATTAGAGCGCACACGCACAGGCGCGTAGATAACGCAAAGTGCTGCGTGAAACAATAACTTGTAACCATCGAGCAAACAAGATTCACATTGTATAGAAAGCTGCCGAGCTTTCGAAAAGTCAATGTTTTTCTCTGCGATAAATATAGCACGTCATATCTATCATTGCAATAACAATTTTACAAGAGAGAATCAGAGAGAGAGAGAGAGAGAGAGAAAGGTAGAAAAAGAGAGAGAGAGGGACAGAGAGAAAGAGGGAGAGAGAGAGAGAGAGAGAGAAATTATACACGAGTCGATTTCCAAACAATAGCCGCTTTATCGCCGATAAAACCCAAAGTGGTAATTTTATGCTGGTTAATACAATAGTATCTCTTCTCTCTTTCTTTCACTCTCCGTCGAGCCGAAAAATCACCACAAATTTTCCATTTTCGCAAAGTCGACGAGTCGAGGTAAGCGCCTACGCGGCTCGAATAAGCGGCGGTACAGCGACAATAGTCGCACGCGCATTAGAGTTCGAGTAGGTGAACGTTAAATTGCAGTCAGCGCGTCCCCGTTGACTGCCGTTGATACAACAAAGGGAACAACCTGCCTCCTGCCTGCGCTCGATTACTCGGTCACGAATCACGCGGCTTATAATCTCTCGTGTCGCAGATACGCATACATACACGCATACTCGCACGCGCGTCAATTCCCTTTTTTCACGAGTGCAGCTAGATTAATAATGAGAGAGATTGAAGAGAGCCAGAATGCCAGAATGCCAGGAGGAGGTGAATTAGCGTAGGTGTGCGGCACAGCGCTTTGTCGTTCCCGTTCTAAATGCAACTAAACGACGGTATCCTGATTACACGGAACACTGCCGGCTTCTCTCCCATTCCTCCCCCCGCGGGGCAATTAAGCAATTGGCCGAGGCGGCGCTTTCCACGTCCGAGGCGCGGTCGTAGCTACGTCGACGACCACGACGACGGAAGCTCTCGAATTCGCCGTGAAATCGAAGAGGAGACAGCTTTGTCGCTGGACCCTTTTCGCGTAAGCGTACGGCCGTTCTATTTCGCTCGCTTACTCGCGTGCCTAATTCGTTTTGCATCGTGCCTAGAGAAAGAGAGAGAAAGAGGTAACACGTTGATAATTAAGTTACGTATCCTCTCTACCTTCCTCTCTACCAACGCGGGTTAAAAGAGTTTAAGGCTCTTGCTGATCTCGATCAAAAGCGCCGCTTCTCTAACCTTATGTGTCGACGCAGTCGTAGCGACGACGAGGAAAAGGTCGCTTTACGCGCGCGGATAATCCTATGAAGGTGAGAAAGGACGAGCACCGACGAGTCTACTTCTCCTCTCCTCTCCCCTCTCTCTCTCACTCTCACTCTCACTCTTCCTCTCTCTCTTTCTCTCTCTCTCTCTCTCTCTCTCTCTCTCTCTCTCTCTCTCTCTCTATCTCTATCTCTATCTCTCTTCTCACCCCATTTCGGGCAATCTGATTAAGCCGGGTGCGTCGCTTTTTGCCGCGAGCTAGGATGCGACTAAGTGGAGTCGCTATTTTATCGCTCGCTCTCTGCTGGACTCTACTATCTTTTCCTCTTTTCCTCGTGCGCGCATGTTCAATGAATAATGTTCTACGGCTTTTTACGCGAGTTAAAGCTGGAAATTGAGGGAGTACCTCCTCTTAATCATTATTATCCAGAATTAGATTTTTATTTCACACCTCCCCCTCCCCCCTCCTGTGTCTCTCTCTCTTTTGTCATAATGTTTATTTTTTATTACCTAGATTTTTGAACTTTGCTAAATTTAATTACAAATTTAATGAAAAAAATTTTCAATTCGATTCTTTTATAATTAAATTGCAAAGATAAGTACGATAAAACATAATTATCCTAATTATTATTATACGAAACGGATATATATTATTTTAATGCATATTAAATTATTCAGCGAATGATTTTAAAAGTTTTCGTAGATCATAATATATTCTATTAAATTAAATTCTTTAAATACTTCTTTCACAATATAAACGATAAAATAACAAAAGTAACTGTTTAATTTCGATTTTGACAAGATATTGACGTTAGAATTCAATGGGCATTCCTTTTATTAAGGAGCGGAAAATTAATAAAGAACGCATTATGAACATGAGCGCGCGAGAGCAACGTGAAAAAATCGAGTTAAAGTGCCGGTATTGATAAAAAAGAATTCGCGCTAAGAGATATTGAACATCAGTCTCGGTACAAAATTAATATCCCAACCAGTCAAGTTGCATCGCGTCGCGGCTCGACAATTTTATCTTTCATATCGGGTCTCCGCGAGTTTATTAACTCAGTCAAATGAAGAGAAAGGGAAAAGAGTATATGGTTTATCGCTTTTTCTTTTATTTAAATCTATATTCGTCTGCGTGTGGAGTTTATTAAAGCTTAAAGTTATTGAGTGCAGAGAGTGTGATCGCAAGTAGCATTCGTATGGAAAATTGGTACAAATGAAAAATCATTACAATTCATCAAAGCGATATAAACATTAATATTATAAACTGCTTTTAAACTACGCAGCCATATAAATTCATTTTATTATTTTTTTAAGGTCATTATATATATATAATTTAATAACATTTTTATATAAAAAGTTAATCCGTTTAAAAGATTTACTAATCTAATAAATGAACTGTACTTTAGTTAATTTCGAATATTATGTTCGAGACGATTGAGTAAAAAATTATACAAATAACTTCTATATAACAGGTGCAGTTAAATACATTTCTTTATCCAATACTAACCTATGGAATTAATTAGTTTGCATATACACACCGATTGCAATAAAACGAATCACGGAATGAAGCACCGCGCTCACAAAAATAATATAAAATTAAAAAAAAATATATCTACATTTCCATAGCCTTCTTCCTCTTTCTCTCTATCTGCTTGTACTTCATCAAAGAAAAACAACAACAACAGCACACACAACGAGTGTGCTAGAGCTCCCCCTCTTTTTACGACCAATTAACCCGGGCTAATGGCGGCCTGTCTCGCGCCTCGCAATCAATTTCGAGGAATCAAGAAAAGGACGGGAAGGGGGGGAAATAGAGGAGAATAGTAAAAGGCAAAAAAAGTAAAGATAGAAAAGGAAAGAAAGAAAAGAAAACGACAAGAGAACGGTACTCGTTTACCAGGTGCAATTTGCCCGAGTCCTCGTAGCATGACGGACGACGAAGCTGGCACGGTGGTGTGTTGGTAATTAAGCACGACGTCGAAAGAATCGCGCGCCGATGCCGGAAGAAAGGCAGCGCAGCGCCACGGACGCCGGTTTTGCAGCTCGACGCGCCAACATGGAAAGCAAAACCACGAGCGCGAGAGGTAAAGCTGCGAGAAAGACGGAAGCGTGTGCGGAGAAAGAGAGAGAAAGAAAGAGAAAGAACAAGAGAGAGAGAGAGAGAGAGAGAGAGAGAGAGAGAGCGTGCGACAACGAAAATGGGGTGGAAGAGAACGAGATAAGCGGATAATAAGAGCGCGCAAACCTGTCTGTTGTAACGCCACACGCGCCAAAGCGCGCGCTTCTTTTGTTTTTTTTTTTTCCGGAATTTTTTCACGCGCGAATTAGCCTCGACGACGTGTAAATATTGTAATTTTTATGCCGTGTTGGCCGACTACGCCGCTAACCGCAAACGTTGAAAAAGTGAGGGATTGCTTAAGGGTGAATGTTTAAGAGATTTATAAGGACGGAAGTGAGGTGATGTTTGAATAGCGAGTATTACGTAGAAGATAATAAATGTGAGATGTTATTATTTCATCAAAAATTATGTCGATTGTTATTTATTTCTAGTTTAATAACTTTTAGTTAAAGTTTAAAATTATCATATTATTTTATTTTAAATAGTAGCCGAGTTTTATTCATCTTCCTTGATAATAACAGTAATAAATAATGTTATGAAAATTAACTTATAAATCTTTTTTTACCGAAAATGAAAAAATAGTTACATTGCTACTAAAGTAAAGAGTAAATAATGATCATATAGAACTTAACGATATCTTTTTTTTCACATTTAACTTTATGTATATATACACGGAAAATCCATCCACCGGCACGGAAAACGAGACAGAATGAGACACAGTAGAGTCACATTTCCGGGTAACGGACTTTGCGCAAAGACAAGAAAGCATCGAAGGTTGTACCACTTGTCGTTGATACGATTCGCGTAATACCTTTACCTTATTTTTCTTTTGCGTTCAATGCGCTTCCGAATCTAATTTTTCTTTTTTTCTTTTCTCGTTTTTATTTCTCTTTAATTTATTTTATCTGTTTTTTTTTCCGCTACTTCGTAATTAGTCTGCGGTGCATTTGTATTTTACAGAGAGATAAAGCGACTAAAATGAGAATTGCGGGAATGTACTTTTTTCCATGTAATATTCATTCGAAGGTATATATATTTGTTTGTAATTACTTTAATTTGTCTCATCTGAATTACTGCAATATTTATGAAATTCATTATATTTTACGCTTTTTATTTTTATACTATTTGTTAACGTTTATTTACAAATTTACGTTTAAATTAAAGTTAAGCTTGCGTAATAAAAAAAAAAAAAAAATCGAGAAATATTAAAACATAAAATAATAAATAACAAAGTTTAATTGTCTTTCAACAAGAATAAAACCTCAATTAATAAAATGGAATAAAGAGCTGTTACATTTGTTGAAATATAAAATTTCGAGCATAAAATAAAAAAATGAAATTGAAATCGTGTAAATTTAAAAATTGAAAAGTAACAAAAAATTTTTTAAAATAAAATTGGTAATATAATGTTAAAACTTTTTCGATATTTTCGACTAAATTTTTACAATAAATTTAATTTACAATTAAAACGTAAATATGAATTTTTTAATTTCGTTTTAAATGGCCCAACGAATATTAAAAATGAATATAATTTTTTCATCGAGATCGCTTCACGATTCATTGCAAAGTAACGAGTGACGAAGAGTTAATTATGTTTCCCTTCGAAACTTTAAAAGTTTTATACCTTTAAGAGGCTACTCTTGCCGAAGAAAAATGACGAAGAGTTAAAAAAGTAAGCGAAGGCAAAAATGTATTCGAAAGTGCGCGCATCGTTGCTGGAGATAATTAACCACGAAAGGAGGTAAGAGTCGTGCCGGTCAATAAGGGTATACCATACCGAAAGGTTATTCATCGACGTCCGCCACCATAGACTACTCTTTCTCTCATCATCCGAACGACGAAAGAAGACGAACAAGAAGCAACGAAGAAGAAAAAGAAGATGAGAAGTCGAGCACAGAGAAATAAAGAGGAAAAGAGACCGGCGGTAGTCTCTTAACTAGTTTTAATCCCTTTATAAGTGGGTGAAAAAGAGAGATCGCCGATCGAGCAGGCGACTTGCGATTCTGGCTTCATTTTGTCTACCGTCCACCATAAATTTGTATATTTATATACACGTGGGCGAATCTTATTAGTCGAACGAGAATTTCATTTTTCTCGCGATTAGGAAGACACGAGCAAAGAAAGTGTATATTTGGATGCGGAGACGACGCGAGAAGAGAAAATTTGTCAATTGGAAAATTGATAATCGATACCGTAACTTTATATAAAGTTTGCTTTAACACGAAGTCAAATTTTAGTTAGTCGAGAATGTGGTTTGATAAGCTGAAAATTTTGGTCGGATATCTGGATTGGCGTTGTATGCTTATAAAACAAAATGTGATATGAGCTGATGAATTTAAAAGCAAATGGGTTGCGTGAAATTACGATAATTGAACGCAATTAAGAATCTTATTTTAAAATATATTTTAAAAAACATTATTTTCATAAATTCATTTGTAAAATTCAATCTGTAAAACAAGAGAATGCAAAACGAGAGAAAATTATAACAAAAAATTAAATTTTAATTACATTGTTAAAATACAGTTCGTTGAGAATAAATTGGACTCGGAGTATGAGATTTTACAATTAAAACTAACAATGTTTACAGTTTATTAAAGATATTTTATTTTATTTTATAAGAAACTTGTTAAAGCGGATAAAGAGCCAACGTTTATTTTTTGTAGTATATCAAAAACAAGAATGTCTCTTCGTTTGCAAAACTCGAAAAAGGTGTATACGCTTTATTGAATTTTAAGTACTCGTATAATACGATGTTCTTTAAAATAGCGATAAGATCGTGCGCAAAAACGATATTTCAAATTTGTGAAATTCTTGACATTATTTCAGCGAAACTTTCTTACCTAACTATCTGCACGTATGCGTCACTACTATACACGCGTCGAAAATTCAAAGTTTCAAAGAGCTCGCCAATTTGCTTTTCCTTTGCGATGTTTAAAATGCGATAGACGAAAGTTTTCCGAATAAATTTTTACCATTTTTTTTTTTTCAGCGAACTCCTATACACTCGAGGAAATTCGTTGCAATTTATTTCTTTTCCCGAAACGAAAACACTTCGATGTTTTCCTTGCTCTCTTCTATTTTATGTTTAAACGAATTCATCAAAGTACCGTTTAGTTTCAAGGTAAAAGCTTTGTCGAAAAAGGGCATTTGTTTCTTTAGTCTAATATTTATCAACGCTTTATCAGAGAGTGAGAGAGAGTGAAAGAGAGAGAGAGAGAGAGAAAATAAAAACAGTAGGAGCATCGGCAAAAAGTCTCGCACGAAAGATGCGAACCCACGACGTCGAATTATTTCAACCTCTTTGACTAACGTGATCGCGCGCTTTTGACGAGCGTAAAAGCTCCGGTGGAAAGGAAATCAAGAGGAAGGAAAAAAAAACAAATAGAGAAGGTGGAAACGAAATAAAAACGACGAAAGGTAAAAAAATTAGAGAAGTAGGATTCGGTTGACGGTAGTACGGTATACAGTGGACACGATCGAAAAGCGCGCGCGATGTTTCCTCTCTCGTTCTCCCTCTCTCTCTTCCTGTCTCTTTTTCTTTCTCGTTTCTTTCGCCGGCAGTCGCAATCAACTCAATCGTCGCATCGTAATTAGAAGAAATTGAGGTGGCGGTGCCGTTGCCCTTGCCTCGAGGAGCTCAAGAAAAATATAATTAATTGCCATTTCCAGAGAGAAAAAGAGAGAGAGAGAGAGAGAGAGAGAGAGAGAGAGAGAGAGAGAGAGAAAGAGTAAGAGATAGATATAGAAAGAAAAGAAAACACGGGTCATGTTCGTTGAGAAGCAGATGGCTTACGTTCGAGTAGAAAGAGAAAGAATTTCACAGCTTCGTAAACTGTTTGTGAATTTACAATTTGTTTGGAGCGCAAGTTTTATACAAAATACAACTCTAAAAGTAACGCTGCGAGCTTTTCTACAGAGAAACTGCGTTTTTATCTTCATATGTAGATCTCGTATATGTTTTAAATAAAAACGGGAATAAGCAAAGCAAGTATAACGTGCTCGTCGCAATTATCTTTTTTCCTTCATAAAGAGATGTAAAGTCTAATTTAAACGATTTCGCGTATTCTTCGAGCGTAATTATAAAGAAGCGCGCAAAATTCAGGGAGTAAGTTAAATAATTGAATCTGAATCAAGAGAATTATTCATCAACGTTCGCGCGTAAAATAATATGGAAAAAACGAAGGGATATTATGTTATAGTACCTTTATTCGTTTATACTTTTTATAAATTAAAAATAAAAAAGATGGAAGTTCTATACAACAAATATTACCTGTATTTGCGTAAATTATGCGTTTGAAATCAAACGTTGCCGTGGCGTTTTCGAGTTTATCAAGTGAGAGATGTTTTATCTGTTTTCCAACTCTCGAGTTGCTGTAATTTTCAAGAGCAGCAGCCAAGCACCGCATGGTTAAATAAACAAATATCGAAATTAATTTACGGCTTCGCCGCCGCACCGTAGCCCCGCGGGCGGTATTAATTTAACAGCTAGCAAAGTAAACCCATTTCATTTTTCTCTACATAGGTATGTACACGTGTGAATGAGTACATATGTGCACATGAGATGCTGTTTATTGTAGTCTCTTCCTTTATTGAATAGCCCGAAAATTTTTTAATTCGTTTTCCCTCTATCTCTTTCTCTCGGTCCTTTTATTCTGATCAATCCTAGGTTTTTTTTTTTTCTTTATAAAGGATTCAAGTATCGTTTGCTCGCGTTATTTTTTCATTAAACAAGCGCAAACATATTTTCTACTAAGATTATGTTTTTATCCATTTTACAAAATTACGTTATAATTAAATCTTGTATATTTTTTCACTGTAAAATAATTATAATTTTGAAAGATATGATTCTAGACTTTGAAAAAAATCGAATCTCGAAATAAAAAAGGTGTGAACTGATGCATGAAAAATATAAAACTAAAATTATTTTTTAAAATTTGTTTTACCTATCGCCATATTAAATTCTTTTACATTTTCCGAATAAAAATGATTAAATAAATTCTTTGAAAAATATTTCAAACATTCTTTGTTCATTGCAAAATTTTCAAATGTCGAGACTTTTTTTCTACGCGATTTTATTCGTTCACCACATCAAAAACCAAAATCAATCCTCTACTTTTTAAAAAAAAAAAAAAGTACTGGAAAATTGGCGAAATGCAACGGATACCATCAGCGTGCTGTTCGTGCTTTAAACATTTGATTTACGTATATGTACATGTACAAAGGCAAATGCAACAAATGGCAGCTGTGCGACAAATATATATATATATATATATATATATATATATATAGGTGTGTGTGTATGTGTGTATGTGTGTGTGTGTGTGTGTGTGTGTGTATGTGTGTAGACAAATGAGAACGAAAAGCTATCGTACCATTTGCCATCTCATAATTGAGCCTGCGGCCACGCATGTCAATAATTAGCGACTCTCTCTCTCTCTCTCTCTCTCTATTCTCTCTCTCTATCTTCCTTGAGCTCTTTCTCTTGCGGGTCGCTTGCGCGCTATATACTCCTCGAATTTCACCTCGAGTTAATTGCAGGCTGCGCGCGCGCGCATTACCGATAGCGATTCGATTATATCGCGTCGATTGCTGTCGCTGGCTACCGGCGTCACTTGGAGATGCGCTCGGCTTACTTTGGCTTGCGGTATCGGTTCCTTCCTCCTTGCTCTTAATCGAAACTCTCTGCCCTCGTACCTTTACCTGTGCTTTCATTGATGCCTCCTTTTAATATAGAATTCTCGTGAAAATAGAAAACTGGTTGATATTTTTATTATTATTTATCCTTATGTTTTTATTTTGTTAATTTAATATTTTATGGTTGTCTTTTAATAAAACAAACATACGAAATGATGGATAAAAAATGTAAAAAAAATAGATTTTAAAATCAAGAGTGCATTTAAAATTTAATACTCGGTATATTTCCAATAGACATGTCGAGGCAATAAATTAGCCGGTTTAAGCGATAAACTAAACGATTCGACAAAAAGTATGTTTCCAAAATAACGTCGTGTAAAAGGGTTAACAGATGAAAAAAAGACTCGTTTAGTTTTTCGAAAAACTACTTTCCTATCCGCCTTTCCTCGCTCCCTCGGGTATACAAAGACATTTTCGGAAATAAGCTGCTGCTCCGTTTAGGAAATATTCGTGTCACCGTCGTCAAACTATATACAACGCGCTCGGTCTCTTGTTATTGTATATTAATCGTTCGAACGTGCGAGCTTTAAAGTTCCAACTTAATTAAGATCCAGATGATACCCTCTCGTGTTATTTGTGTGACAGCTCATATGCGAAACCCTCTCCACCGTTTGGAGAGGGAGACAATCTTTTCCCCTTTCTGTCTCCTCTCCGTCTCTCGGTATGCTTAGCGCGCGAATCAAAGCGACGAGCGGACGCAGCGCGTGACGGCGCATCCCACTTCGAAATACGTCGTATGAAATCCTTCCTTCCATCTTCTTCAAGATTACACGAGCTTTCTCACTGTGAGAGATGTATGCTTTTCGAGTTTATCGTTGCATGGTATACCGATGTACATTAGCCGCAAATTTAGAGTCCTTAAATGGATGAAGATTAATATTAAAGCGAACGCGTTCCTTTACTACGTGTGTATGTGTTTAAGTTGTCTTTCTTGTACAAATAAATTTTGTTAATGAATTATTTATCAATTATTTTATCAAACAACGTGAATCGTCAACAAAATTCCGCATAAGAACTTTGTTTTTTTTTAATTGTTTTTCAAGCTCACTTAGGCATCGCGCCGAAAATCATAGACTTCTCTTGATGTTCAAACTAGAAACGCGTCACCTTTAAAAGTCATTTCATCCGGGGTTCGCCGTGTTTATTAGCAACTCGAAATAGAGAGGGACTCGAAACGGGGGCGTCCTCGGTACACACACGCCACGTAGCAATATGACGCGACGGCGCGGGCGATCGAGTCAAGCAACGAAAGCTGACACATTCTCGGTTCTATGTGTACATATATATACGTGTGTTTGTTTATCCCACATCAAAAGGGATAGAGACGCTTACCGCCTGCGCGCTTAATCGCCGTCTTTGCTCGCGGGCGCGTGCGCCAGCGCCGTAGTAAGGGCATAACCGTTATTGCCGCGCGCGATGCGCAAACATCTGCCCCTTCCCTTTATATCCTCCGTCTCGTTCTTTCTTACTTCTTTATTTCTTTGTGTTCTTTATGGCTGCGGTAAACTAGCTGGGCGAGACGGAAGAATCGAGGATACAGAAGAAGAGCGACGAGTGTGTGTGTGTGCAGTCGGGGATATGAAGAATTATGATTTTACAAGAAGCATCTTCTTCGTTTTAGATGCTGCTCTGAGTGTTTGCTTGGATTGTCAAAATGTTATTCTTGTCGTGGTTAAAGAGCTACTCTAGCGCTTTTTAGATTTTTGATTTGCGATTATATAGTCCAGTGCGATTATATAAATTTTAGTATTATATCGCGACTCACGTGGAAATATATTTCATTATCTTTTCCGACGATATATTGCAAAGTATAAATATGTAATTTATTTTAGAGCCGAATAACGTTGATTAAAAGAAAAAGTTAGCTTGATCTAACGAGAACTCTTAATTTATAACGAGATAAATTTATATACATATCAATTTTCAAGAAATTTCATGCAATTCAATTTCAAGTACTGAACATTAATGAGTAATTCGAGCCAGTCGAAAATAAAATTGCCAAAAATCGAATCGCCAAAATATCGAGAAATTTTATTCTCCCCATACGTTTAATTATAATGAAAATTTACCTTTTGTTGATTTTCAAATTTTCACGAAAATTAATATTTGCCAACTCGTTAGACACACAACGTTTCTCTGCTTACTTTTAATTTCCGGCATATACCCGTGGCGCGCATGTCCGGCTTCTCTCTCATTCTCTCACTCTCTCACTCTCTCACTCTTCTCTCTTTTGCTTGATTAATTTTTGTCGGCTTTTTCGCTCGCCTATATACTGGTTTCCGAAAAAAATCTGCAACGCGCGAGCGATTTTAACGCCGTGGAAAATTCAGCGAAGCTGCTTCTTCCTCCGGGAAATCTTTACGCTCGAGTTAACGAACCACGGGAACAAACTTTCGGGCGTGATCTTTAATTAAAGAAAAGAGCACACGAGTGCGCGCCTTTTAAAATAAAACTCGAAGAAAGTAAAAAAAAAAAAAAAAAGGAGTAAAGGACGAAACTCGCGAGCCGTTAATTTCCTTAGCGGAAATCTCATACACCGCAATTAGCCCTAGCGAAAATGAAGGTTAGGAGGGGCATAAAGTTCCTCGCTCATGCGCACGGGGAGGATTCAATTACCCTTACCCAAAGACCCTACATCCTTTCTCCCCTCCATGTGCCGTATACAGCAGCAGCCGCCGATGCCGCCGCGGGGAATCATTTGGGAAGATAACGATGGATTATCCGCTCGGTAATTGCGGACCTCGGATTTTCGAGCGGCATGATTTACAGTCCGTGCGAAGGAAGTAACGGAAAGCAAAGGAGAAGGGAGGAGGGCTAAAGTAACTGTGGGATCTTTTTCGGCTGCTCGATTTGCGCTCGCGCGTGTGCAATGCACATATATCGAAGCAAAAATTGAGTCCGGGAAGCATAAAAAGTCCGCGATGTGGAAAAAGGATTCGGATAACGAGCGGATGAATGCAGTATATTATAATCGAGATAGTGTAAGCGATCTTCGATTATTCCTTGATCGGATGCATTTTTTCATGCCACGTTGATAACGCAAGAAGGTCGTTAATATTTTTTTTTCAGGAAAAATAATTAAAGCGTAAAATTTTCAAAGAAAAAAAAAAAAAAAAAAAAAAAAAATGAAAGCGAGTTAACTCAGTCACTACGTGAGGTGGAAAGTAATTCGAAGAGGCGAATCTTAAATGAATTAGTAAAACGAAGCAAATTAATCCTTTACTTCTCATCTTTTTTTTTTAAAGTCTCATTACGAAAAAGCGTAATTTTAACAATAAGAAAATTTTTTTAATGCACAAAAAATCATTAACCTCTTCGCTGCCGGCATTCCATCCAACGCAATGAATACAAACATACGGGCGCGAACTTATAAATAACGGTATTTACTTAATCCGGCATACAAGTATTTTTCATTGGCTCATTTAAATACAATTACAGATATGCATCAGATACGCACGGCTCCAGATATGTAAATTTGCTTGCGCACAAGTGGGTGAATCACGATTATTCACCTTGTGCTTTGAAATCTAATGCAAGCGAATCGCGAACGATCGCATCGATGTTTTCGAAGTAAAAATAGCATCGACCTAATGATGTCATTTAAGTAGAGAAAGAAAAAGTAGCAAATTAAAAATAATCGATCACTTGCGCCAAGATCGCAATTAAAATTTTACATTTTAATCGTAAATATTTTTGAAGACCAGTAACGAGCGTACTTTAACTTTCACAAGTTTTCAACCTTTCAAAATTTCCAAGCAATAACTCAAAGCGCGCGTACAAAAACAACCTTGTTGGTTCAAAGTCACGCGTTTTATATATGTACCCAAGAAGCACGAAAATGACATAATCGAAAATAAACAAAACACATCCGTTACAAAGAGGAAAACGAAAGCTGTTCCGCCTCTCGATTGTAAGCGTCGACGCGACAAAGTTTTAAAAG